>OZ018326.1:6264187-6625690 GCA_963969495.1 Ceratothoa steindachneri | reverse complement strand
TTTATGAGGTAGATCCTTAACCTTGCGTGCCATATTTTCAAAATACAGCATGAATTTAGGTTTAACTAATTTGTAAAAAGGGAGTTTAATTTCAAGTCCCAAGGTAAGCAGAAATTTTTCACGAAAGCTTAAAGCAGTACGTGGCAAGTTGATAACTACTTTTTCCGGATCCATAAAGGTTGAAAAGGACAATCCCAAATTCGACAACTTTCTGGTGTGTCTTTGTATACATACATTTTGGTGAAATATTTTGGTTTTATGCAAAAAATACCTTATGAGGAGAATGTCTAAAAGAGACAAATGCGTCTTCAAATTGGCAAATCCTTCGGTTATATTATGTTGATAAAGAATAAACTTTTTTGATTTAGAAGTTATTTCTAGGTTGATAAGTTGATCCAAGGAATCCTTATAGAAATACGAGTTATACAGAGATTTGCGATGTAGCTTAAAATAAAGAAATTTAGGCTAAGTTTTTTGAATTAATACAAACTTCAAGGAAGACGATGTCCTGTCTGGCCTTAATCATCTTCATATATATATATATATATATATATATATATATATATATATATATATATATATATATATATATATATATATATATATATATATATAAATATATATTGCCCCGTTTATTATATGAATTAAAATTATATTTTGGAGTCTTGATCTTTATATATCCTTTGAACTGCAATTTGGCAAGCCATTAGATAAATCCCAGTCAATCGTAAACGCACCCTAAAATCAAGGAGGTGGCTTCCCACTCCTTAATTGCTCCAAAGCATAAAGCAGACGGCCTCGAGTCGGCTATCTGCCCGTGCTTATGTAAGCGCCCTTGCTCTCAGCTGGTCTTCAAAGGCATACCTCGACACAGACCTAAGTTAAACTAACCACGAAGATTTACTTAGCAAAAGAAGGTGCATATAATAAAAGTTATATTGCTAAATTTTTATAATGAATACAATCCTATATGGGTAAGATTTAAAGATCTAGTGTTTTAGTACGGCTCTAATGCATTTAAAAATTAATATTGCAAGAGAGAATCGAAATTCGGATTGGATATACCCACAAGTTAGCAACTGGTCGACCACTTAAAAGGACCTACTAGGACATAAAATGAGTTAGTAGTTTCAAGCAAGTCATACCAAAATGACTAGTTTGGAATACTTTCAGGATTGATTTAGGCTTCGTAAAAAAGAAGTTGAGAATGAAAATTAATAGCTTACTGTGAACGAATTATAGAAACCAATCATAATTATATAGGCCCCCCCAATTTAGAAAGTTTTATCTGCGATACTCTTTTAATCTTATCCAACTTGTTAATATATTATTATTTTACATTCCAGATTTGAGTATGTTAAATGTTTATAGCACCCAACCATGGCGCGAAAACAAGAAACAAAAGAGTTATTTGATTTTTAAAGAGAACGAGTGGGGGTGGGGCGGGGGTGAATGGCCAATCTAAGGAACTCCAAAATATTACAATTACTCTTACTATATTTAAAAGAGTGATAGTAAAATTCTCCAGCAAAGGCAAAAAATCAACAGGCTTAACTGGGTTCTATAACATGTGTCTTTGGGATGTCAATCGGATTGTCGAAAATAATCCCCCTTGTAAGGCGTCTGGTTTTGCAGAGAAGCTCCTAGTGAATCGGTGTATTGCTGTGAGGTATCTCTTTCATCTTGGCTACTATGACACAACAGCTAGATGGAAAACCTCTTCTTCGATATACAAAGAAGAAAGGAGTGGGCAAATAAGAATGTAGAGAGAACCAAAGGGTACTGGCACTTGTCATAACCTAGGCCGAATCCAAATTTGAACAATTTTAAGACCGTGGATATGGGTAGGTGTGAAGACTGCATAATTCAGACCTCGATTTAAATCGGTTCTAACCAACTGTAAAAGAAGGCGGTGTCCAGTGATACTCTAGAGGCCAATCTGGAGCATAAGTCGTTCAAAACTATTGGAATGAATTGGAAACCTAAAATGAAAAATACATTTCCAACCTTCGTAAATGACCTCTTCAACTTTTCTCCATTGATGCGATTGTAAAATATTCATGGGAGTGATGCTCCATGCCGCCCAGCCAAAGAGACCAAGGGGTAACAGTTAAAAAAGAGATTATAAGACTTTCTTGGCTAACCAATCTCCTGAAATGAACCCCATTACAAGGAGTTACAAGGAAAGAAAGTACCCTAGGAGACCTTACGGTCCATTCGAAAGGGGTACCTTTGGACTAGAAATCGAGTAGGCACATGGCTGCTCAATTGTTTTGAGTCCCTAAACGGGCACTTTTCAAGACTTTGTCTAGTCTTAACTTGAACTGGTCAACAGATTCACTGTTGACAACTTCCACTGGAAGTGCGTTCCACTTACCACAAATACTGTAGGTGAAAGAATTTCCTCACAGATTGCGGTTGTAACGCTTCAGTTCAAGTTTGAAGCCGTGATTGCGCGTTCTGTTCTCACTCAGTGGGAAAATATCCCGGTAGTCAACATTGTCGAACCCTCGAAGTATTTTGGAAACTTCGATGAGCTGACCACGCAGTCTACGGGTTTCCAGCGACAACAGATCTAATTCCCCTAGTCTATCCTCATTACTTTTATGTTGGATAGAGGGAATCAGTTTGGTTGCCATAGCTTGTACGCGTTCCAACCTTGCGATGTCCTTTCGAAACGAAGGACTCCAAACTTGTACGGCATACTCCAGGTGCGGCCGAACGAGGGAGTTGTATAGACAAAGTACTATTTTTTTGTTACGGTATCCAAACTGGCGCTTAATATATCCTAACATCCTTTGGGCTTTCTTATCTGCCTCGATGCACTGTTTCGAGAACTTGAGGTTGCTAGTGATAGTAACACCCAAGGAGGAGGGAAATGGAGGGAGAGAGAAGGAGGTGGGAGAGAGGAAGGGGATAGAGGGGAGTGGGCGAGGGGAGGAAAATAGTATTGGAGGAGGAGAGAGGGGAGTGGGCGAGGGAAGGAAAATAGTATTGGAGGAGGAGAAAGGGGAAGGGCGAAGGGGAAAAATAGTAGGGGAGGGGGAGATAGAGGGCAAAGTGTATATTTTTAGAACGAGTTTTTAGTAATTTTTTATTTTATTATAGCAGATTTTATGGATTAGCTCACCCCTCACCCCCCCCTTCCCTTCCCTTGTTGAGAATGGGGCGAGAGAGGGGAAGGGATGAAGGGATTAGGGAAGATACGGAGGAGAAAGGGGAGAGGAATGGGGATAGGTGAGGGAACGGGGTAAGGGGAGTAGGTGATGTGATAGGGGTAGAGGAAGAGGGTGATGGGCGGTTAGGGAAACATGGAGGTGATGGGGTCGAGATGATCAAAATCGATTTGAAAGATCAAATAGGCCGAAGGCCAACAGCCCGAAGAGATGGTAGCGAGCGAAGCTTCCCCTTGGGGTGTGTGTGGCGGAGCATGGCCTATATATATATATATATATATATATATATATATATATATATATATATATATATATATATATATATATATATATATAGAGAGAGAGAGAGAGAGAGAGAGAGATAAACAATTTTGGAAATAATTTATTATGTAAAACTTTAAAATTTGCTTCTAACAGGAAACTTGGTAATATAGTATATTATCGGAGTGACTATGAGAAGCTTAAGATACTTTAGTCATAGAGTCTGAAATATGGCAGATTCTATTCAACGTTGACAAGTATAAGTTGAAGCACATAGGTCATGGTAATCTCAGAAGAGGCCTTTAATATGAGTAGTTAAATTTTGAACAAACAACATCGAAAAGGATTTGGGTGTCTTCATCTCGAATGATCTAAAACTTTTGAAACAATGTGATTTAGCGTCACAAAAGGTTAATTCCTTTCTAGGATACATAGCTTTGTTGCTAAACATACAGAAACACAGTGTAATATTGGTCCGCGTTCAACCTCGATCAACCAAAATAAGTCCTGATTTTAGAAATAAATAGGAACAAGAACAATTGACAAACCTCACTGAAAGATCGGCATTTGCGTGACCAACTTATTGAAGTATTTAAAATACTAAAAGGGTTTCCTAATTAATATAATAACTTAATATTTGAGCTGGAAAAAAGAGTGGCAACTAGAAATAACGGTTTCCTTGCCGTGAACACAGGATTAAACACTTCAATAGCGCAAAATTTCTTTTCCTATTAAATAACACATATATGGAATTTCTTAATACATTTGATCTTTCTGAAATAAATGTTGTGAAATTATTTTCTTATGAATATCCTTTCTTCCTTTACATATTTAAGAAACCTTTTGGCTTCCATCATTTCCAATAACTTTTCAGCCAGCCACGAGTGGATCTCAAAGTCTTTTATAGTTTGTAATTATGTAATTTGTGCTCATGGAGAAATTATTTTCTCTATATCCTTCATTTAGCATGGAAGAGACACTATCAATTTCAAAGTTCTTTTCATTTTTCTACCTTATTCCTTCCTCTTTTTTGGAACAAACACTTTCTCTTCTTTTGTCATTCCAAACATAAAATGATAACATAATTACATGATGCGATTTCACGATTCATTGATTCCATTACGGACAGTTCACTCCTGAAGGATTTTTGACCTTTTGGGGAGTCAACCTTCCTTTTGCGAACACTAGGAATCCGCTGAGGTTTTATAGGTGCACTGAAGAGCATTTGAAAAAGAGCGTAGCGCCCCTTTTCTGCCAAAGGATAAAACTTGAATAGATGAGATACTAAAGCACATTAGACGCATCGCTATGAATGCTTAGTGGAGTGAAAATATAATGAATGGACCTGTGCTTAATAACGTATTAAGGGGGTAGGATAATGATGAGAATTTTTGTGTAGTTGAATCGTGCTGAACCGATTTTATAGGCAATTTAAAGGAAATTTACGTCGAAATATTTAGCCAATATATGTAGATTTATTTTTAAAATCAATTAAATTATTTAGCAAACTAAATTTTAAATTAAACATTAAACATCTAGTTATTTAAAAAAAATTGATTCCTCTTACAACTTAAAAAAATATAATAGCAAATTTCTAGTTTTTTGAAAAATTGTTTACCTTTTAAGCGAGATACATTTTCCCAGAAGAATATTGTATATTATTTGTTAAATTATAGAGTTAAGGATTAAAATATTGCGCATGACAGAGCAAATTAGTGTCAATTGAGCCATTTGTATGGAAAAAGAAAGGGCAACTGCTCATTTAGATTACCTTGATTTCAAAACGGTGTTCTTGCCAAAAGTGATTAAGTTACGAATTTTATCTGGAAATATCAAGAAAATCGAAAATAATTAAAAAATATTGAAGTGGAGCCGTTAGTTTGAAACTTAGAGACATGGAAAATGTTAGAAATAATTAAACACGTTCCTTACTTCAAACTGATTCTCCTCTGTAGTTTTATTATTGTTCAACTTGAAATAAAAAAGAGTGATAAAAGATTATAATTTGTGCATATATTTGAGAGAATGGGTCGTAAACAGCTGGACAGCGTAAATTAACATTATTCATGGTGGAAGTATGGTGAGCGTTTGAGAGAAAAAGGCCCTGAGTGCGTGGTTCGTTTAATGTAGAGGTGTAGGATTGATGGAGAAATGAAAGAGATTGGTAAATGTTGCTAACCTTGTATTTGAAAGCAGGCGGATAAAATTTAATACACATATGAAAAAAGTGTTGATGTTTTGTGAAAATGATGATGGATGGCTTAAAAATGTCTTTGATGTTACCCTTGAATAATTAATCGTGAAGTAAAACTTAACTGATGCATTTTAACTGATTGTGTTTCATCCCGAGTAAATTGCAATGTTTAGAATGCCAAGAAAGTTTCAGGAGTCATCAGAGCATTGGGAAAAGTCAAGTGAGCTTCATAAACAAACGTGGTGACCTTTTTGTGGTGACCTTTAATTAAGAAAAATATAATTATGTCGAGAGCTTATATGGGGATTAGGATGATAGTCTTAGATATTTAAGAAATAATGATGGTTTGTGTCCAATCCTGAATTTTAACGTTCTTACTATAACTACAGATAAATGAATGTTAGGTAAAAGAAAGAATTCACTAATAAATAAAATCCTGTTTATCAGTGAAATTAACATCTTCCTGTACAATTCATTCGAAGTTCCTATACAAATCTGTTTGTAGAGGTGTATAATTTCCTCTCATAATAAAACATCGTTGAAGTAGCCTAAAATAGATAAACGACTCTGCCTATCCTGATGGTTTAATCAAGGGAGTACTATTTCATTTCTAAAATGCAATCAGCCAAGAAGTGAAATAAAAGGTTCTGTTTTTGTGTTCTGTTAATTTGTAATTTATTTAAGATAGAAAAGAACGGTTTGCTCTGCACTGCTTAAAAATATGCAAAGGACATAAAATTTGGCAGCAAAACATATATCATCTGAGAGATAAGAATTGCAGAACCTGCACAGAAGGCTCTTAATTGCTGAATGGTTGCAAATGGGCTAAAATATATATAATTGTTAAAATAGAACACGTAAAAGGTAAAGGCGATGAAAATCTAAGACTCAAATAATTTAAGCGTAATGCTGAAATGAGTATTAAAATTCATAAACAACATATTCCATGGCTAATGGGAGGCAAGACAGTTAGTAGGAAGAGATGCGCTCATCTACTCTCCCATACAACTAAACATCTTAACAAAAACAAGAAAAACAAAGCTGAATAAAGTTCAAAAGAAAGCCATTTATCAAATCAGTAAGACCAGAAGAAAAGATAGGAAGACCCAGAGAGGCTAAAGAAAGAGATAAGAAAAGTCTAAACTAAAACCGATAACCTTTCTCCGACATTTGCAGAAAACCCCATCACGAGATGGGAATAGTGGAAATACCATTTTACACACAAATAGAGACCTCTTAGAGCTCTTAGGAGCTTTATCGAATGTGACAACTAAAAGAAAAACTGGGTAAAATTACCTAATAAGCTCTCCCAAAAAGTACCCCAAAAGTTCCTAACTGAAAAAGACACCTAAAGCGACCAAAAGCCCCAAAGTGAACATAACTGAAATGAAAAGGCAGAAAGTAGATAGTAAAATAAGAGTAATATAGTAGTAAACAAAGAAAAATTCAGTGCAACACAAAGCAAATACAGTGAAGTAAAACCAAAAGTGCTCAATGTACGGATTAAGAAATTTTCAGAATACATAAGACAGAATACAGGGTGACCCCCCAAAAACGGGCCTGTACACACTTTTTGTGATATATCCTTTATTTATTCACTAATCATCCTTACTTTGCAGGACATGACAGAAGCAACGCCTGTAAACACAAGTAGATCTCAATGGGAGCTCCAGCAAAGAATATACTGCGTTAAACATTACTACAAGACAGACTCGTTCAAGAAACTGCAGGACAATTCCATACATCAGTTCGAATGCAAATAAACCGCCTCCAAGAGCAGAATTCAGGACTGGGTAGACCACTTTAAGAACTATGGGATAGTGGAAAACCTTAATGCAGCCAGTGACACAAGTCCAAGCCATTCAGGACGCCCCAGGAAGCGTGCAGCTGAGCTGGTCGAGAGCGTGAGAGAATCAGTTCAGCAGAGTCAGAAACGCTATGTGCGCGAGCAAAGTCAGTTCCTTGGTATAGCCTCTAAGACTTGCAAGAGAGTGCTAGTAATGGATGTAAAGGCCTACTCATATAGAATACAGAGGATGCAGACCCTTACAGTCTCAGACAAGGAGCAGAGAAAGGCTATGGCAGTCAAGATACTGGAAAAGATTCAGGAGACCCAAACTTTCCTTAACCTCATTTGTACCTCAGATGAAGCTCACTTCCATCTTGATGAAAAGGTAAGCTCGAAGAAAAATGTCTTCTGGGGGAACTCTAGACCAAATGAGGTAGCCACGAAGCCTCTACACTCCCCTGATTGCAAGGTATAGACTGGTATCATACGACAATTCTTTTTTGAGGAATCTGGCGCGAAAGTGACAGTCACCAAGGAGCGGTATGTTGATGTCCTCAAAACCATCAAGAGGCAGCTGCAAACACTGTTCCCGTCGCTTATGGGGATGTTTTGGTTCCAGCAAGATGAAGCAAGCTCTCTTACCTCAGACCTGTCCCGAGATAGGCAGAAAGAGAACTTTGGTGGCTGTGTGATCAGTCTCAAGACTGATTTTGAATGGGCACCTCACAGCCCAGACCTTAGCCCCCCCGCTTTCTTTCTCTGACGCTACCTTAAGGTCAGACAGAGTGTACGCAAGAAGACCCAGGACCATCATGAAAATCAAGGAAGCCATGTAGGAGGTGATCAGAGCCTTTAGTCGGTCGGTTTGTAAGGACGTCATAGACAATTTGTTGTGCGCCTCAAAAATGCACAGAGCTAAATGAAGGTCGTCTTGAACACGTGCTCTAGAATAAAAAAAAGAAAAGTCCAAAGATTCTCCTGTTTTGATATGATGTTTTTAAACACAATAAACTATTTATCACCAAAGTTTCATTCAATCCCTTGCAGAGAATTAAGAAATGAGGCCTATCGAAAGTTGGTATCCGTTTTTTGGGGGTCATTTTTGTCTATATGAGCAAACATCCATTACATGCCCAACTGAGTAGGAATTAAACAATAATCACACATAACGGCATAAATGCTACAGAATATACAAGAATAAATGATTACAGAGCTTTGTTGGCTAACCCTAAAACTTGACAAAAGTTGCGATTACATACTAGTAGAACAAGAATTAAAAAAAAAGAATGGTAATGGATGAATACTGGTCATAGTTTGAATTACACGTTTATCAGTAGATTCAAACAAAATCTAAAAAGTCCATTATTTCCTTCTATCCTCAGCTAAAAGAGATCAAATTCTTCTCTACTAATATACTTTCCTTTTCACCATTTTCCTTCTCTGTCTCATCATGTTGTAGGGTGTCTTGAAGTAAAGTTGACAAGAAATCCTGAAAAATAATATGGGCAGTGTTAATCATGTGGGACATAAGTTTAATTTTCGTGTTAGTTGCTGAAAAAAAGTGATTTTGGAGAAAGTGATTGTGGCAGAGTGGTTGAAATTGGGGATTTTTCGGATGTGTCGAATCTACGATTTCCTCACATTGGATTTTTATTTGAAGACAAGGCAATGACTTCGCCACTCCCCCCTACGGTAAGAACTTGAGCTTTGCTACTAGGATTAAAATTTAAAATCTTAGAAAAAACAGCCATTGTTATACAAGATATATAAAAATAAATTTTGTGAACTTCACCATTTGTAATTCTTTGGGTTTTAAAAAATTCACAAAGTTTCGATACTTATATTTATTTCTCAACTTCACCATTTTGTTTTTGATATTATAAAAGAATTATTATAAATAAATTTAATAAAAAAACACAATTCATAACCAAACTAAGATGAAATTATTATTCAAATACTCAAAAAAATTCCCTTCTCAAATTATAGAGTTAGTGATGATGATGATGATGATAATTCATGATTTATTCAAGTTCATAGAGGACCAAAGTTTAATGAATGGTTTGCAATGCTTGAAATGTCATTTTCACGGTAAAGTCTACCGTTGTGTTCAGATCTGCATTGTAACAGGAGATGGCCCGTTTTGCCAACATAAAAGTCTGGGAAATCACTACATGAGATTCAGAATACTCTTTGTTCGGTTTGGGCTGAAGGGCAGGTTGGTTAATGACGATGATTTCGTTCAATATTGAAAGGGAACAATAATTCAATCTGGGGGGATTTAACGGGGTTAAAGTTAATGACCGTGCTTTCAAGTGACAGGTTTCTATGATCCAGAGTAGATAGTGGATGTATGAGCACAGGATAACAAAGTCTGTTTAAAGGAAAAATCGACTGGAGACCTCTTAGTTTGGTGGATAAGGCATAGCATTAGAAGAATGGTAGGTAGTACCGTTTACCAGAACGTAAACGGGCGTCGGTAGGTTCTAATCTCCTGCCGTTGATGAACGGGAGTACATTGTGTGATTCCTATTCTACTGTTATGCGAATAATAGGTTTAAGGGAGTTCAGTCCGTTGAGGAAGGCTGAAAAGACATCGTATCCATAGGCGGCTGGTAATTGTAGGGAAGGAATAATTTTCCACTTAGAATTGGTGAAAGGGAGATGTTCATGCTTAAACCAGAATTTCTCTCTGTAGAACCCATTACTCCAGGAGGTGATGATTCGTTAATCACCATTGGCGGCTCTGAATTCTGCGATTCTATCTTCTTTATATCATTGTAGACTCAATTGGGCATCATTTGTCAAGGAAGCAATACCATGGCTGAATTAAATTCACCCAAAATCTGTCAAAAGCAAACGAAGCTGCTTGGAGATTCACGCCGGGAGCTCCAATGCAAAGATATTCCAGCACCGGTGCTGAGGATTAGGCTGTGATTACGAGAGAGCAGCGGTCCGGAAAATTTACTCTTAGTGTTTTACTACCAAAACAATTTCCGAATCCGGACTTTTCATTAACAACGACCATGAAAGTCAATGATGTACACAACCACGGTCAACGAAGTGTCACAGTCTCTTATCATGCAGTTAGTGCATGAGGGGATCTGTACTATTCATTGATACAAAATTAATAGGGTCAGCTTCTGTCGCCAATGATGAAGGACAAGAGAAAGGAACATGCTGCGTTAGCTTGTGAACAAACTGACTAAATACCTTTGGCCTTGCATCCATTGGTTCTTCTCAGACGAGAAAAATTTTGGCCAGTAACAGGTGGGTGAACTAGCAAAACAACTGTTGGCTTGCCCTGTCTCCAAAAGATATACGAAGACCCATGAAGACCAAGTTGCGGGTTCACATTATGGTGTTTGGGATGATCAGTAGTGAGGGCTGAAACTCCATAAGAACGGTTACATTAATTGCTCTTAGGAGTTAGTGTTAATCTGGGTCCAAGCAGTGAGCGCTAGAAGGCCACATAAGCTTCCAACCTCGCAAGAATGCAACCACTTGGCCTAATATGAGCGGATGTGTTGAGAGAAAGACCAAAAAGTCCCCGTGTCCCAACAAGATAGAGCTTAGGTCCAGGATCACCGCAGTTTTCATGCAGTTAAACAGGAGGACCATCGAGAAGGCCTGCAGAAGAATCCAACGCCGTCTGGAGGACGTGGTTGCTGCTGACGTCGATCTAATTGTATAAAATAAATAGTACAATCTTCTAAATCTTTAACGTATAACTTTGGTAAATATATCTGTATAAATAAGCTATCTTTTATTTTATTTTATATTGAAGTTAGGTGACAAATTACTTACCGCACCTGGTTATCTTGTTAAAATTTTAAGTTATAATTGATAAAATATAACCGTTTAGTGCTTTTAAGAGTTTAATAAGATTGTGGTGTAGATACTAATCTTCCAGAGATAAACGTTCACTTAACTCAGTCTGTTTTGGTACGCGTTCCATTTGTATATATGAAGAATAATTGAAGGCTTACAAGCGCTTGATATAAGGGAAGAATAATATACATATTTAAATTCAAAAGAAAAATGTCTATCAATAGATCATAGAAGCATGTTTGCACTTTGCAACGCTTTGGAAAATTCTAGATCAATTAAGATTAAGAAATCTAAATCCTTTTCGAATGTTTTTCAAAAATTAGCCATAATATATGTATATATTTTATTGGGTTCATATAATATAAATCGATACATCAAATGGAAAAGGAGACATTTAAAATACGATACATATTAGTTAATACATGTTCACATGGGTGTCCGATACGCGCTCTTAAGACAATCTTAGGCTGAAAATTATTTGATGAAATTGACCTCATTTGATATGAATAAATCATTGAATGGATATCAAATTCAGGTTAATTATGTGGCAACTTTTATTTTCGGTAGCGAGACTTGCTTTGTTAAACTCTACGACCCATCAAAGTTCAGAATGTAAATATTAATTAACCAAAATGAAATAGGTAATCCTCTTTTAATACTAAAGAGACAACCGGGCAAGAGATGCCTAAATCAAGCTCAGACTCCCGGAATGGAAAATAAAGAAAAAGAAAACGTGTGAAAAAAACAGAAAGAAGTACCAATGTAATGGTTTCTTTAGGTGATGGCAGACTTGCCTCCTAATAAAAGGAAGATTAGAAGATTCAGGAAACCGTTTAGGGCAAAGGGTTCCATATTCTAGATCAGAATAGAATAAAGGAATCATCAACTTGATTTATCCCAGAGTTGACTATTTTTACATAGTAAAAATGTGAATGTGAAGCCAGGAAGGAATTGTGTCGAGTGGCGAGTAAAGGTGCCCTACAATAGCGTAAGTCATTAGATTACTTCCGTTAATCGCATTTGTAAAAAGGAAGACTGAGTCCAACTTGAAAAAATTTCGAAACAATTTCTCTGTTACCTTATACAAGGTGTCCCAGGAAAAAAGTTAACCGTACTTTAAATTAGTATAACTCAAAATATATTAGAGATTTTTGAGTCCTGCAAAACAAAACAAATTTAGCAACTTTTTATCTGTCGATTTTGAAAATTTGATTAAATTCCCTTTTACGATATTGATACACTAATTTGTTTTGTTGTGGCTATCAAAATTATGTTTGCGCAAGGAAGTAAAATAATGAAACTTCGAAGTTTAAAATCAACAAATATATTTAAATCTATTTTTAACAAAAACTCCTCTTCATATGGGTAATACTAATTTATTTTTTAATTTTCTAAAAACAGTTTCCTTACACATGTCCTCCATTTCTTTCCAAGCACAGTTGCGCTTTTGATCGCATTCATTAAACAACATTTTTGATTAACTTGTGATTTTCCTTAAGTCTATTGATTTCACGTGTGATGCTATCTCTTAACTGGTTGATGCTTTGTAGTGGAGTAGAATACACTTTATTCTTTAGGTATCCGCATAAGAAATAATCGCACGGTGTTAAGTCAGGGGATCTTGGGGGCCATTCAATTGCATGATTTAACGCGACAAAGCGGTTGTCAAACGTTTCTCTTAGTTTTGTTCTTTACGCAAGCAGTCTATGAGCTGGTGCGCCGTTCTTAATCCACCAAAGTCTATTGAATTGATTGCCATAAATCTGGCGGAGTTTCGGGAAGATCCTTTTGTTGATCATGCTCAGGTAGGCAGCACCATTCAAGTTATCGTAAAACAATGGGTCGAAAAGATAGCCTTTCTCACATACTCCGATCCACAGAGACAATTTCTGATGAAAAATACGCGTGTCAAAGTTGAATGCTGGGGGGGTAGTTAAGCGGTGCATATTGCCGAATGATATGGCTACTTACCTTTCCATTCATGATAAAGGCTGCCTCGTCACCAACCACAATGTTTCCCAAGAAACGAGCAGGTTTATGAAGAAGCCATTCGACAAATTGTCTACGACGAGGGAAATCAGTTTGAAGAAGCTGGTGTCTTGCTTGCATCTTATAGGGATGCCATTTTAAACAATGTTTAATAATGCGGTTAAATGATAAGTTTAACAAATGTAACATATTATTTCTGACTGATACATGTGGATTTTGAAGAAGTGTCATATGAACATTTTTGATATTTTCTGTTGTTCTTATGGTTCTCGTACGATCCGAACGACCTTTATTTAGATTTAAGCATATTCCTTCATGTTGGTATTTGCGAACTTTTTTCCAAATTGCGAGCTTGCTTGGTGGGTGCCTACCTGGAAAACGTTGTTCAAGTGAATCTTGTACTTTTTTTATACTACCAGTCTTAATAAAGTTTGTGACTACAAATACGCGTTGATCTTTTGTTAACTGCAAGATTAAAAATGTTCTATGGAAGTAAATATTTACACAGAAACGTTTTTATTTGCTTAGTAAGCAATAATGACGATACTATACCACAGCGTGGCTGAAAAAACACTGTAAAATGGCCTAGGCTTTGCTTGAAGAATCGCAAAGAGACCTAGGCTACCTAGGCTCCCTACGCTTCTCTTAAAAGTGCACCCCGTAAGGGGCGCGGCGATTTGCCATCCTGGCTGCCGTGCTGACGGGACTCAGCACCACGTCCGGCCCCAGCTTAGCCTCTCTTTCTTCCTTCAAAACACTTGTTTCCTCTCTTTTCACACAACCTCTCCCACAACTTTCTCTGGTCAGCCTCTAATTTCACAGGGTAGATGCTGACCTTCCTTTCAGCCAACCGTCCCGCATCGGGGCTGAGCGGGTGGGGGACAATGTTCCCTAACCCCTGAGCTCCAGTCTGGGGTGGCTGGTTTTTAACTACCTGCTTCAACCCCACCCATACCTTCCTCACATCCCTTTTCCTCTCGTCTTCAAAATCTATCATTTTTACGCCGTGTCTAAGGTGGAGCCGCCATGCCGATGGACTGCCAGGCCACCAGGCGGGAGGGGTGGTCCCAAATGGCGGCGCCTGGCTCTGCCGGGCCTGCAAGCACCTCTTGCAGTGCGGGCAACTGTGAGAGGTGGTGAGCTGTTGCATCCCGTGTAAATAAGAGGGTCACCATGCCCAATGATGAGTATAAAAAAAACCCCAACCCCCAACTTCCCCAAGAACAACGGAGCCGCCCTCGGGCAGCTCCACCAAAAAAATGGAGGTCCCCCCCCCTTGTGCTTGCGCAGGGGACCCTCCATACTTCTTTAACCGGAGAGGAGGCTTACTCCTCTCCTACGCCTACGGGTGTAGGGGACTTCCCCTCACTCCCTTCTCTGGAGGTGCTTTAAGGCACCTCCCTATTTCCAGCGGCAGTCCCTCCTTTTCTATCTAAGGGGACTGCCAAGAAAGACAGCAGGCAGCCCATTGCCGACCGCCCCTCTTGTAAGCGGCTTGGTAGGGCAAACCCCCTTAGGGGGGAGAGGGAAGCCAGGCCCCTTCGGTCGCTTCCCTCAAAAGACCTGCTGGCAAGGATATTAAACCTTGCCGGGGTTAAGGCTTGTGCCTCCCCACAAATGACTCTTGACGCTGCCAAGGGGACCTGCGATGTCCTGGGAGGGGATGGACAACTGGAGGCCCCTCCTGTGATAGACATGGTCCTTGAGGAGACCCAGCCTCAGACGGTAGGGCCTTCCATGGGGGGGAATCCGGACTCGGCGCCAAGCACCGAACCCGTGTCCGCCCCTATGCAAGGTCCCCCTCAAACGGCTGAGGGCTCCGAGGCAATACAAGGAGGGGAGGGATCTCCTCCGACAGGTGCCCCCACGACTACCAGGAACTTCTCCATTTCGGAGAGGGACCTGGCTGAGGCCGGCCCATGTGGCATGGGGGCTTCTGCCGGCGGAGGTGAGAAGCGGGTTCATTCCCCGCCCTCCTCTCCAAAAAAGAAAAAGACTAGAAAGACAAAGAAGACTCGGGGCTCCTCTCCATCCGCGGGGGCTGCGGGGACGGATAGGTCTGCTGCCACTTTGGTAGGCGACCAAGCCAAGATCGGCACATCCATCCCCTCTACCCCCCCGTGTGCGGAGCCCCTGACTAAGACCAAGAGTGCACAGGGCGGAGCCTCGATGACATCAGGGCCCCTGATTCAGAAGTTACCTGGCGTTTTCGAGCCCGCTGGCTTTAAACGCTTCCTCGTTATTCGCTCCACTGATGGCACCATGTTGTCCAAGGGCAACATGATCCATCAGAGGAGAGGATTAGCTAGTGCAATTGGTAGAGAGCCGAAGGTGACCCGTTTCTCGGAGGGGAGCCTTCTGGCGAATGCGGCGAATCCCGCCGAGGCTGCCAAGATAAGTGCTCGTCGGACACTTCATGGCACCCCGGTGAGTGTGACACCGCACTCTACCATGAACTTTGTAAAAGGAGTAGTTTATGCGAGGGAACTCGTTGACTACTCCATTGAGGACATCACCCTAGAGCTGGCCGACCATGGGGCGGTCAAGGTCGAACGTGTGATGAGAAAACAGGGAGGGGCCTCGAGACCCACCCTTACACTCTTCGTTACGTTCGACTGTGACAAGCTCCCTGAGTCGGTGCGTGCCCGTTGGTACCGCTACCGCGTGAAGGCATTCGTGCCACTTCCGCAGCGGTGCTATTACTGTCACCGCTTCGGCCATACGAATCGCTCATGTCGACGTGCAAAGTCGGGGTCACCCGAAGTATGTGTAAATTGCTCCAAGGGTCGCACACGATAAGTCCAAATCGTGTGTGGCCAAGTGTGTCAATTGCGGAGAGCCGCACCCTGCTTCTTCAAAGCAATGTAGTGCATATCTCCTAGAGAAAGAAATCCTGGCCGTTCAGGCCCAGGATCGACTCTCATTCCGCGAGGCTAAGGACTTGGTCCTGGAGCGCCCAGCTCTGCCTGGGACGTCATATGCCTCATTATCTAGAAAGGCACCTTCTGCTCCTGGCACATCCAGGCCAACGAGCACGGTTGTTTCCGCGCCCATTCGGAGCCCTTCTGTGGGCTCTACCCAACCCGGGCGCTCCCCTGGTAAAGCTGGCGGCAAAAAGGGTTCATACCCTGCCCCGGCTAAAACCAGGGCTCTTCCCTCCTTCCCCAGCGTAACCGTTTCCCACAAGGCGAAACGGCCGCGCGCCTCCACCGAGTCGTTAGACTCACAGGAGGCAACACCCCTGAAGATGGTCGCTAGGCCATCTTCGGGGGTTCCTAAAGCTGTCCCCCGAAAGGAGGACAGCAACAAAGGAGCTTCGGCTCCTTCGCCCACGCCCCGAGGTGAAGCGAGTGGCTCGGAGACGGTGGTTCCTCGAAAAGAGGGCACACCGCCTCCGAAGCCGCAGCGCTCGCCTAAGGTTTCTAGGCGGAGGGAGGAAAAGACTCGCATGGCGAGCCCAACCTCCCCCAATAAGTCCTCGAAGGCGACAGCGCCTCCAGCGCTTTGTCCGGCCAACAGCGCCTGGGGTTCTGCCCCCGGGAAGCGTACGGCCATTCCCGTGAGGGTCTTCAGTTCGAGGAGGGCCCCCGCGTCTCCTCCGAGCTAGGCCTGGAGGGCATATTCCTTCAATGGAATTGCCGTGGACTCCGGGCCAACTGGGAGGAGCTGCGGAGGCTTGTCTCGTCCCGCTCCCCGTTAGCTATCTTTTTGCAGAAGACCATGCTAGGCGCGTGCCCCCTGCCTGCCCTTCCGGGGTACAAGGGTCTTGCGACCCCACCACCGCGGGATGGCCGAGCCGGGGGATGCGCGGTTTACACCCGGCATGATGTCTCCGTTCTTCCTTTCTCTTTAGATACCTCCTTTCAGGCAGTGGCTGTGCAGCTGCAAGGGATAGGAGGTATACTATCATTTCTGCGTACATTCCACCGTCAGCTGACTTCGACGCGGGGGACTTCCGCCGCATCGTGGCACGGTTGCCGAGGCCCTATCTCTTGCTTGGAGATCTGAACGGCAGGCATCCTCTCTGGGGAGATTACTCCATAAATCCCAGGGGACAAGTCCTTGCCGATCTGATCGAAGAGCTTGAGATGGGTGTCCTAAACGTGGATGAGTTTACGCATCACTGTCCGAGAACCGCTTCATTTTCTTGCCTTGACCTATCTTTGTGCTCTTCGGATGCACAGCCTGATTTTGATTGGGGGGTGGTCAATGACCTCCATGGTAGTGATCACTTTCCCATTCAAATATCATTTTCAGGGCAACTGCCGCCTGAGACACCACCTCGGTGGTTCTTGGCGCGGGCGCGGTGGCCTCATTTCAGAAAATGACTGAATTCTCTATCTCAGTCGAGGAGTTTAGGTCGGTAGATGAGGCCGTTGAGTTCTTCTCCGGCAACCTCATCGCCGTGGGCCTGACTACTATTCCTAGGACGTCTGGCCGTTTTGCACGCCGACCACTCCCATGGTGGTTGGCCGAGTGTGAGACGGCCATCAAACAGAAGCGTTATGCCTACATGCGCTATAAGCGCCGCCCGAACGATTTCACTGACGCTGAATTTCGTCGGGCTAGGGCTAGGTTCCGGTATACTTCGAAGCACGCCCGCCGCTCTTCTTGGCGGGCATACGTGTCTCTACTTAACGCAAGACCCCTTTAGCTGAGGTGTGGAAGCGAGTCAAAAGGATTCGGGGCAAGTTCTCGCAGGACCCCCCTCCCGTTCTCCAGGAGAATGGGACCGCAATCTCAGACCCTGCGTCCGTGGCGTAATCCTTCGCGACCGCTTTTTCTGCATTCTCTAGCCATGATGCTGCTCCGCCAGCATTCAATGCACGTCGTGATGTCGCGGAAGGCCGCCGGCTGGACTTTACCTCCAGAGGCGGAGAACCCTTCAACGACAAGTTTACTGTAAGCGAGTTGCGTTCCACTCTCGCTTCGTGCGCGGACACCGCCCATGGTCCGGACGATGTCCCGTACGCCATCCTTCGACATCTAGGTGAGCGAGGCATGGCCTTTTTGTTAGATTTGTTCAACAGGATCTGGGTGGAAGGTCTTCTCCCAGACTCCTGGCGAATCGCTACTGTGCTTGCCTTTCGCAAACCGGGGAGAGATCACTCTACTCCGACCGGTTTCCGCCCAATCTCTCTAACCTCTTGCGTGTGCAAGTTGATGGAGAAATTGGTAAATTTTAGATTAGCCTTTTTCCTGGACAGCGGAGGCCATCTGTCTTCCGCACAGTGCGGCTTCCGCAAGTTCCACTCCACGTCAAATGCTCTGCTCCGACTGGAAAATGCCGTCTGCGACGCTTTCCTTCGTAGACAGCACTACGCCACGGTGTTTTTCGATCTGGAGAAAACCTATGATACCGCATGGCGATACGGTATCATGGAGACTCTCCACACGATGGGGGCGAGGGGACGCCTCTCAATTTTTATATCTAAATTTTTGCGAGATCGTCGATTCCGCGTACGGGTGGAGGGAGCCCTCTCCGGCCCAAAGGAGCAGGAAGAGGGTGTCCCGCAGGGAAGTGTCCTCAGTGTCACACTCTTTGCCCTGTGGATCAACGGCATCACCTAGGTGCTGCAAAAAGATGTTCTCGCTACGCTCTACGTGGACGACCTTTCGATCTCTTTTGGCGCGGCCCAGATGCCAACTCTGGAGCGTCGACTCCAACAGGCATTGAACCGCGTCTCTCGCTATGCCGAAGCGCACAGGTTTCGGTTTTCTTTGGCCAAGACTAAGGTGGTGCACTTCTGCCGCCATCCGCGGCTTCACCCCGACCCAGATTTGTTTCTTAATGGGGTGCGCCTGGATGTGGTTGAGTCGCACCGTTTCCTTGGTCTTGTATTCGACCGACGCCTCACCTGGGAGGCTCATATTCACAGCCTTAGGGTCTCTTGTACCCGCGCCATGGACATTCTCCGTTCCGTGACAATCAGCGCTTGGAGCGCTGATAGGGCTACTGCCTTACTTTTTTATCGATCCTTTGTTCGTTCGAAGCTCGACTACGGATGCGAGTTTTATGCATCCGCAGCCGAGCGTTTATTGCGGAAGGTGGATTCGATCCACCACACCGGCCTTCGCCTTGCGACCGGTGCCTTCCGCACTTCCCCCATTGAGAGCCTGTTGGTCGATGCTGGGGAGATGCCACTCGCTCTGCGCCGCGTGCAGCTCTCACTGCATCCGCAGCTGATCTCGATGGTGCCTATGCCGTCGAGAGACGCCAGTCATACCCTAAGCCTTTTGGGTTTAGGGCCAGGAAACTCCTTCGAGAGGTAGATATCGCTCTCGGGCCGGTGGCGCCCCTGGTTCTGCCCAGGACGCCACCCTGGAGGGTACCACATTTGGCTATTTGTCGCCACGCCTCTGCTCCCAAAGCTTGTACTGCGCCGGGAGTATTGCGTTCGACCTTTTTGGAGCACACATCGTGTCACGCTGGTACCGTGCCAGTGTATACGGATGGCTCCAAGTCCTAAGAGGGGGTCGGCTTCCACGCCGTATCCCCTCTGTTTGAAGTCAGCGGGGCTCTACCAGGCGCTGCGTCTGTCTTCACGGCCGAGCTGGTGGCAATACACCACTCGGTACGGGAGATTACGCGACGTGCCCGGTTCGGAGACCGGATTGTGATCTATAGCGACTCACAAAGCGCCCTGAGTGCTCTCGGGGCATTGGAATCTCCGCATCCCCTGGTTCGCGATATCCGTGACGCCACGGTTTTGGCGAGCCGGGCAGATGTCGAGATTATCTTCTGCTGGGTTCCTGGAGATGTAGGAATTGCGGGGAATGAGCGCGCCAAAGAGTCCGCGAGGACTCTGCGACCGGACCAGCGTTTCGCTCTGTCTCACACTGTCTACATGGCAGGAATACGGGCAGCTCTTCGGACTGCTTGGCAAAGAAGATGAGAGGTATTAGAGAGAGAGAGAGAAAGAGAAAGAACTGCAAAAATGGACAAGTTAAATATGTTAGTTAACCCTATAACAGTTTTATATGGTCTTTCAATACCTACAATCCCCATTTGGCGATAAATATTTAGATTGCCGTAAATAAACATCTAAAAGATAATTCATGTTTAAACTTAATTTGTATAAGAGAGGAAAATTAAAACATATAAATCAATTTGAATAAAAAATATTGAAAAATATCTAAAAAAATATATTGAAATCAGGCTTGAATTGAATGTCAACTTACCTCGAAGATAGTAACAATGTTTATTAACTTCCCACCACCAGGAGTACCAACATTAGCGAAAATTGGTGTAATTAACAGAAAATGCATTAAACCACTTAATGCGATATATAAAATAACGTAATAACATTTCACATTTAAGAAATACTTAAAAATTTCAAGTAATCCCCAAATGGGGATAATGGGCGCTAATGGGTTAATAATGCTTTCAATGTCTCAAAAGATAAATGGGCTTCCAGCAACCCCTTTCCCAAACCTTTGTTTTCTTCTGGCAAAAATATGAAAATGTGAAAAAATACCTGCGTTCTGATCTTCTCTGATCTTTATTTCGTTCAGTATCACCCTCTTCACGCTCATCCAGCAAGCGCTAGCACCCAGGACCTTCCTGAAACAACTTTTTTTCTAGGCCAGTAAAGCCGCCAATAGAGATTCACTATCAAAGATGACATCTGCCACGAAAGGGCGCTTTGTTAGAAAATGGATTCAGCTCTGTCTCTATATCCTGGCGTACAAATCTACTGCTGAGTCAGGAAAATATTTTGCCCTCAAATTTCCGATTAGGTACTTCACTTTTGCACAGCTATCGAGAATAAGTGTACTAAAAGGAATAACGTTTCAGCCCTATCTCCTTCAAATATCTGCTTGTACGTCATCGCCCCCAAATTGGAGATAGATCATGATGGATACATGATATGACATAAGCATCAGCCCTGCAAATTAGGATGACCTGAGCCAAGAGGTGTACCACATTTCTCTTCATAGGGCAGCAAGATCTCCGATACGAAGATTTGTTAAGGGGACACTCAATCTCTCGTTTGGATTGAGGCGAGATTTCTCTTGGAAATTTCTAATTTGTGAAATAAAGTGTGTAATCATTTGTGATGATTTCACATCCTGTTTTAATCTTTTGGTAGATCTAATAAAATTCGCGGTTAATTGACATCACTAATCTATCCATAAGTGCTATCAGTGAAAATGCAACTCCACTTTCACTCCCTTTTTCTATATCTAATAATTCTCTCTTGTATCGCTGGTTTAAATAAATATAGCGAGTTGTATAATCCCACAAATCAGTACATTAATTAGATAGGAACAATTGATGTTTCTGTCTCTTACTTTTATCATGTTATTGAGAGGCACTCCAGTTGCCAGCATCTCTTGATATGTTTTCCCTAAATTAGCGAATGTAGAAAAGAATAACATTCGAACTCTGATCTCAGAGAATAAAATATGCCTAGACAAATCCCATTATGCGTCTTAGTGATTTTACACGTCTAAATTCTTCCAAAATAGACAAATATTCACTCGCGAATCTATCCGATGTTAGTGAAAACATACAAGGTTGCGATATATTTTCGAAGACCGTTCTACGTAATGCTTTTTATTCAAATCCTGTAGAGCCATCATCATTTTAGAAGATAGCCACAAAACACATCGAGTTTTGCATGATATGATCGCTATTTTACTGATATCAATGAACTTGTTATCATTACTGGAAATTAAGGTCAACATTTCCAACTTTTCGAGCAAATCTTTGAATTGTTTAAATTATTTGGTTGCAAATCAATATTGCAAAGTGTATTTTACCGGTGTACTTCCCCTATTACATAGGATAAAAGTCGACTCTCAGCGCATAGTCCCAGAAAATCATATATTAGCTGCTATCAGGATAGAACCAGACCTAAAACTTTGTAAGAGTTACAATTATTGTTGAGATGAATTTCGTCAGTAGATACCATACAAATATGGCGACAATTTTTCCTTCTTTTAGAACACTTTAATAATCCAAATTTGCCTCAATTGCAATCAATTGAAGAGACTGTCCCCTTTTTCTGTCGCGGATGCATCATATCACGGAGTTGGTGTAGTCTTTCAACAACTAAAATCCCCAGAATTAAAGTATTCCACTGTAGAGAAATGGCTACATAAAGCATCCCGGAGGGCCAGGAGGACATATATCTTAAAGTCCCCCTCCCTTGTGGAGAGAGCCCGAGAAGCGAGCCCCATGAGGAGAATCGTGGGAATGGTAGCCGGCGAATAACAGTAACTGCCTACCCTGTTTGATCTCCCCGCCACTTTGGTAGTTGGAGCGAACATCTGTTTTAAGGCAACCACTTAAGACCCTTAAACGACGCTCTAACGATCCAATTACCTACGAGATCCATAAACCCGTGGTTATGTCGCAAAAAAGGCGGTGCTAGTCAAAAGGCTGGCCAAGGAGTGTAGTGGTTGAGAGTCTCTCTAATTAGCAAGCCGACTTGGGCACCTCAGTGCCAACCTCTGCACTTCTCATCTCACCAGATGCGAACTCACCATTCGCGCTCCACTCTGTGGCTTCGCCCTTTCCCCCTTAGATGGGGCGGTGGTCTGCCTATAAATAAGCCCCGGAAAGAAAGAGAGAGAGGAGAATTCGATAAGAAAGAAGAAAGATCAGTTCTTGAAGATCGATCCTTCAGCCAGACAAGAAAAATTAGAATTCGATAAGAAAGAAGAAGGTTTAGTTCGTAAAGATAGATCCTTCAGCCCGACAGGACGATTTTTTGTGAGAAACGATAGGATCAGATTGAGAAAATAGATCCACCCTCCACGAGCCGAATTAACATAAATCGTCAAGTTTTGTATCGGTGCCATACCGAAGAATCCTTTACAGACTTAGAAGAAGTCTGACTGGAGAAGAGTAAACCCGCTCACACTCGAGTGACTCTCACATCTCAAGCTCAATAAGAGTGAGAGGAGAAGAACCCAGCCCCAACGAGGTTCCGTTCTATGATTTCGGAAAAAAATCTCGCTGAATACCTCAAAATCTAGTTGGGCACTCTACGTTGAAGAATAAGACACCAAGAGGCTTCAAGATTATCCAGAACAGGACTCTTGTAACGAAGAGCACCGTAATTCTCTCTGTCTTCTTAACGTAACCGGAAGAAAATTTGCAATAAGAAGTCGACCCCCCATCCCGACCTCTCTTCAATCATCCGCCACGGCAACCCTCCAAAGCGCGAGATAAGCCCTCCATCGTCATCCGCCAACCCCTGTTCCCGTCTGTCATGTGAGTTAGCAAGAACATTTATATATTCATATTGCGATAGTATGATGTTAGTACGTTGCACAATTTTATAGAAGTAAAGACAATTGTGCGTGAGCCCCGGTCATATTTGCTAGTAGACAAGAGTATTTTAAAAGGGTCGCGATAAAAATACTAATCGGCAATTGGTGTGTTCACGTGTAGCCTATTTTTTTATTTTTGTCATTGAAGATATTGTAATAGGCCTAGCTGCCAACCGGAATAGTCGAGTTTAGCTTATGACAAGGCTATAAATGAGATTACTGTTTGTTTTTCTTAGTTAAGTGTTAAATTCAAAATATGTGTTTATTTGGGGATAATTCCTGTGTGTTTCCTTCTTATCCTTACGTGTTGAAGTGGCTCATCCTTAAAAAAAACAACAAAATAATCACTCTTAGATCAAAGCCTACTTAATCAAAAAAGTACATCACGACTATACAACGACAAAAGTGTTGTCAGGAGTGGAATGATCGAAAGGGGCATTATACGACAAAAGTAGTGTCAAGTGTCGGGTGATCATCAACAAATTCTCCCATGCATAACTCTTGCAATAAAACAATTTAAATACATAATCGAAGGCACCAATTTCCATATTTTGACCGATTTCAAAGCAATATTTGTAGCTACTCTTTCTCAATCAACGAGGCACTCTGCTTTGTAGGCAGAGGTAACCATAGTGACGCTCTTTCCCCGTCAACATTCAACAATTGCAACATGGTATCCATGCTTACCATCTTCATCTTCAAATTACAAACTAATCTATTCATCCTTGTTTATTGAATCAATGGTTCCTTTATTGCAGTCATAAATTATGAAACTTAAGCCAGCAAAATTAATTTCTTTGCAAGACCATACTTCGTCTTTACTTCACTTTTATAAGATTGCTTTATCTTCTTCAATTAATTCAATTATCAGTGATTTTCTTAATGTTTTCCCTCTTTGTCTCGCTGCTAATTTCCAAGCTTGGCTTCGACTTTTATCTTAATATTAGTCATTTGGAGAATCGCCTCATTCTCAAATCAATCTCAGAAAATCAATGAACTGGAGGAGGGGGGAGGTTAGAAGTTGCCTACAACGGCAAATTTCCAAATAAAAGGACATATGAAACCTGCATACAGTGAGATTAAAAAGTATTCACACACAACATTTGCATACTTTGAATCCTCCACACAAATTCCTCATTCACAACATAGAAAGGTGCTCCGATGGAATTTTCGAATAAAGAGGGCCAAATACATTTCAAAATTAACATATTGAAATCTTCATTATATTTCATATGACAATCATTATTCGCAGTTTTCAATTTAACTAATTGTTCACAATTCCGCCAAATAAAATAACCTACGCTGATATGTTAAATCTATGCACAGATCTTTCAAGGTTAGATGTGTTTTATTTTACATTTGTGTCAAATGTTTCTATCAAAAAGCTGGATCACTTTCTCTATACGATCACACATATTTAAATTAAAAAAAAAACTGGATTCTCTATTGAAGTATAAATGAGTTTAAAACATCGGTATCCTCCTTAATATTTTCATTCTATCCAACATTAGTAAGTCATTGTTATTAACCCTTTTAGTCGCAATTTTTCCAAGTTATTGTATCTGCTCCGTCTAATCAAGAATCTTCATCTAATTAAAAATGTGTGTTCTACCTTATTCTAAAATGATCCATCAGTTCCCAGATTAATATCGATAAGTAATAAAGTTTTGGCTTAAATGCCTACTTTCTTAATAAGATATTTTTTTAACTACATTTCGGAAACTACATGTTTTCATCTTCAGGCTAGAATAAATTTACTAAAGTTAATACTTTTGAAAAAAACATGAAAAGGCCAACAAGACATTGAATTATTTTAAAAGGTGACCAAAATTAATATATCAATAAAATGTACTATAAGTTAAAATTTTCAAATATGACTCAAAAAAGTAGTTAGTAAATTTAAAGTTTATTTTAGAAATTAATTAAAAACCATAAGAAAAATTGACCAGGCAATAAATTTAAACTTTGTTTTTAATTTTGTAAACACTGTAAGAGTAAAAAACATTTAATTTATAAATGGGTTCATTTTGGTACTTACTAAAGTGTATCCATCCTAGAGAGTGAATGGTGGGTTTAACCACGGGCTAGTATATATGGGTTACAGTGACACTTGGGAGAGAGGAACACCAACTGAACATCAGTAGTTAAAAAAAACAACTAAAAAACTGTAGTTAAAATTAGTTAATTAATAAATATATTGGACTTATATCTTCAATGAGTTTAGGTTTGTAGTGTTTGATATATAACAATTCGAAGGTTCTTAGGCAATGTTGGTTGTTGTTAAAGGCTAATACTTTAAAATTATTAATACAAATGTCAGTTTTATAGCTTATGGTGTGTTCTCTAATAGAAGACTTCTCCTTTTTATTTAAGATTTTGCTTGTGTGCCAACTAATCCTCGTATGAGAAGAAAACCTAGCTCCAAGAGACCTGACAGTGCTGTCAATGTACCAGTAAGAGGCTGCAGTACAACTGGGACATTTAAATAAATAAACATTATCACTGTGGAAGTTCAAAGAGATAGGATCTTTACTGCTAACAAATATTCCTATTGATTATTTGTTTCTAAAAACTATTTGCGGGTTGATTTGGGGAAAATATCTTTTAAAAATGAATAGGATTTTTCTTTTAAAAGTATCTTTTAAAAAAACATCTTTAAAATTATAAAATATATGGGCATTTTAGGAACTTTTATGCAGCATTGAGGGAGGGGGGGGTCAATGAGTTTATCAAGTAGCTTTTTTAAAAATCTACCATACAGGTCATAAGGAAATAAATTTTTTAGAAAATATTTCGTAAGAAAAATAAATTCATTATGAATTGAATGGTAGGTGGATGTTAGCGAGAAACTTCATTGAAACCCCCTCAACCCTGCATAAACGTCCTGAAAATGCCCATATAGCATTGCAATATGGTATAATGGAAACTCTCCACACGATGGTGCCGAGGAGACTCCAATATTTCTTTCTAAAATTCTGCGAGATCTTCGATTACACCTAAGGGTGGCGAAGCCCTCTCCGGCCCAATCGAGCAGGTGGAGGGCGTCTCACAGGAAAGTATCCTCAGTGACACACATTTACCCTGAGCATCAACGGTGTCACTTCGGTGCCTCTGGAAGATATTCCTATTACGCTCTACTGTACATTGACGATCGTCAATCTATTGGTGCAGGCCAGATGCCCCTTCTAGAGTCTCCACTCCAACATGCATTGAACTGCATCGTTCACTATGCCTAAGCGTTCAGTTTTCGGTTTACTTTACCGAAACAAAGGTGGTTCACATCTTTCGCGATCTACGGCTCCACCTCAAAAAGGACTTGTTTGTAAACGGAGTTCATCTGAAAGTACTAGATTCGCACTATTTCTTTGTTCTTGTTTTCGAGAGGTGCCTCATATTCGAGGCCTTAAGGTCTTGTGCCCCTTGATAATGGACATTCTTCGTTCCGTGACGTCCAGCAGTTGGGATGCTGGTAGGGCTACTGCCTCACTTATTTACCGATCATTCGTTCGTTTGAAGCTTGAATACAGTTTTTCTTATCCTTGGCCGAGCTTGTATTTTGGAACATATACTAGATCCACTACACTGGTCTCCACCTGGGACCGGAGCTTGGTGTACAGCCTTCATTGAGAGCCTATTTTTCGATGTTGGGGAGATAGCTCTCGATCTGTATCGTGTAGAGTGCATTATACGCCTGTACGCGCACTCCGGTACCTAACTCAGTCGCCTAAGGAACTCATTTCTTCCGCCGCTGATTTCAACGATTCCTATGCTCTAGAGAAACGCAAGTCATACACTAAGCGTTTTGAATTAGGGCTAAACTATTTATTGAGTTTGTTGTAGCTCTCAGGCCGGCAGCAACATTGGTCCTTTCCATAACGCCACCCGGGATGGTACCATCTTTTACGATTTGTCACCACCTTTCTGCTCCCAAAACTTTCACAGTACCAGGAATAATGTGTTCGGCATTTTTGGACAACACTTAGTGTCACGCTGAATTCATGCCAGTGTATACGGATGGCTCCAAATCCCATTAGGGGAGGGTTTGCACGTCACATTCCTAACTTTAAAATCAGTGGAGATCTACTAGACGCTGAGTCCCTCTTCACGACCTAGCTGGGTGCAATATATCGCTTGGCACGGAAGATAACGCGAGGTGCCCGGTTCTGAGACACATAAAGTGCCATGAGTGCAATCTAGCCATTCAAATTTCCACACACCCTAGGTTCACAGTATCTGGGAAGCTACGTTTGCCGTGAGCCGGGTATATGCCGAGATTATCTCCTGCTGGGTTCCTGGGAATGCGGCAATGGCAAGGAATAAGCACGCTGACGAGTTCGACAAAAAGTCTGCGAGGACTGGACAACCAGAGCAGCGTTTCGCTCGCTCTTCCTCACACCGATTACATAGCAGGAAGCAGTGCACCTCTCCGCGCTGCTTGACATAGAAGATGGGAGACGACCAAGGGAAACTTAAAGTTGCGTTCTAATGCGTGGCGACGGCTTCAGGTTGCTTTCTCTCGTCTTAGAATTGGCCACACTCACGAGACGCACCGATATTTGATGGAGCGTGCGTGATAGGAAAGTGCACACATCTCCCTTATCTGCTTTTACCCCACAAATGATAATAATAAGCAAGTAAAAATATTTTTGTCACAAAATACGAAATTTTAAACAATATGCATCTGTATTTATTTGCACTAGGACTTTTATACCGGGCAATACCGGGTACCTATGCTAGTACAGAATAAAATGAAGAAAAAATGACAGTGGTGTCAGTAGATCAAAGCAAACAAATGGTAAGCTTTGTAATTTATGTACAATTTATGTACAAGCAACATTTGCACCACAACAAGCAAGGATTATAAAGTAACGCACTTAAATAAGCAAGTCTGGATTCTTGGGTTACATTGCACTAGTCAAAGCAGATGCCATGTAATTTAACAAAAGCAAATATGGCCTAAACTGACTCCCATGACACATATCATTGAATTTATCCTCATTGCTATTGTGATGTAATTCTGCCTCTCAATATTTGAGTCCTTGTCATTATCAGAAGAAATGCTGCACATGCAATAATCACTGGATGAATTTAGATTGTTCGCCTAGCATATGCCCCGACAAGTACGAATCGGCATGATATGCTGCTCCGGGACACCAGAAATTGATTGTGGCCTGTTGTTGTTAGCTATGTTCTTACAGAATAAATGACACTAATTTGGGGAGAGATGCTGGAAATATTGACACCAGTTGGAGAATGAACTGAGCAGATAAATCCAGCTAAAGCTGTATAAAAAGTTCTTTAGCAGTTTAGCATCAATAGAGAGGGCATCAAAAACAGATGATATATCGTCAGTGGCTTCATTTAGCAGTGGAAACACTTTGCCTTTTCAAGTTCAGCAAACTTTCGATTTTTATCGCCACCTAAAACCGTGAAGGCTTGTTTTGTCTGAGCTCTCTCATTCCCAAGGCTTTCGAGATTAGCTTGATTTAAACAACACTAGATTCCATTTGATACCAGCTGGTTGTTTGGCCCCCGTAAGGGGCGAAGCGATTTGTCATCCTGGCCGCCGTACTGACGGGACTCAGCACCCTGTCTGACCCTAGCTTTGCCTCTTCTCCTTCTTTCAGAAAGCCTGTATTTCTCCCCTACTTCGTCGCTTTTCATACAACCTCTCCCACAACTTTCTCTGGTCAGCCTTTAATTTCACAGGATAGATGCTGAGCTTCTTCTCAGCCAACCGTCCCGGATCAGGGCTGAGGGGCGAGGAGACAATGTTCCCTAACCCCTGAGCTCCGGTTCGGGATGGTGTGTTTTAAACAGCCTGCTTCATCCCCACCCATACCTTCCTCACATCCCCTTTCCTTCTCATTTCACAATCTATTTGTTTTTACGACGTGTCCAAGGTGAAGCCGCAATGCTGATGGACTGCCAGGCCACCAGGCAGGAGGAGTGGTCCTGAATGGCGGTACCTGGCTCTGCAGGGCCCGTAGAAAATTTAGGGTCACCATGCCCAATGATGAGAAAATTAAAAATCTCCCCACAATTTCGCCTTGTGCATCGACGGAGCCGCTCCCGGGCAGCTCCACAAAAAAATAGAGGTTCCCCCCCTGTGCTTGCGCAGGGGATCCTCCAAATTTCTCTAACCGGAGAGGAGGCTTACTCCTCTCCTTCGCCTACGACTGTAGGGGACTCCCCCTCACCCCCTCCTCTGCAGGTGCTTTCTGGCACCTCCCTGTTTTCAGCGGCAGTCCATCCTTTTCTTTCCAAGGGAAGTGCCAAGAAAGTTAGAAGGCAGCCCATAGCTGACCGCTCCTTATTGAAGCGGCTCGATAGGGCAAACCCCCTTAGGGAGGAGATGGAAGCCAGGTCCCTTCGGTCGCTTCCCTTAAAAGACATGCTAGCAAGAATATTGAACCTTGCCGGTGTCAAGGCCTGTGCCTCCACACACGTGAATAGTGACAATGCTGCCAACGGGACCTGCGATGATCTGGAGGGGAGATGGCCAACTGGAGTTCCCCCTGAGATAGACATGGTCCTTGAGGCAACCCAGCCGCAGACAGTAGGACCTTCCATGGGGGGGGAATCCGGGCTCAGCGCCAAGCACCAAACCCGAATCCGCCCCTGTGCAAGGTCCTCCTCAAACGGCTGGGGATTCTCAGGCAGTACAAGGAGGGGAAGGATCTCCTCCCAATGATGCCCCTGCGAGCACCAGGACCTAGCTGGGGCCGGTCCATCTGTCTTGGGGGCTCCTGCCGGCGGAGAGGAGAAGTGGGTTCATTCCCCGCCCTCCTATCCTAAAAAGAAAAAGAACACGAAAAATACTAAAAATCGCGGGGCTCCTCTCCATCAGCGGGCGATGTGGGGACGGGTGGGCCTGCTGCTTCGATACGTGAGCAAGCTAAGATCGCACATACAGCCCATCTACCCTCCGGGTGTGGAGCCCCCGACCAAGACTAAAAGTGCAAAGGGTGGAGCCTCGATAACATCAGCGCCCCTCATTCAGAGGTTACTTGGCGTTTTTGAGCCCGCTGGCTTCAAACGCTTCCTAGTTATTTGCTCCACTGATGGCAGCATGTTAGCCCAAGGCAACATGATCCATCAGACGAGAGTTTAGCTAGTATATTTGGCAGAGAGCCGAAGGTGACCCATTTCTCGAACGGGAGCCTTCTGGCGAATGCGGCGAATCTCTCCGAGGCGGCCAAGTTAAGTGCTCTTCGGACACTTGATGGCACCCCAGGGATTGTGACGCCGCACTCTGCCATGAACTTTGTGAAAGGAGTAGTTTATGCGAACGAACTCGTTGACTACTCCATAGAGACATCACCTTAGAGCTAACCGAACATGGGGCAATCAAGGTCGAACGTGTGATGAGAAAACAGGGAGGGGCCTCGAGACCCACCCCTTCACTTTTCGTCATGTTAGACTCTGACAAGCTCCCTGAGTCGGTGCGTGCCGGTTGGTACCGCTACCACGTAAAGGCATTTGTGCCACTGCCGCGCGGTGGCTACGTGCAAAGTCGGGGTCACCCGAAGTCTGTGTAAATTGCTCCAAGGCCACACACGATAAGTCCAAATCGTGTTTGTCCAAGTGTGTCAATTGCGGAGAGCTGCACCACGCTTCTTCGAATCAATAGGTGCATATCTCCTTGAGAAAGAAATCCTGGCAGTTCAGGCTCAGGATAGACTCTCATTCTGCGAGGACTTGGTCCTAGTGTGCCCGGCTCTACCTGGGAAGTCTTATGCCTCAATGGTTAGAAAGACACCATCTGCTCCTGGCCCATCTAGGCCAACGAGCACGGTTGTTTCCGCGCCCATTCGGAGCCCTTTTGCGGGTTCTACTTAACCAGGGGGCTTTCCTGGTAAAGCTGGCGGCACAAAGGGTTTACATCTAGCCCCGGCTAAAACTAGGGCTCCGTCCCTCGTCGTTAGCGATAAGGCGAAACGGCCGCGCGCCTCCCCTGAGTCGTTAAATTCACCGCAGGCAACACCCTTGAAGTTGTTCGCCAGGCCATCTTCCGTAGTTCCTAAAGCTTTACCCCGGAAGGAGGAAAGCAACAAAGGAGATTCGGCTCCTTCGCCCACGCCTAGTGGTGGGTTGAGTGGCTCGGAGATGGTGGAACCTCGAAAAGAGGGGCCCCTGCCTTCGGAGCCGTAACGCCCGCCTAAGGTTTCAAGGCGGAGGGAGGAAAAGACTCGCCTGACGAGCCCAACCTCCCCCAATAAGTCCTCGAAAGCGACAGCGCCTTCAGCGCATTCTTCGGCCAACAGCGCCCTGGGTTTTGCCTTCGGGAAGCGTACAGCTATTCCCGTGAGGTTCTTCAGTTCGAGGAGGGCCCCCGCGTCTCTCCAAGCTAGGCCTGGAGGGCATATTCCTTCAATGGAATTGCCGTGAACTCCGGGCCAACTGGGAGGAGCTGCGGAGGCTCGTCTCGTCCCGTTCCCCATTAGCTATTTTTCTGCACGAGACCATGATAGGCGCGTGCCCCCTGCCCGATCTGCCGGGGTATGGGGGTTTTGGAACCCTACCACCCCGAGATGGGGGCCTGGGCTGGGGGATTCGCGGTTTACACTCCCGCATGATGTCTCTATTCTTCCTTTCACTTTAGATACCTACTTTCAGGCAGTGGCTGTGCAGCTTTACCTGGATAGGAGGTATACTATCATTTCTGCGTACATTCCACCGTCAGCTGACTTCGACGCGGGAGACCCCTGCCGCAACGTGGCACGGTTGCCGAGGCCTTTTCTCTTGCTTGGAGATCTGAACGGCAGACATCCTCTCTGGGGGAATTACTCAATAAATCCCAGGTGACAAGTCCTTGCCGATGTGATCGAAAAGCTTGAGATGGGTGTCCTAAATGTGGATGAGTTCACGCATCACTGCCCGATAACCACTTCATTTTCTTGCGTTGATCTTTGTGCTCTTCGGATGCACAGCCTGATTTTGATTGGAGGGTAGTCGATGACCTCCCTGGTAGTGATCACTTTCCCATTCAAATACCAGTTTTAGGGCAACTGCCGCCTGAGAGCCCTCCTCGGGGGTGCTTGGCACGGGTGCAATACACTGAATTTCAGTAAATGACTGAATTATCTTTCTCAGTCGAGGAGTTTAGGTCGGTATATTAGGCCGTTGATTTCTTCTCCGGTAACTCATCGCCGCAGGCCTGACTACCTTTCCCATAACGTCTGGCCGTGGTGGTCGGCCGAGTGTTAGACGGCCCTCAAACAGAAGCGTTATGCTTACATGCGGTAGAAGCGCCGCCCGAACGATTTTTCTGTCGGTGAATTTCGTCGGGCTAGGACTAGGTTCCAGTATATTTCGAAGCACGCCCGCCGCTCTTCTTGGCGGGCAAAGGGGTTTTCATTTAACGAGGAGACCCCCTCTAGCCTAGATGTGGAAGCGAGTCAAAAGGATTCAGGGCAAGTTCTCGCAGGACACCTCTCCCGTCCTCCAGGAGAATGGGACCGCAATCTCGGACCCCACGCCCGTTGCGGAATCCTTCGATACCGCTTTCTACGCATACTCTAGCCGAGATGCTGCTCTTCCAGCATTGAATGCACGTCGTGATGTCGTGGAAGGCCGCCGACTTGACATTACCTCAAGAGGCGGAGAACCCTTCAACGCCAGGTTTACTCTGAGTGAGTTGCGTTCTGCCCTTGCTTCGTGCGCAGACACCGCCCATGTTCCGGTCAATGTCCCGTACGCCATGCTTCGACAGCTGGGTGAGTAAAGCATGGCCTTTCTGTTAGATTTGTTGAACATGATCTGGGTGGAGGGTTTCCTCCAAGATTCCCGGCGAATCGCTACTGTGCTTGCTTTTCGCAAACCGGGGAGAGATTACTCTACTCCGGCCGGTTTCCGCCCAATCTCTCAAACCTCTTGCGTGTGCAAGTTGATGGAAAAACTAATAAATGTGTTACCTCGGTATTACCTCGGTGCTGCCAGAAGATGTTCTCAATACGATCCACGTGGACGACCTTTCGATCTCTTTTGGCGCCTCCCAGATACCAACCCTAGACCGTCGGCTCCTACAGGCATTCAACCGCGTCTCTCGCTATGCCGAAGCGTACAGGGTTCGTTTTTTCTTGGCCAAAACTATGGTGGTGCATTTCTGCCGCCATCCACGGCTCCACCGCAAACCAGATTTGTTTCTTAATGGGGTGCGCCTGGAAGTAGTTGAATCGCACCGTTTCTTTGGTCTTGTATTTGAGTGACGCCTTACCTGAGAGGCTCATATTCGCAGCCTTAGGGTTTCTTGTACACGCGCCATGGCTATTCTTCATTCCGTGACGTTCAGCGCTTGGAGCGATGATAGGGCTACTGCCTTAATTATATCGATCCTTTGTTCGTTCGAAGCTCGACTACGGATGCGTATTTTATGCATCTGCAGCCGAGCGTTTATTGCAGAAGGTGAACACGATCCACCATACTGGCCTTCGCCTGGCGACCGGTGCCTTCCGCACTTCCCCCATTGAGAGCATACTCTTCGACGCCAAGGAGATGCCACTTGCTCTACGCCCGTACAGTGCATCACTCGCCTGTACGCGCGAGCCCGGCGCCTCCCTAAGTCGCCAACAGCCCTCACTGTATCTGCAGCTGAGTTCGATGGTGCCTATGCCGCCAAACGACGCCAGTCATACCCTACACCCTTTGGGTTAAGGGTCAGGAAACTCCTTCGAGAGCCAGGTATAGCTCTCGGGCTGGTGGCGCCCCTGGTTCTGCCCAGGACGCCACCCTGGAGGGTACCACATTTGGCTATTTGTCGCCACACCTCTGCTTCTAAAGCTTGTACAGCGCAGCGAGTATTGCGTTCGACCTTTTTTGAGCACACCTCGTGTCACGCTGGAACAATGTCAGTGTATACGGATGGCTTTAAATCCGAAGAAGGGGTTGGCTTCCACGCCGTATCCCTTCTGTTTGGAGTCAGCAAGGCTCTGCCGGGCGCTGAGTCTGTCTTCACGGCCGAGCTGGTGGCAATAAACCACTCGATACGGGATATTACGCAACGTGCCTGGTTTGGAGATGAGATTGTAATCTATAGTGACTCACAAAGCGTTCTGAGCACTCAAGGGGCATTGGAATCTCCGCATCCCCTGGTTCGCGATATCCCTGACGCCACGGTTATGGCGAGCCGGGCGGATGTCGCGATTATCTTCTGTTGGGTTTCTGGACCTTTAAGAATTGCAGGGAATGAGCGCGCCGATGAGGGCGCCAAAGAGTTCACTAGGACCTGGCGACCTGACTAGCGTTTCTCTCTTCCTCACACCCACTATATGGCAGGAATACGGGCAGTTCTTCGTACTGCTTGGCAAAGAAGATGGGAGACGGTCCAGGAGAACTTATAGTTGCGCTTCTATTGCGCCGCGACTGTTCCCATGGACCTATCCCCCAATGCCGCGACGGCTTCAGGTCGCTTTCTGTCGTCTCCGAATCGGACACACTCGTGTGACGCATCCGCATTTGATAAAGCACTCGCCTGCGCCATATTGTGACGACTGCGTCGTCCACCAGACTATTCGGCACATTTTTGTCGAATGTCCCAGTCTGGGTGATCTTCGCGCACGTTACCTGTCCTAGTACCACGATGGGCTGGGTCGCTACCGCCTCTCCCGGTACCGAGATGGGCAGGGTCGCTACCGCCTGTCCCTTGTACTCGGGATGAGTGCGTGCACCTTGACTTTTGGGGGGAGTCCGGCCTACTCCTTTTTATTTAACTAGTTGTTTTTTTTTGTTATTGCTGATTTCTATGTGGGTCGCACGCTTTTGTGCCGGGGGGGGAGGGGAACCTCCACCCGACGCCGGAACTTTCTTTCGAATTGTGGTCATCTTCCCTTTTTATCGTTGTTTTGTTTTCATATTTTTATTTTTGCGGCGACTTATGCCCAAGTGGGCAGTCGCAAGATAGCCCCTTAAAAAAAGAAAAATGGTGGTTTGGCTCTGCATGTACTACTTAATATACATGTGTATAATGTGAGTATATTATCAGCTTAACATCTCGCTTATGTTGCTGTGATGCCGCTATTGCTTGCTTAATTATTACTATGTCGGCCTCTTCATGGTTATTTGCCTCAAATTAGAGACTCCCGTTGCTTGACGTCCCACCAGATTCCAAAACAACTACCACCTTGGTTGAATTGCGTTTTTTTCTCGAGTTTTCTCTGAAAAGTAGTCCGCTAAATCAGATTCGGGCTGATCATGAAGCAGAAATCGGCCCATTGTGATGTGCTTGATACTTGGTTGTGTTCCTGAGTGAATATTGAAACAAGTATTTTGTGTGCGAAACCTATCATTAAAACATTCACTGAAATTCTTCACTTTCAACACCGTTGCTCGTTTCTTAGTTTCAGGACAACAGCCGTTTCATCTAAGAATACGAGCTTCTTGCAGGTACATTTTCTTCCATTTTTTACAAGACCACTGGGCATTGTGACATGTTTGATATGAAGCTCATCTTCTGGAATGATGTGGATTAGGTTTTGACAATTTTGTTCAGGAAATAAGCTACTGTCTGCTGCAAACAGGGCCCTCGGTCTTACAGTTAACACAAAGTTGCCAATTACAACTTCGTTGTTTTAGAGCCACTGTCTTCCATAATTTGGATTGCTAATAATGTATTGTCTAACTTTATACATTCTGTTCGTATCCTTCTTCATTATAGCCCAAAGGCGGACATCAACATTTCTTCGTTCAGCAACAAATTCTTCATAGGGCTTTGGCCCTCTTTTATCAACATTTATCTTTTCAACTTTTTAGTACGTTACTTTATTATAAATGAAATTAAAGTTCATTAAAAACCCTCTTATTCTTGCCCAAATCATAATAACTTTCGGCGCTGTTTTTGAGATACAGGGGGTTCTTTCAGACCCCCCGTCCTTGAAACCTGATATCATATAAGTGGCTATGGAATTGGTAAATTTAAGTATTCAAACTCAATTCACGGGCATAAGATGCACATATGATTTATTTATCATTTGAAATCAGTTTTCTTTATAGTTACATAAATATTTGTGTCAATGGTGGACTAAAACATATATTTTCGGACAAGGTCAACTATAGGTTTTGTTCTCAGTTGTAGGTGGGCTGTTAGGTGAATAGTAGATTTGTTTTGAATATACTAGAATTTAGTTCAATCTATATCCAAATGATGATAAACATATAAACTAGTTCTCACGCGCAGTTTTTTTTTATAGCAAATCTTTAAAATCGTATGGTATAGTTTTGCGCTTTTTTCACAAATCAACTTTAAATATCGACGGAGAATTTCCACGAATGTATAAAATTTTGCATTATCATAATTTTCACTATGTTATAGGCATGTTGCTCTAACAAACTATATACTATAAAAAGGTGCATAAAATTTGGAATAAAATGATATATAAATCAATGATGTAGTTTTGTTGTTTTTTTCACAAATTAACTTTAAATATTTAAGAAAAAATTTCCAGGAATGTATACAACTTTGCATTATCTTAATTTTCACTATGTTCTCTTCATGTTGCTAAAGAAATAATTATACCATAAAAGTACAGCAAATTTGCAATAAAATGATATGCAAAACCCCCAAATGCGAATTTTTAACGAAAGAATTTGAAAAGTGACTAAGGATAAAATGTGCTATGCCCTTAAACTCGCAAGACAGACGTGACAGTTTCGTAGCACAAATTAAAATCATTGTCTGGCATTGGTATTATTTGATATGCCAATCAGACTTGAATGAACTTTGAGTAATATGTTCAGTTGCTCAACCACGCGGTCTGCTCCTATCGAAATAAATGAGATAGTATTCTTGGTGACTTAGAAAATGACTGATTAAAGCTCTAACCATGTCTCTGGATGGCTGAAGTTCAGCGCATATAACACAGATATGTAGCCTCGCCAGAGACGATTGAACCTGAATATGTCCATAGCGAAAAATATCTTGCTAAGATCTTCACGGGCTGGAATGTACAGGTTTAAGTGCCATTCCGTGAGGCTGTAACAAAATGAAGAATACCTCTATTCATTGAAAGTAGTTCTGTATGGCCGTAAACATGGCATTCTTTGAACAGCTGGTCTCCAACTTCTGAAGTCTTTCTACCAAGTTCTCATCGAGGAAGAATTGGAGCAGTCAGCTGGTGGCTTTATTCAACGATTCAGCTTCCAGAGCCTTATCATGTTTTCTACAAGTAGCTTGAGCTTTATCTGTTAAAACAACGCACAGTTCCTTGAAATGCGGATTATTTGGGAAGAATTATTTGATGGCCATTCCAGTGAGCGCCACATACGAGTATACATATGTGTGTTTGAAGCGAGAATTTGTAATGGGTGAATTTCATGATCTCTCATCTAATTGCGGATCATCTTTGAAAGAGTTCTATATGGATGCCCCTAAATCTCAGAAGACACACTTGCCTTTTAAGTCAGGACGAATAGCCATTAGCTGAACTACTTTCCAATAGAGGACCAATTCACAGGAAATGAGAGTTGGGTGATCTTTCCCAAACAGCCAACTCTTTAAAGCTGCGATGCTGCTGCAACATGGCCATTAGTGTGGACGACACATCTGCTAACTGGGGATGTAGAAGCAAGGCTCCGATCTGAGTCACTGACAAAGAACATATTGAAAGGATAAAGTTTTAGCCAGCCAAAAAATAAAGATTTGTAGAATTTCTTCCTCTGTTTGTTATGAAGAAAACCGACGCTAAGACTCAGCGCAGATCTATCATCTGGTAGTGTTTGTCAACACCTTTCTTATTGACTGTGAACTTAACCAGCTCATCTCTAGAACATCTAACCTATTTTGTTTGTTACATTGTATAACGTCCATATTGTAGGGAGTAAAGCTCAAGTTCTTTTCTGTGTTCCAAAAAGGGGCTGCTATTATCTCACCAGCATTATCTGACTTCTGAAATATTATTACAATGTTTCCATTGTTTGTGTCCTCGCTATTAATAATATTCTCTTGAAAATCATTCCTGCTTAAGCTAAATACTAGTAGTAGTCCTCCTTTGAGAATTAGTGGAACATACAGTAATTGAAATAACGCCTTGTTTTGAACCACATCATTTACAATAGCTGTTTCACTAAGCAGACTTGGGACTGTTTGGAACAAAGTCCCCCAGTGGATCAAAAAGATCCATCATCTTTTGATACCTGGTGTAATGGGAGACATTTGTAACCATTGGGATTTCCCCTGCAACGGTGAGGACAAAATTCACACATCGGATTCATTATACATCGCCCGCCTCCTGGGCTTGAGGCGGTTCACGATGGTTTAGCTTACATTTAATACTGACGTTGCCTGAAACTCCCTTGGAACGTCCTTTTAACTGTTTATTCTACAAACCGTTTTCTTAACGCACACTCCTTACTCCTGTGCGGGTAGGTAACATTTACACACAGTCAATCACAACACCGCTTTATTTCTCCTCTCGTCTCCACTTTGCAACGCACATATTCCTCTTCTCTGTTCCAGGAAATCTGGCCGCATACCCCTAACGCAGAACGAGTCCCGACAACCCATAAGATTTCCCACTCCTTGTTCCCTCGGGCTCACCAGCAAAATTCATGCTGATCTTTATGTGTTTTTCATTATCCGGTTGGAGAAGCCCGTCCTGGCAAAGAGAGGAATGGTGTTCCCCAACTACACCATAATTTTCAGTAACTATTAGTGTATTAGTGCGATAAAAAAGCACCACTGAAACTAATTTACTGGCACAATAGTAAACTATTCGAGTGGTAGTGAGAAAAGTTTGGTGACGTGGAGCAAAGCCAATGCGTGCAGACATGTCACACTTCTAAAACTGCTAACACCCAGCAAAGGGTTGTAGTTCATTTATATATTTTAGCTTATAAATATAATAACTCTCTATAGGTATCGTGCCACTTTAGCCCATATGATAACCTATAATTGAAAACTAAAATAAACACGTTTTGTGATAAATCTTACTTTAGGAAGTAAAATCGTTTTTATTTTCGATTTCAGCCTAAAAGAATATCTAAATATGATCTGAACTAACACAAAAATTTAAAAATTTTAAATGTGTTATTGTTATTCACTATAGTGAGAAATTTGGCCTTATCTTTGTCTCTTTTCAACAAAAAGGCCCTTAACTTGGAACCGCAAGAAGGTCAGTGTCTTCTTTTGCTTCACGATTCCTTAAATATATTCTGACGCAAATCTGGCCTAAAACACGTGGCCTGATACAATCAATGAAAGAGAATAGGGTTGTGACGAAGATCAACTCAACAGCATGGAAATATATGGAATCTTACGATCTTATATTTAGGTGTAATTGAACGATCTAAAATCTAATACATATATATGTATGTAGGACAAAGATAAGAGGAAACAAAATGGGGCTGAAAGGGAGAGCAAGTGTCTAGAAGAGACAAATAGGCAGAAACGTATGCGAAGAAAAAGAAATAACCAGACAAATTAGGTAATATAAAAGCGGAATTGGAGCCAGAGAGTGAAAGCTATCCACGCTTTATACATTCTCTCTAAATCCCTGCAGAAGTGGTTCGCTTTGTTTCACTTCTTGATTAATCAAATACGCCTTTTAGTCTTTGGATATCTCTGGAAAAAGGTCCGTTTGTCTAGTTTCCTTTATCTCGCGCCTCGCTCAGAGAATTTTAAGTCTGAAGGAAGGAGAAAATGTAAACAAGGAACTCAATATTAATTTCAGGCAAAAAAACCTTCATTTCGAGGCAGATTTCACCTGACACATGGGCTTGCAAAGGGTGTTCCATTAAGACGGATCGCAGTTAGCAGTAAATATACATTGCAGCCAAATATATATTGAGTTTTTAGGCCTCTTTCAGCACTACTTTCAATCATCAATATATTGCTGATTGAAATTAGTGTTGAAAGAGGCAGAAACCTCAATATATATTTTGCTGTAATGTATATTTACTGCTAACTGTGATCCGTCTTAATGGAACACTATTTATTTCGATTAACGCAGTACTACATATGTAAATTATTGGTTGTAATATATAGTTAACTCTAACGTACCTGTTTGTTTATAATAACAAATATATGATTTATAATATCTCAACTGTTGCAATTAGTTCTAAATTACCACAATATTGCAAGATATCGATCGAATTTATTTCCTTGGGAATTTGATGCCTTATTCAATGACCCGGAATAAAGTCGTGTGAGGAAAACAAACCTATTTTCAATTTAGAAGAACCTTTCAATCAATCAAAAGTAAACATCTCTCTTTAATCTGATTTGGACGTTCAGTTTTATGACGCCTTGGAAGTTCTTTTTCTCCTATTACAGAATAGTTTCACGAATGATTATTTCTGCCATAGAGAAAAATAACTGATAAAACTGAGGAAATGCTTTAATGGGGCCAACGCAGAATAATTACAATTACTGAAATATTTGAACAGAAAAAAAAGACTTAGGATTGGGTTATATATAACAGAATATTAAGTGCCCATTATTTCTTTCTAAAAAGCCTCAATCGTCGGGATCGGAATGAACTCCCGTTTGAACTCGTAACTTAAGCAATAGATAACCTTTCGAAAAAAATAAGCATAAAAATGGTCTTTACTTTTTCTTAACACAATTCAGGAGGCCACAACAATAATTTTATTGTTACTTATAAGTAAAGATCAATCACTAACTAGGCTATGTCAGGCATAGGTGTTTACTTCAAAGATTTGCCTCAAAATGATTTAAAAATTATTCCTAAATAAGAGATTCATATTTGATCAGCTTCTTTTGTTTTCATCCACCTCCTCTGGCTAATAGAATGCACCCTTAAATGGCCGTATTTAAATAGTGGTGTTCAGACCCAATCGATAGTACGTATGTCAAATTGGCCACCTGCTTTGGCCCGATAATTTAAACTTCAACTGCATCCAAAATGATGAGAAAAATATAGGTTATTCAGGTTCCAATTGATATTAACTTTTGTTGGACTGTGCTAAGATTAATGTCGCTACAATTATGCAGTTGCTAATTTCCCGGTAGTTATGTGGGCAGGATGTGCAGAGCGATGATGTTTGCTCAAAACGGAAAACAGAAGCTGATAAGACCGCAGAGAACTGTAATGTAGGCATTTTCACTTGCTCAAGGAAACCATTTAATTCAATATCGCTTTGTCCTACAAAACGGCAGGCAGATGACCGCCGGCAAAAACATACTAATGCTCTACTATTTGCGTTTTAATGGTATATTTAGCATAAAATATACAACTTCTTAGTGAATGACATAAATTGATCAGAAAAAGGAATAAGTTTGGTACGAATAAAATTTCCCCGCGTGAGAATAAAATGAAAAGGAGGAGATTAAAGAGGTTCCATAGAGGCTGAAATGAAGCCAATGATTGCAATGTCCAACACTAGCTGTTAAATAGATGATAAATCCTATCGTTCACCATGCTAGTTCGGTTATTCTTTTGGTAAATTAAAAAGGAAAAATATGCCTAACCTGAGTTGAAAACTGCAGAGATAAAATACGATATAAAATTATATTAAATGAGAGAAACTTTTCCAAAGCAAAAATCGTCGTGAAGAGATTCATTTATGTCACGATAGATCGTAGACAATTAAGATGCGACGCTAACTGAAGCTGCTAAACTGAAGATGGTCAAAATTATGTGGTGAGAATGTTTTCAGTGACGCTTGTAAGTTTCAAGTTAAGAAGGAAAAAAATGATTTCTACCAGCGCCTTGTAGCAAAGAAGGTGTTGATCGCGTCCCAACTGTTATCCAAAGATCATGTAAATCATGTTGTTTGATAATTTAGTCTATGCGAGTGGCCTCGAATTGTTTGCTTCCTTGTTTTTTTGGATGTCTTTCGGTCTCTGCTTGTACTACGACTATTTTGTTTTACAGTTGGGGCATAATATGAAAACAATGAGTTAGATCGTACTTTTACCACAATTAATTTCTATCCCTGGTGTGACAAGCAAAGCGAGACATAATTCTCTTGATTTATTCTTTAATCTGGGAAAGTGAAAAAGGAAGTAGAAAGCGCGGTATTGAATTACTTTATTACCAATCGATTACGTTTTATTTTTATAGGGCCGTTTGTGATAATGTACCAAAAATATCGTGGAGTCAATCATGTAGAAAATTTTCCTTCAAAAATCATAACAATATTATGTAAAAAGAAAAATGCATGAATTATTGTAGGAAAGAAAGAACCTGGTGTTTGGGTGGATACATGTAAAAGGAAATATAGACCTTCTATGATTAGAGTAAAAGTGAAGTATTGAAATCCTTCTCAGTTTATTTACTTTTTAAAAATAAAGAAAGCACTTAAAATGGCTTTTCTAGCAGAGTTTGTTTTAAGTCAAGCGTCTAAAAAATCGGTGAAGATAAGCTAAGCGAATGTGTCTGGATGGTACATGGAATTATGCATCGGAACTTTAGCCAATTTTAAATAACAGACGCATAACGTTAAATTGAAAGTATTCCTGCATTTCCGTAGTTGGCATTTGTTGAAGCATCCTATTGTTCGGATCGGAACGTGTAAGTGGTCGTAGACAGAGGAGTCAGAGGGCATTTGGGTGCCAAAGTCGTAAGGAACTAATATTTTTTGAGAATGTTGATATACACTCAAAAGTTCCTGTGAATACACAGCAATTGTCTAGGAAATTAGGATTTTTTTTCATGAGGAAAATTGAAACAGAGACTTCAGTCTCATTTACAATTTTCTGCATTCTTAACCGGCAAGATGGCTCAAAATTTAGTTTCGGAGACGCAAGAATCGAGAAGGGATCTGATGGGTTACCCGAGAGCATCTCGATCGGAAAAATCTTTCAGACCATTCGAATCTTGAAGAGTCGTTACGAAGTTATATCGCATGACTATGCGGTTCCAATATACATACATTAACGCATTACGGAGTAGATATGTGACGTGTTGAACAAAGATTACGATTAAAAATCTTTGTCAAGAAAAATTTAGATCCAACATATTTCATTCTGATATTAATTTAATCCGAAGCTAAAATGAAAAATTGCTTGTTTTGTAAAATATAAAGGGGGCAAATTGTGAATAAGACAGTGATTGGACAAGAGGTATGTAACTGCTTTTTTATAACGAATAAAAATGGTATATGTATCTCTCATCGCTTATGAGGTTGCACAATGTATTTGATGTTAGATTGTCATAACCATGATCAGATATGTATGTTTACAAATTTATTTTGTGTAGGTGATGAAAATCACCGTCATTTTAAATTAATGCAAGGAGAGATCGATTGGATGAAAGTGTTTGCTTAGGCAAAATAAGCAGTTCCACAAAATGAGTTGCTCGAGGAGGTAAATTGAGTAGGAGGGAAGAGCGAAGATTCAAGCTCTATTAATCTTAAATCATTTTCGAGTATCGTTTCCAAATGTTTAAAGAAATATAATACAACCATGAGAACAATGAAAAAAAAAACATTTTTTGCTATTTTAAGGCCAAAACTACGGCATCCTCATCAGAAAGTTATTGAAAAGAGTTTTAGAAATCCTGTAGAAATTGCTGAAATTAAAATGGGATTAAAGAAAATAGACCGATTAGCTAAAAGGGGCGATTACTTCGGGACTTAGGAACTATGTAGGTAGGCCCGCAAATTTCCCGTGACTAGCCGTTCCGCAACGAATCCCCGTCTATTTGAATCCACTCTCAATAGAATGTAAAATAACCCATACTAATAATAAAGCTTTCTACGACATCCAATATTGATGCTGAATCCAATTAAGGAAAACAAGGAGTTAATAGCAGAAAAACAAGAAAGAATAAGGGCTGAAGTATATATTTATGATCTGAGAAGACAATGACGAAACCTTCTCTAATCAGTTAGTCAATTATTTCCAGGGTCAATGGCTTCGATGAGCTGCTGTTGGACATTTTGTGAATGTGCGCCCTCTTTGACAGGCAGGACAAATGGGGAAATGTTCAAATTGGGATTGCAAACAGGGTGCAGTGGTGCAGTGCAGCTTCAGTAGGATGACGACGTCATGCGGGTTGCGTCTGCTCCTGAAATGCGACGACTGACTAAAAGCAAATGTGATACAATGAATCCTCTCTTTCGGTTTCAAGGAACAACTGAAAAATCGAGTGGAAACTTTGCTTCTTACCTTGAGCTGGATAAACACTCATCGGCTCTAGTTAGTTCTAGGATGGAAGTTCACTCAGTGGTTGACCCTCTCGTTTCGATCAATGGTTAAAAATCAGGTAAAACTAAAAAATACCCACAGAGATACGCGCTGGACGGCCAAAACAAATTATAATTGAATTTTGTATAATAAAGCTACCCAAAAAATTTCTTCCCTAATTTAAATACAAAATAATGTCTTAATTCAATCATTGTCAAGTGCATTCAAATTATACTTCAAATTATTCATACCTAACGCCAAGAAAGGTGCATTCATAATTTTCGGTTTCCCTGGCAGCAAAATTTACTCCTACAGAAACAAAATGAAGAGACAATTCTTAGGTGACTTTATCTATAGATATTTTCCCAAAGTCCAAGAATATAGTGAAACAACTATTATATTATAAACCTTTAACTAGTATAAAAGATTAGTTTTGTGATAAATTTCATGTTCTTTATGCTAAACCAACGGCAAACTTAACAACATTACGCGACCAACATCCGAAGTATGTATGTTCATGTATATACTTATTGATAATGGGAAGATCTTTTTTACCGATGTTTGCAATTTTAGAGAAAATGGTCAGTATTGCTTGCCATGGGAGATTCAATTTCCTTCCTTATACTTCCATTGAATTATAATTTGATCTTTATTGCCTGCATAAATTCTAGTTATCGAAACTTCGTTTTTCCATTATGCTACAAGGAAATAGCATTCAGTAGAAATTGAAAACGTAATTACATGAATGTAGACCATCCCTGTTTTTGTTGTTGCCTGATTTGAGTTTTTAAATTCAGGTCTCAATATACAAATAGCGATTTTCTTTGATATTTTTGAGGCTGGAAAAAGGCATCTTATAACTCTCACTTTGGAGTCTAAATTTCTTGTATTGGCAAACCCTGTAAAAATGTTAAAATTAACCACTTTGACGAATAATTCAACAGAAAATGTCTTCATTGTTTTTAACCAACATAGGGTTTTGGCCAAAAGTTTCGAGGCTACTCTATTTTATTTTATATAAGAAGATGAATAAAACTAATCGAACATTGCATTTTATTTCAAAATCTTGGTATCATAATTTGAAGCTGAAATATACAAAAATCTCAATCTCAAGCCTATTTTATTAATAAATACATTCAATTGATGCGAGCAGTCAATATATAGACTGATGTCCCTTTTTTTTCAGGACTGCTCCAAGTCATCTTGGCATGCTCGAGGTCAAATTTGTAATGAGATCCAGACTGATTCTGCTCCATTTCTATTCGACAAATACTGGCACTCTCACAATTTGGATGGTTTCTGTTTATCAACCGCCAGTTTGATGATCGCACACAAAGTTTCGAATGGGTTCAAATCTAGATCATCTCTGGGCCGCGGTGTAAAATGTTCGATGTTATTTTAAGACCAGAATTTTGTTTATGCTTTCTGACAAGCTACGCAATCATGCTAAAAAATACAGTTATCATCCAAAAATTATTCTTGAACTGTTGGGAAAAGGTGTTGTTGAAGCACGTTTTGGTACCATTTTGAGGTCATGCCAGTGATCGTAAGCAAAGTTGGTAGTACTCCACTTTCTTTATAGGAGAAGCAGACCCGGTTAGGGGGAGTGCCTGAATGTTTTACCGTAGTCACAACACAGGACTCTTGAAAGGGCTCCCATATTCTCCTACTAACCTGAGTTCTTCCAGAAGCTCCCAAAAAGCGGAAGGGAGTTTCATCAGAGAATAATGAGATAAAGAAGTAGATAATCTTTATAACATAGGCCCTAAATTCTGTTATCCATTATATTTTCTAGACATTTGTAAAGATGGCTTCCTCACTGGACTACCTGACTTTCTTTACTTAGTTATATGACTTTCTCCCTTGGGTATCTGGCTTTCTCACTGGTTACCTGGTCTCCCCAATAGGCTATATGATATAATTACTTAAAGTTCTTAGCCTCGGCCACAGTAGAATCTCATAGTATCTTCATTCGTACCCTCGACCAATCTTATACATAATTGTATTTTCACTTTCTTTAATTTCATTGTGAGTAATATTCTATTTTGCCCTCATTTTTATCTCAGGCGCACTTTTAAACTCCTAGGTATATTCATGTATTTTAAACTATTCATTGTTGCTATAAGAAGATCTTGCCACTGACATCCTCAGCATTTTTTTTTGTACTTGCCTGAATACATTTATTTTTAATTTCTCGTTCATAAGTCTTTGTTATCCTTTTTTTCTGTATTTGTTTTTCTCCCACCAATTGTTTTTGCCATCAATTCGACTCCACGTTTCTGAGAAAGGAGGAGATTGGAATTTTCCGAGGACGACCCGAAGGAGGGATATTTGAAAATGTCCTCCAATTCATTAAACTTCCCTATTACTCACTGGACTGTAGATTTAGGGACATTTCATTTTTCAGAAATATTCTTGTAGCTGATTTTAGATTTGCATTTCGCAATTGTTCTAGAATTCATGTGAGGAGAAAGTTCACAAGTTCTTGTTATGACGATTGGTTATATAATAAGAATGTAGAGCTTTCACTGCAGAAATAAGGCTCTTAGAACGTTTTAGACTATTTCTGACTAGTCCACATTATCAATAGAAATTCAGATAACCTATTAGTATGACTTCAAACCTGTATCATAATTTTAACCATATTTAACATATAGACATGAAAATGATATCCTATGAATTCTTTTTTATTGCAAATTTTTGTAAAATGAACTATAATTCCTTCACCTGTTTATCAAATTTATAGAAATTTTGGGGTGTTAGCCTTAATAAACGGTTCATGAACTATAGCGAAAAATTGTGCTATGATTTTATCGGTATGAATATTTCCTGGAGCAATTGTAGTGTATCGTCTCAATGAAGTGCATTTGCAGGAATGCTACAAAAATATGTACGAAATGAGATTCTACACTTTTACGTCAAAAACTAAATCAGTGTTCCATCATCATTTTACCTATATCTAATGTATTTCGACTCGTTTCGGTCATTGCATTATAATGTTTAAGGCTGATGTGGTTGCTTAGTGGTAATGGAACGAACATCCATCGTGTTGAACTGTTGTCAATTTTTGCTTATATCAACTAAAATCAGCTTCCTCACCTTTTTTAAAACTCAGTTGAAAAATAATCGAATTGAAGTGAAACACTTGGTGTATATCTCCTCTAAAGTAAATGAACATTATTGAGAGAGAAATAAATGTATAGAGAGGTAATGAGATTCATACTAACACATCAAAATTCGATGTAAGTCGATTTGTATTCGATCTCTTTTCCCAGAATCACAAACAGGATTGATAATTATTCTTATTTTCTTCCATATCTGAGGTTTATTGATATAAAAACAAACAAGCTAATTTTCTCCCAAATGCACGTTAGGCCAGGCCCATTTATTTCCTTTTGTCATGTTGACGGTAATAATTGTAATCATGTTATTTTCTCGTGGGTAATTTGGGGTATTTGCATGGTTTTGTTAATAGTTTAGCTGTCACTAAATTTATATATCGCTATGAAATTCAAATTACTATTTGTTAAAATTTCTATCTAAAAATATGCGAAGAAAAACCACACGACTTTATTTACAAAGTTCCATAGAGGTATTCCAATGCCTGATCAAGCTCAGATACCCTAACGATTTGTAAAATGACCAAAAGGTAGTGTATGCCCAGTTGAACAAAATGGTGTATGCGTATTCTCCATAGTGTATGCGTAGAGCTCAATTTTAAGAAATACGCGAATGAAATTTTAAAGTTTGTTAAAAATTGGGGTCTTAATTTTGCCATATGATTCTCGTATATTATAAAATAATTTCATAAAGACGATGCAGCTTCAATCCTTTTAAAATACTTTATAAAGCACGGTGTTGTGCTCGCTTCCGGCATTTGCCAAATTGTCAATATTTGTATTTTTTACGTTGTGTTAACTCAATTTGGTTTATTAACTAGCCATGTATAAATTGAATAAAATATTCAAGATTGATATAATAATGTTAAAACTACATTCATGTTAGTGAAGGTAGCCAAAATTGCGCTTGTACAGGGTAAAGGAATTAATGAAAAAAGTTTTCGATTAGTTTATTACTTTTATTAAGCAATTTATGAGTAAGTATATGACGTGTTAGGTGGAAGAAGGGTCGAAGCCACATTTTCAATTTTTTCAGGAGAGCCTTTCAAAGTTTGTATAATATAATCCAAAGTTTTATCGGTTACGTCTATTTTAACATTTTCTTGTTTGTCCTTTTTAGTTTCCATTTTTTCTAACAAATTTGTATAAAATTTCGCTGCGTCTTTTGGCATTAATTTTGTGAGTTCTTCGATGTCAATTTTCTTTTCCTTTGTTATTGGGAGCATCTTAGAATGCTTTGGAGGCAGTGGCTTATGAGTTAAATTGAACAAATTGCAGCTGTAAGAATTTCTTCCTCTTTGCAGCCTGACAGGATGACTATTACTGTTTGGGCTTGTTTGAAATCTAGAGGAAATCACGTACCCTTCTTTGTATTGATGATCCCCCCCAAAATTTCCTGCATTAATGGATTTAATTGCGTTTGATTGACCAGGAAGGTAAGTTCGACCTTGTGGGTGTCTCACGGAACGCTCAATTCAATTTCGGAAAACTGAAGTTGGGGGGGGCCTCTTATCTTTAAGAGACAAACGGAGGGTGCTTCGGGGAGAGCTTTTTCGATCGTTAAAATCCAAAGGCGTGGTGAGAAGGGTTAAAGCGCGCCTAACTATCTCCACGTACAACTTTGAGTGACGACTAGTTCTTCCTTGGCTCTTTGACAATCACTCAATTCTTCTCTGGACGAGAATGTAGTCAATTCCCTCTCGACTACGAAGACGTTACGACTAACGTACTGGACGGCGGCTTCAGAGACAATCTGCGTGTGAATTCTGAGCTGTCGAATATATACCCCGAAATTATCTAGACGGGGAGAGAGATTCATCACCAACAGATTTCCTTAATTGCCTTGGGTCGCGATAAGGTTCTATAGCGCGAAGTTGCAATGCCCACTTACTGGTCTTTCCATTGTTCTAATTTTCGCAGTATATAGGGCAGACGAATTTAGAGCGATCAACGGAGAACTCGGGAAGTCAAGGGGGAAGGAGGGTCCTTCTCTATCTTATTCTTCTACAAGCACGATCTTTTAGACCTAAAACCATGCTAGCTATCTCGTTAGGTTATTGTTTGAGAGAAATTCTACTAGTTTGTGTGTAATGATCGTTTCGAGCAACTTTACAACTATTGAGGTATAGCTTATTGGTCTGTAATTCCGACCTGGTTTTTACACCCCTTGTTAAAGATAGGTGTGACGTTAGCTTTCCTTCAATCATCACGGTCGATCCCATGTTTGAGAGATTTGTTAAAAATGAGAGCAAATGACTCTGCTACCACATTTTGGACATGTTTTAAGAATTTAGGGAAAAATTGATCAGTGCCAGCAGTCTTGTACGAGTTTATTTTCTTTATTTTATCAATTACTAGTTGTGAATCTACTTCCAGGCTCTTTACTGATGGGTGTCTGACCTGTATATCCTCGTTAGTGTCGTTATTAGGCTATCCCATGGTGAAAACTGAACTGATAAACTCATTTAAGATATTTGCCATACCCATATAATCTGTAATAATTACACCCGCCTGGTTTTCCAAAGGTCCAATCCCACTTCTCATTTGCCGATTTCTATTGATATAAGTATAGAAATGTTTGGGATTATTGGTGCTTGCTTTTGCTATCTCGATTTCGTATTGTCGTTTCGTTGATCTTATGAGTGTTTTCACTTTTCTTCTGTAGTGTTATATTGTTGGTTAATTTTATGGTAATACTTCAGATTCAAGGCGCACGGTAGATGGCGCTGTTAGTCGGCTACAATTATGGGCTACAGCATATCTCTTATGACGTCAGACGGTAGCGTCAGATGTGACAATCACTGCGTTATATTTTTTTGTTCTTTTGGGGATTTGTAACTTTTAGTCTATTATTTACTAAATATCTGCGCTCTGCTCGTTTATATTTTTTTCTAAGTTAGGTAAGGTTTCTTAAGGTCTTTTATTGTTTTTTGTTTTGTTTTCGTATTTTTTGTTTACTGCGAACGATAACAGCTTCTTATTGGCAACATCGTAGCTTATAAATAGGACCCGTTTTGCAAATGTTTTTCTTTCGTTATTGTGTTTTCGTACTCTCCATGTGCTTCTTTGTTATTCGAATTCGGCTTTACTTTGTATGATCGTGAAAAACTTTTAGCTTATCTAGAGGCGCATAAATTAATCAAGAAACCTATAAAGTGAGAATTGTTTGTTATTAGATTAGGTTTTTCTGCCAGTAAAAAACTGTTGGGGATCCCCCCCCTCCCAGTAAATTCAAGGGGACTGCTCGTGGGGGAGATATCACTGTAGGGGACCACCTTGCGACGATCCTAAGTTTCAATCTACGGGGGGGGGGTCTTGGGGGGCGCAGCCCCCCAGTATATACTCATATACAAAAAAATATTACGCCAATATTGTTCACATCTGACGTCATAAGAGATATGATGTAGCCCAAAATTGTAGCCGACTAACAGCACCATCTACCGTGCACCCCGAATCTCAAGTGTTACCAATTTTATTGCTTCTATTGCGTTTTAATAATGTGTGGAGACGGTTTCGATCTCTAATTGCTCGTTTGATGTCATTATTAAACCACAGCGGTTTGCCCCTATTCGCGTTACCAGTCCTTATTTTAAGAGGATCGTGGTTTTTCTGGGGTATAAAAATAGTTCTTTAAATTTATTCAAAAGTTGGTTTACATCTTCTAGTTCTATCGGCTGTTCGTGAATATTATTTCCTAGGGCTTCTCTGAGGCCATCTAAGTTAGCTTTACTGTAGTCTCGTACTTTTGAATAATTATCGGTAGTTGAAAACTTGGCATTTCGATCAAGGCGGAATAGTTTATGGTCACATGTATCTATATGTTCTCCTACGGCGAGAGTTGATATTAAATTTTCATGGGATACAATAACTAGGTCTAGTTTATTAATTCGCCTGGTTGGCTCCCCTTTGCATTGAAGTAAATAATTATTATCGATGAAATTTGTCATTAATTTTGCTTGTTGGCTAGTCCCTATATTCAAGTCCCAACCTATATTAGGTAATTAAAATCTTCCAGTAATAGTGTTTGTTCTTCATCTAAAGTTTCTTGTAAGATTCTGTATAATTCCAAGTCCTCATTAATGGTAGTATTTGGGGGACGGTCAAGAGTGCTTATGTTTATTTTAAAATCTCGTAGATGTATTTTGACACATATCAGCTCCACTTCATTTTTTGTAAGTTGTACCTCAGTTACTTTTAATTTGGATCTTATATAAAAGCCCCACTCCTCCTCCAAGCCTTCCATTAACCCTGTCCTTGTAAAAGTATCTACATATATCCATATAGCATTTTTTCATATGATAAAGCTTTTATACCAATTTGTAGATGAGGCTCAGTTATGGCTATGATGTCAACCTCTTCGATTGATATTAGACATTTAAGTTCTGTAATATGTTTTCTAAGGCTACGGGCATTAAAATTTATTATTTTGATTGTATTGATTTCTTGTGAAGGGTGAGGAGGTGAGACTGTTAATTAGTTTCCATGTCTGGGGGTGAGAGTGGGGGTCAGGACCGAGGAAAATCAGGCAGGGGAGGCATTGACTTGAGCGTAGCCGCGGGGTTTAAAGGGATTGACGACAGGGCGAGGAGTGACATGGAAATTAAATGAATGTGGAGGTGTGGCGTAGGAGGGCGTATTGGAGATCAGGGTTGGATTTTCTAGGGTTGGGGAGGTCCCTACCACGTGCGTTTGGTAAGGTGAGGCATGGGACACCTGTTCTGTGGGTGGGTGATTTGGTTGACTCTTATGTATATTATATACAGCGTTGTTTAGTAAATTCCTCATTGACTGTGCTCCTGTCTTTGACAAATGAATACTATCTCTGTTTATTAGCCAAGAGTTATTATGGACGCTACTCCATGTGTCGCTATTTAACACATGTTCTTTTTCACACATTTCTTTTACGGATTCATTGATTCCTAGAGCTCTGATGTTACTGTAGTGATTGTTGTCAGTCCTACGTAGAAATATTCCATTTACTCTGCATTTATTTGCTTGGCTCTCATTTGTTTTATTAGCTTGTTATACTTGGCTAATATTTCCCTACTTGTGGCTTTACCTCCGTCATATGCATCGTTACTACCCACGTTAACTAGTAGGCATGACCTCTTGGAAAGTGTTGCTTTCTTAAGGTCTTCAGTAATTATGTCTAAAGTACCACCTGGTATTACCTTGACCATTCTATTCTTCCTTTCCATTGCAAACGCTACACCCTGACCCCTTAAAAGTAAGTCAGAGATTACATAGGTGTTACAACAACAAGGAGTAACAACAAGGAAAGAAGGTACCCTAGGAGACCTTACGGTCCATTCAAGGAGGGTACCTTTGGACTAGCAATCGAGCGGGCACAAGGCTGCTCACTTGTTTTGCGTCCCTAAACGGCCACTTTTCAAGACTTTGTCTAGTCTTGACTTGAACTGGTCAACAGATTCACTGTTGACAACTTCCACTGGAAGTTTGTTCCACTTACCGCAGATACTGTAGGTGAAAAAATTTCCACACAGATTGTGGTTGTAACGCTTCAGTTCAAGTTTGAAGCCGTGATTGCGCGTTCTGTTCTCACTCAGTGTGAAAATATCCCGGTAGTCAATATTGTCGAACCCTCGAAGTATTTTGAAGACTTCGATGAGCTGACCACGCAGTCTACGGGTTTCCAGCGAGAACAGATCTAATTCCCTTAGTCTATCCTCATAACTTTTATGTCGGATAGAGGGAATCAGTTTGGTTGCCCTAGCTTGTACGCGTTCCAATCTCGCGATGTCCTTTCGCAATGAAAGACTCCAAAATTGTACGGCATACACCAGGTGCAGGCAGACAAGTGAGTTGTACAGGCACAGTACAATCTTTTGGTTCCGATAACCAAACTGGCGCTTAATATAGCCTAGCATCCTTTTGGCCTTTTTCTCCGCCTCAATGCACTGTTTCGAGAACTTGAGGTCACTAGTGATTGTTACACCCAAGTCCTTCTCAGTGTCACTCGATTCAATAGCAGTGCCCTCAAGGATATACTGAGATTGGGGGTTTTTGTGGCCGATATACATCACTTTGCATTTCCCCACGTTAAAAGGCATTTGCTTTCATTGCTGCTGGATTTCTTAACCTGCTTTTCTAAATTATGGGACTTTACACTTAAAGAGGTTGCCTCACTTAAAGCAGCGAACCTGTTTGTCAGTTGGGTCTTCTACTCTCCTTGACTTTTGTGAATTGTTCCTACCTTCTTGGAAACCTTGGTTGGTATTAGCCCCATTTGTTACTTTATTGTTGACCTTACTTACTTTTTCTTTTAGGTGGATCACTTCTTCCTTTAGATGGCCGTTTTCTAACATAAGAGCCTCCGTCTCTTTCATATTCTTTTCAATGAGGTTTTCGAGGAAAGCAACATTTTGTTGTTTAAACATATGTAACATCATGGCACGGGTGTCTGGAAAACCACTCTGGATAATATTTCTTAGTACACTCTGGGCATTCTATCCTAATTGCAGGCATATTTCAGATAGTTACTAAAGGAAAGTTGGGAAAATAACTGTATGTGTGCGCGTGTGATTCTTATTTTTCTTACACTTACATATGTGACCGTGTTAGAGATGTGAATCTATATGATGTGTATGTAAAAAGAACACTGAAAGGGATGTGAAGCAAAGTATCTAAGCTCAAACTTCGCAACAAACAGGAAAAAGGTTATAAATCTGCCTAAATTAGAGGAGGAATCAGTTGGAAATATACACAAAGAGAACAAATCCAACCAAGTGAAGTAAATTGGATAAACTTAATGATGTACTTTATTTCCTTAGACAGAGAGAGAGAGAGAGAGAGAGAGAGTTACAAGAAGTTACAAGCAAAGAAGTACCTCAAAGGCCTTGCGGCCCATATCGAGGAGGCACTTTTTGCGGTTTCGATTCTTAGCATGTACTGATTACTTGCTATGAGATCATCAACTTTTCAAATATAATTTGTCAAGTCTACTCTTGAACTGTTCGACACTGCTACTCTCAACAACTCCCGCTGGTAGTTTATTCCATGTGTCGCAAATGTAATATGTGAATGACTTACCCCCTGCAATGGTATGGAATCTGGGCAGCTCCACCCTCCACCCGTGATTTCGAGTCATATTCCGGATGAGGGTAAAGAATTTGGTGGAGTCGACATTTTCAAATCCTTTCCAGATTTTAAAAGTCTCTATTAGACGACCGCGCAGTCTTTGAGTCTCTAACGAAAGGAGATAGAGCTTTTGCAGTCTTTCTTGGTATGAATTGTTCCTTAGCGATGAGATCAGTTTCGTAGCCCTGGCTTGCACCTTTTCCAGACGATCGATGTCTTTTCGATAATGAGGAGACCAGAACTGAACAGCGAACTCTAGGTGAGGCCTCACCAGCGAGTTGTACAAAGGCAAAACAACCTATTTTGTTCGAAAGCTGAATTGCCTCTTGATGTAACCCAACAAGCGATGAGCCTTTTTCTCCACCTGTAAGCACTGCTTCGAGAATTTGAGATCGCTGCTAATCAGCACACCTAAGTCCTTCTCGACATCAGTAGACTCAAGACGCATAACTTGTAGCTCGTAGCCTGACCGGGGGTTCACATACCCGATGTGCATCACCTTACACTTGTCTAAGTTGAAAGGCATCTGCCACTTGTCAGCCCACTCGCCGATAATCCGTAGGTCATCCCTCAACATCTCGATGTTTTCGGGATTCGCTACGTTAGCTCCAAGTTTTGTGTCGTCGGCAAATTTTGCTAGACGACTCACCAGTCCTTCATCTATATAGTTGATGTATATGATGAATAATAGAGGGCCTAACACGGAGCTCTGAGGGACTCCGCTCGTTACTGACGACCACCGAGAGGTGTGGCCTTCGATGGTAACCCTCTGTCGCCTGTCCGACAACCAACTTTCTAACCATTTTGCGACCTTCTCTCTTTTTCCCAGGGCATGTTCTTTCGACATCAGTCGGCGGTTGGGGACTTTATCGAAAGCCTTTTGGAAATCCATATAAAGTATGTCCACCGCTCGACTTCTGTTAAACTCACTCATTATACCGTGGAAGAATTCAAGCAAGTTTGTGAGGCAAAAGCGCTTTCTTCGGAAGCCATGCTGTGTCTCTCAACAGGTCGTGAGACTCTAAATGATTCATTATCCTATACCCTATGATGCCTTCCAGTACTTTGCCTACGATTGAAGTTAGACTTATTGGTCGGTAGTTTTCTTGCGGTGCCACGGTGCCCCTTTTTGTGGATCAGGGTGACATTGGCCATACGCCAGTCTGCAGGTACTTCGCCACTGTCGAGCGATGCGTTGAAGATCTCAGAAAGATCAGGGCTCACCTGATCTTTCACCTCACGCAGTACTTTTGGCAGGAAGCCGTCAGGACCTGGGGATTTATACGAATTTAACTGAACTAGCCTCCTAGCAACCTTTTCGAAAGTTGTAGTTATTGCTTCTAGTGATTCTAACTCGCGATCTATCACTATCGGCGGTCTGGGTATCTCTCCGCCCCTTTCCCTAGTGAAAACTGAGGAGAAGTAGTCGTTGAGTATGCCAGCTATTTCCTCATCTGAATCCGTGAGAACGCCGTCGCCGTCCCTCAGGGGTCCGATGCGTTGGCGTACTGGTTTTCGGCTGTTCAGGGACGCGAAAAACTCCTTAGGGCTCTCTTTGGAGAGAGAGGCTACACGAATTTCTTCGTTACGCTTAGCCGTGCGCACTAGTGCCTTAACCGTTCTACTATGGGTCACATAGGCTTCATGGTGCATCGCATTACTATTCCTCTTCCATGCTCTGTGCGCTGACTTTCTAGCTTTAATAGCACTAGCGATTTCTTGAGAAAACCACCTAGGCTGAATGCTCGCTAGTATGACAGCCTTCGTGGCAACGCACTCGGCCTGACGATCCATAAAACGATTTTTGAAATCGTTCCATTTGGAATTCATCCCGCCTTCGTTAGTTGGTTGCATCTGGCCAAGTGCCTCCCGAAGCTCATTGAAGTCTGCACGTCTGAGATCCAATTTACGTGCTCGTTCATTATTACCTTGCGTACAGGAAGCACATACTCCAAACCTTACCATGTTATGGTCACTACCACCTAGGCACTCATCCACTGACAGGTCAGAGACGAGGTCATCTTCAGTGATAAATACTAGATCTAGAACGTTGCCCCCTCGGGTAGGCTCGCTGACCCACTGAGTCAGAAAGTTGCTGTCAGCGAAGTCTACAAGCCGAGATGCCTCTCCGTTGCCCGTTTGGTCACTCCAGTCGCAGCGACAACGGGGCGTCACCTCTCCCTCTACTTTCTCTCTCTCTCTCTCTCTCTCTCTCGAGAGAGAGAGAGAGAGAGAGAGAGAGAGAGAAAAAAAAAATACATCAATTACATCGATAGACTAATAGCAACAGATCTACTGATTTTTACTGGGCTACAAGAAGGATTATGGAAGAAAATAGGGTCTATGATGAGAAAAGTTAAAGTAAAACCTAGGCAGGAAATTTTCTACAAAATCAGATTGCAAGTAAGTTTATTGCTTAATTTTCATTTTTCATCGCTCTTTTTTTTACTATAAAACAAATCTGGGTTAGGATTTGTCATCATCCATTTATTAAGTCTGTCTTTAAATGAACCTATATTAGCTGCGTTAACCGCAACATCTGGTAGATTATTCCAGATTCTTATGGTTCTGTAGAAGAAGAAGAATTTCGTTTCGTCTGCCCGAAAGTGACTTCCCTCAAGCTTAAGGTTGTGACCACGCGTTGATTCATTTGATATAAATATTAGAAACTTTGATTTGTTTACATTTTCAAAACCATGAACGATTTTAAATAACTCTATCATGTCCCCGCGTATGCCTCTCTGTCTAAGAGTGAATAGATTTAGAACTTTCAGACTTTTCTTGTACTTCTTTGTTCTCAAGTGAGGAATCATATTGGTCATTATCGCTCTAATCTTTCTGTGTCGCACTCTAGATGTGATGACCAAAACTGCACGTAATATTCCAAATTTGGCCTCACAAGTGCATTATAAAGTGATAGAATACACTTTTCAGACTTGTTTTAAAATATAAGACCAATGAGACCTAATATCCTGTTTGCCATTTTCACTGCCTCCAGAGAGAGAGAGATAGAGAAAGAGAGAGAGAGAGAGAGAAAGCGCACGCAAGAGCCTGTGATAATGACGGCAGAAGTAGTTGTCTTCGGCAATCGCTATTCTCTTCTACACCAGCCTAGTCATAATCATGGCGTGCAACGCAAAAACGTGTGTAACTAAAAATCAGTAATGAAACAATAATTCAAGCCAATTGTGACCTTTCCTTCTAGGAAAATGAATTGGGTCATGTTATTGATTGATCGTCTCAATTTTCCCAATTCTTAATTTTCTAATAATTCTTTCCTTGAACTCATGAATGGATTTACTGATCCATGGAAAAACGGCTTTCCCTATCTCTCCTTCCTTTGCTTCAGAGTTCTAGATACAATTAAATGGTCATTTTATTTACATATATCATTCTAAAGGCTTTTAAAAATACGATATCTACGACGTATAATGGCCTTGTGGTTTGTGATGAAAGTGGCACAGTATGAAAGAAAATGAATTCGTTAAAATCCCACCTTTTGGTCTTTTCACTCGTTAGTCTTTCAATTTCTCACTGCATGGTCTTATGAGGAATCATTTTAGGAGTTTTGAATCATAGTATTAAATATGTTCGTCTCTAGAAAGAGCTCTTTAGAAAGTCGTCTCGCCACTTTGAGCTGAGTCATAAATGATACCATACGTCACGTTAGGCGGGGAGAGGCTGCTAAAAATGGATTCCACCTCGTTTCCAGAATATTTATTATCTTCAAGGATCTTTTAGTAAAAAAGTAAAAATCACGCATCTCTTCGTTCTACAAAAGAGATGGAGGTCGAAATATGGCTTCGCTAAAAAGAAAAAAACAGGCCCATTCTCGTGCAGATGGAAGACGACTCGGTAAAACCAATAAAAAGAAAGGAAAATTTAAAGTCAAAAAGGACTTGTTCATTAGGGCTTTAAAAGTCCCGTGAAATCTAAGCCTCTTTAGTGAACTCTTTTGAAAAAGTCGTCTCATCACTTTGGGTCGACTGATTACTGATTGCTGACATGGCGAGATGCCAATTATAATGGGCTTGCCCTCGTTTCCACTATACTTAGTTCCTTCAGACGAAGAATGAAAAGGCAACATTAACATCTCTAATGCCTGGCTCGAACGCTCTTCCTGCCCAAAGAGCAAATGATCTGTGAAGTTAAAAAACGGACGCTGGTAAGTTATCAATATTATTATTATTATTACCATCATCGAATCCTTTCTTGAAAAGTGGGAACAGTGTGCATCAATGCAACTAAACATTACCAGCCCCTCTCTCATCCTCGTATACCCTATCAAACACAGTCACCCATCATATTTTTCCAAGCCAAATTATCGATGGATGGTAGGGGATGTAGTTCCCCTCTTCCAAACATTTTTCATTCACACCTATTATATACACACCTATTATATTGTTACACACACATTCACATAATCAACTCACTTTTTACTATTTCAATCAAGCCTTCTCACACCCTGGCTCTCTTTCTCGTATATTTTCTTTACAATAGTATTTCCATGCCATAACCACCTCAAAACACTGTCACAAACTCTTTACGTCCTTCTTCACATCATAAATATCCCTGACCTTGTCTTATCATCATTCTATCCATTTCTGCTGCTCTCCCTCACAATCTTTCCTTCTCCATCCATACCAGTCTCACCACCATTGGAAACAGCATATTCTCGTGGAGCTTCATGGCACATTCCACACTTGAGACCCTTTTTTCATCATCATACATTTTCATCTGACTCTTTATATTCTTAGAACTTGCCAAAATGCTTCTCTATTACACGAGAATACGCTTCCTCTATATCCATAAACCCAGCATACACTATACCTCATTTATTCCTTCTCTTTTTCAAACTAGCTTCTGTGCAATTACTTGATCTACGCATCACTAACCACTCTTAAAGCATACATATTCTCCATCCCCTATCATTCGCACAATTTTTAATCCACCAATAACAGACCTGTCTCCCTGTCGCTCTTGCATTCACTTTGCATTTACCGTTCAAAAACTACTATAATAGAAATCTTCCAGTCCTCCAGGACTCTTCCATTTCAAATGCCTTAAAGCTCAACCACGAGACTCGTTTCATAACACAATACTATGTTTTTGCATTTCAGCCACGATATTATCAATTTAAGCTGCCTTTTGATTTGTCTGGTCCCTCCCAGCACTTTATTTCTGCCCTTCAAAGATGCCAAAGGTCGGTGGCAGCTTTTACTAGCCCCAATGTCTTCTTTGAATGGAGAGTGAGCCTTTCACTCGTGTGCGGGTTGGATATGGTATAAAGATCCCATAAAGGTGGTGTTAGGTAGTTTTGAAATGCAGAAAGTATGTTAGCTTAGCGGGAGAATACCTCTGGCGATTTTTCCTGCAGCGTTTTCCGTCTTTAAATGACCGTTTCTCTAATCCTTTAAAAAAGTCCCATTTATTGTTCTTAAAGGAAAACCCCATGCCAAAACTGAGAGCAGAAATTACATCCTGTTAAATAGGCTAAAAGAAAGAATGGTAACGCCATATTGATTGGAGTCACGTGACCAAACACTATCTTTTATTAGGTTTGACAATATAGTATTTAACTTGTTACGTAGATCAAAACACTCACGACGAATATGATCATAACAAAATCCAAGAAGCCAGAACTTGTCCTGGGCTGAAATGTTTCCCCTTCAAAAGAATGAAGGGGCACTTATTTGAAATGCCAGTCAGTGGGATTAAAGTTGGAGAAAGAAATGTAAAAGTGGATTCTGGGTGCAGCACAACAATAATTATTATTGCTAATTTGGTAGGTGACTGTGAACGAGGAAAAATGTTATTGCTTCTGATGAAAGTGAGATTAAGTGTAAGAGCCCATATACGGTGAATATGATAGTAAACGAAACAGATTTTGCAGATCCTGTTATGATTTCTAAGAAGATACTTAATGGCATTGATGAAATACTTGGAATAGGTATAATAGAGATAATAGGAGGAAGTAGTTATGTTGGAAAGGGTAGGATTGCATTTTTGGGGCTGATGAAAGTGATGCAAGTGATGAAAAGAAGGGGGTTGCAAATAAAGATACCTTGTTCGATAAAGATTTCAAGGCTGTATTTAATAGCAGTTTGGACCTGTTGAGTAGGCGCAGAAAAATGATCTGTTCAGAACAGGGTAAATCGTTATGATAAACAGTTGGAGTTCAGAAAGAAAGACAAATTAAGAAGAGAAACAGAGAGATGGACTGGAGAGGGTACTTTAGCAAAATGGAATGAGAATGTGAAAAGTGGAATTCTGCCCTTAATGGCTGTGTAGCAGCCCACTAAAAATCAAGTACCGTCTGTGCTAGATTATAAACTTAAATACTCATGTACAGTGTAATATTGTGGATGAGATCAGTGTTGTATGCAATCAAATTAATTTAAGGGAGTTCAGATAAACAAAGTGGGATATTGCTGTTGTTGACTTGAAATCTGCTTATTTACAAATTATATTTTAAGAGAAATTTTGGAAGTACCAATTTGGAAATTATATGGGCAGAACATATTGCCTTAATATGATTAGGGCTTGGTTTGAATTTTGTACCCCAAATATGTCAAAAAATTAAAGAGTCAAAAAGCTCATATATAGATGATATACTGGTTTATGCGACACAATTGTTTGCCAGAGAGTTGCAATAACACTTAAATCGTTTTGGATTTGTCACAAAACCACCTTGAATCACTGGATGGGGAGCGGTGCTTGGACTGGCGTAAAGAGAAATAAAGTTGGTGACTCATTATTATTTAGAATGAGATACCACATCTACTAGAGAATTGTACCAGAAGGGCATTATTTTCAATTTGTGGAAAGTTAGTAGGGCATTATACAATCTCAAGTTGGCTGCGAGTGATACTCGTATGTACCTATATTAAAAGAAAATAAGGTACTGGATGTGAGGATTATATAGTAGATATGGCTTTCGCAATGATTAATAAAAATTGGATAAAGCGAGAAGAGAAGATCTTGTGGAGAGAAGGTGGTTTGTACAAAAGGAAGGAAGCACAAATGTGTGGTGCGATGCTAGTAGTATTGCTGTTGGCGCTTTGCTCAAAGTCGATGGATTTGGTGTGGAAGTTGCTTTTTGGCTAAAAAATAATTTGGATCCTATTGATGTTGCTGAGCTGGATGCTCTATTGAAAAACCTCAATCTTGAGCTAAGCGCTAAAATAGGGTTGTAAAACCTTAAACCTGTTAACCGATTCAGCTACTGTCCATAGCTGGGTAAATATTACTATGACTGAAGAGAGAGGGATTAAAACAATAGCAGCAGCTGAAATTATTATTAAATGTCGATTAGGAATGTTTAAAAACCTAATTAGACAATTTGTTATAAACATGAGTGTACAACTGGATTCAAGCACTAAAACTAAGGTTGATATATTGACCAGAGTTTAAAAAGAAGGTTGCTGAGCGATGTCATTAGAAATGATGAAAAAAATTGATCATTGTTGGGTAAGTGCTATAAATTTGAAGGAAACTCATTCCACATCATTTATTAGTTGAGGGCTCTCTTTAATTGAGTCGAAAATTAGACTCTGCTCTGATTAAAACTGCTGTAAAGAAAGTTGTTCAGAGTTGTGACAGATGTTAGATGGTTGATCCTGCTCTGGTGGTTCATAAAAAGGAGAAATTAGCATCGAGGAAACTGATACTAATAGCAGTGGATGTTACCCATTACTGGCATAAGACTTATTTATCGGTAGTTGACTGTTAACCTGGGCAATTTGCAGTATGGTCGGAGATAAAATTGGAAACGGCTGATTGAATAGTGTCTGTACTTAATAAACCTTTCTTAGAAAGGGGATCAGTGAACGAAATGCTTATGGATAATGCCAGCATTTTTAAGTCGGAATTAATGTTGCAACTGTGTATGAAGTGGAATGTTCAAGAGTATTCCGTGCTGCATATCGTAAGGATGGAAATGGAATTGTGGAAAGACATCACAGAAACACAAATGTAGTGTGCGAGAGTGGTAATATGTCGCCATAAAAAGCTGTTTTTGGGGATAATAAATCGCCTAAAGTGTGGCTGGATGAAACTTCTGACCTTATGATCTTCAAAACTTTCAATAATTCCTGAAGTAACCTTGAAAGGATTTTGCAATTATATCATTGGAAAGAGAATGTAAAACAACATAAGGGTTTCAAATTTTGTTAGAATCGGCCGAATAGTTATAATGTTATTGCCAAAACAAAGTAATCCCGTGCTAATCTTGGAAGGATTTTGCCAGTTATATCATTCGAAAGACAATGCAAAACAACAAAAGGGTTTCAAATTTCGTTAGAATCGACCGAATAGTTATGATGTTATTGCCAAAACAAAATAATCCCCAGGCTAACCTTGGAAGGACTTTGCCAATTATATTATTCTAAATAAAATGTAAAACAACATAAGGGTTTCAAATTTCGTTAGAATCGGCCGAATAGTTATGATGTTATTAGCAAAACAAAATAATCCCGGGCTAACCTTGGAAGGACTTTGCCAATTATATCACTCGAGAGAAAATGCAAAACAACTTAAGGGTTTTAAAATTTGTTAGAATCGACCAAATAGTTACAATAATAATATCAAAACAAAAAAAAAAGCAAAACGGAGACCGACCGACCGACCAACATAATTAGATATAGAGTCGCAGGCGAAAAAAAAACACAACAAAGGTTTCAATTAAGGTCGGGGGAAGAAGTGTGCGTAAAGCCCCCACAAGTCCAATGCACATCACTTTGGAAAAAGGGAAGAGTGACTGATATTATTTCAGACAATAAAATTGTGCCTCGTCATGAGGAGGATGAGGAGCATGAAGGAGAAAGATGATGAGGATCAACCACAGGAAATTGAATAGTTTGTTTTCGTCTAGAGTTGTTTAGGTTTTTTCAATTTTTTGTTCTTGTTTTGTTTGTTATATTTCCTTACTCTGTCTGGTGATATGATCTTGATATCAGGGAGCGGGGTGGGGGGTGATTTAACCTATCCAGACTTTCACTGCAAGAAGGAAAAGTGGTGATTATGATTTAAGGATTGCCACTTTTTGATAGTTGAGCTCAAAGGTGATAAAGTGTGCATACGTCGTTGTCCTTCTTTTCAGGTCGCCGGCTGCTTCTGTTTGCTGTTTGTGTAGGTCCGGTTTAAGGTTGGTTACATCCAAAGTCGAAACTCAGTGCAAAAATATTCATACTGTTAAGCGAGGGTAAGTCGCTCGTCTAAGATTTTGTATTTTACTACACTTTATTCGGACGGGGTCAACTGGCATAGGTATATTCTGGTGTATATATTCAAACGTACAGACCCAAATGCAACGATGGCATAGGAGAATGCAGAAAAAAGACCGAATCTGAACAAATAAAAAGAAATCATAGCACATATAAGCTGATAACATAATAGCGAGTAGGAAAAAATGAACAAATAGAAAAAAAAGAAAATAGACTGAAAAGGCTCAGAACCAACGAGAGCAGCTGAGAAAGAAAATATAATATGGAATTTGTTTAATTATTTCCCATCCTTTTTCCATGGCAGGCTTCTTGGAAACAGTGCGATCATTAGTTCCCGATCCATATTCCTCTTTTAATAGGGGAAATCTAACGACATTTCCCGCGGTACTCCTTAACATTTCAGCCCCCAGTCCCATAACATAACAATAATTTCCCTAAACTCCTGACCCAGCGCCTATCGTATGTCATCTTACCTGAAAACGTGTCCTCAGTTCATGAATATCTCTCCCCTTATCTGGGATTAGTTAGGATATTAATAATAATAATTTCCGGTGTATGACTTTCCAGGTTTAGAACCTTTCATAATAATACCAACCTCGATGTCCCTCGCGCGTCAACTTTACACCCTTATGCTTATATCATTAACTCCAATATATATATAAATATATATATATATATATATATATATATATATATATATATATATATATATATATATATATATATATATATATATATATATATATATATATATATATATATATATATATATATATATATATATATATATATATAAATATATATATATATCAATAATCAATATTTGATAGAAAAGTTAATATTCCTAATACCATGAACTATGTACACCTGATAACTAGAACTTGAGCTTAGCGTAGATAAGTCAATATTTCATTTATGAATGGCGTTAATCCCCCTAACGTACTCGTTTCTGAGGTTCCCTCATCTTGTTGGCTAACCCACTGTCTGTATTGCCTTTTATTGTGGATTTTTCCTTCTTTAGTAGTGGTTTTGCCGTTTAGTTATTAATTTCAACAGGAGAGGAGAATCTTGCCTTGAGTGGTATAATAGAGCTTCCAATTTATGAGCCTTGGGAACACCAGGATATTTATATAAATATATTATGGAACTCTTAAGACTTTCTGAAAATGAATCCCTTAAATTGAAAATGATTTAATTTTAAATTTGTTTACAAATGCTATTTAAAATTTTATTTTCGAAAACCAGGCAATGGCTTCGCCGCTCTCCCCTACTAAGATTAAATCTACAAAAAAGCATCCATGGTTAAATTTTTATATATTTTCTGAACTACGCCAATTATAATTATATTAAAAATTAACTCTTAACTAAATTTCCCCCTTTCAAAATATCACGTTGCTAAGAGAATAGAAGATATATAAAATTAAATTTTCTGAACTTGACCATTTGTAATTCTTTGGATTTTAAAAAAATAACAAAACTTCGATACTTATATTTATTTCTGAACTTCACCATTTTGATTCTTGATATAATAAAAGTATTATTAGAAATAACTTTACTAAAAAAACGTCATAACCAAACTAAGATGAAATTATTAATCAACAACTTAAAAAAATCCCCTTCTTAAATTATAGAGTTAGTAAATATTTTGTTAGTAATAACTGCAGTTTACGGTTTAAAGCTTTATTATATATGCCAAGCTCTGGCATTACTAAATATTGTTTGTCATTTGCGATAATTGTCACGGGTACGTTAGGGTGATAAACGCCATTGAAAATTAAATGATTGACCTTTCGAAGCTAAGCTTTGCAAAACCGTTGTTAAAAAAATAAGACTGAAGAAAATGAAATTCTTGGTCCATAGACTTATATGATGAACACGAGTGATACCCAATGTGAATACGATGTTAAGTGAAGTAAATTTATATTAAAACGCTGTTCCACTAAATAAATTTATTCCCAACCATGTAAAAGAGTGTTTCTTATAAATCGATGTTTCTAAACAATTTTCATTCTCTTCGGTTTCCACTGTGTATCGTATGTTTGGATGAATATTGTTTGAAAATTCAAAGAATTGTTTAGCTTGATTACAATGCTGGAAAATTGTCATGGAATCGTCAACAAAACGCCTATAGAAGACTGGCTACAAGATTAGGGAACCTCAGAAACGATTTTCTTTTCAAGATGAGTCATCAGATAATGAGCTTCCCAAGGACCTACCTATTGGTGACCCCATCTCCTCTCTCTTGATTGTTGGTATACTTGACGATCAAAAATAAAAACCAACCCACTAAAAACATGTAGAGTAAGGAGTTGAATTGAATTCTATCAAATCCATGGAAGAGAAGAGATTCCCTCAAAACTCTTTCTAAAATTATAGTTTTAGTTGAGTAAATGGAATGTTTGTAAAAAGTGAAAGAACGCCATAACTCGCTAAGAAATAACCCAAATCTAGTTTGCAATCAATAAGTTGCTTTTGGAATTCGTAAGAGTAGGTGATAGTATATTTGTTTTTAACTAGAAGAGATAGAAGTTTCACAGCAAAATTGGCTAGTTTATAAGTAGGCAAATCATGGGAGGCAATTATAGGATTCAGTGGAATACCCATTGTATGTAATTTTGGTAAACAATACTTTCTAATTATGCCATAACCTCTGGCATGCAATTTGAAATAAGCTCTGAACTCATAATCGAAAGTGATTCCCAACTTGAGAGAAACCCAGCTGGCACAGCGATGTTTCAGTAATACGGACTTAAGTGTTTAGTTTAAGATTTACTTAAGGTAAGTGAAAAGAAATTATTCTGTTAAAATTCTAATCCTCAACAGCTTGGACACTTGTTTTTGTGTATTAATTCCCTGATTCCATTATAGATTTCATCCTTATTTACGATTTAAATTTATATCATTTATATTTTGGGCCAAAGAAGATTACCATATACGTCACAACGTCGCCAGATATTAATAAAGGTATTTTCCTCATGTTGAGATTTTTACTCAACAATATTATATATATATATATATATATATATATATATATATATATATATATATATATATATATATATATAATACTTGTAATTGATTTGTTCCTCGAGAATCTGATGTGTAGTAGTAATATGAAAACCCCTGTGATTACACTAATCATTTATTGGCCAGACGTTACGAACTTTCACTAGGACCATCTTCAGCGACTGTATCAACTAATGAAAATGGGAAGAAATAATAACTATGAGAGTTAAAAGAATGCATTAAATAATGGCTAAAAATGCAGATGAAGACAAGTTATAATAATAAAATTGACAATTATTGAGATTAAAGTAAAAACAAATAAAAATATATAGAATTAATTAATACTACCCAGTGTAATTTTAAAAAATAATAGAAAGAAGTGAAGTTATAATATAAACTAACTTGAATATCAAATATTAAAGGTAACTGGAGTAAACAATATAATAACCTATTATACTAAATTATAAAAAACAACAAAAAGCCCGAAAACAAATCAGAATGAACAAAGTGACTAACCTTTATTGTGGGAGTTGAGAAATCAACTAACTAAAGATATAAAAACTACTAACGAGATTTGTTCGGTTAGTCAGTTGGCTAGTTAATCTATTGTAGTGTTGGTTGGTTATATAGTGAATAGTTTAATTGAGGAGGAGTAATTATTTAGGTTTGGATTTATTTTATTGATGTACAGTGACTCTAAGATTTTCAAATCGAGAGAAGGTATGACTAAAGATAATATGGAAAATGAATCAGAATTTGAGTCACTGTACATCCGTACTTCTCTTATGTACTTTAGTAATGTAGCTGCCATTGATGTTTTGATCAGTAAAGTACATAGGAAAAGTACGGACATGGGAAGATGCCTCAATGCAGAGAGTGAATGCCATAAAAGGTACAAAATAAGCGTAATCGGCTCATACATCCGCCGAGCTTATAAATGCTGCTCTACGTGGGAACTTTTCCACCAATAGATTGCACGAGTAAGACAAATACTCGTGAATAATGGTTTTTCAAACAGCATGATTGACAAACAACTCCAATCATTTTTAAATAACCATTACAAACATGCGGATAAAACTGAAAGTAATCAGGGAGAAATCAACAACATCAAAGGGTATTACAGAATCCAGATGTCCACGGCCTATAAAATAGATGAAAAAAAATATAAAGGAGATTATTAACCGTAACATCAAGGTTAAAAATCAAATGGATAAAATTCAATTCATAATTTATTATAAAACAACAAAAGCCAGCAATCTCCTGATAAAAAACAACATCTGCCTAAACTTCTCGAATCTCAAGTCAACCAACATAGTTTACGAGTTCATCTGACGTGATAAAGACTGTAAGCTTTATAAAAACTCAAAATATATTAGCATGATAACCACTACACTTTCTAGACGCTTAACCATGCATCTACAAAGTGGAGGGCCTAAATATCATATGGAGAGTGTCCATAATATTAACCTAACGATAGATATGCTCGTTCATAACACCATTATTAAAAGAAAAGAAGTTAATAAAGCAAGGCTTACAAAGCCAGAACACTGATAAAAGACGGAAATGAAATCAGTGAGGATCCAGAGTGTCTCGAAAAAAAGATTCCGGACACACTGGAAAAAGATTTTCGCTATGATCCCTGAGGTGAATGACGACTTCGACCACGAATTCGAAGACCTACTGCTCGAGAACCTCGGCAGAGTGATACATAGAACTCACCCCCACCCGCAAGTATCTTAGTAAAGAGAGATGGTTGGCCACGGATGCCCAATAACCTTCGAAGAGACCAATAGCACTATAAGGTCCTCCAGGTAGACGGCACCAGGCTGGTCTGGGATCACGAAAAACAACATCGTGAAAGTCTCGAGGCAAATCATTCAGGGATTGGTTAATAACATCAATGCCGCCCTAAATACAGGCTACTTTCCTGACGGGTACAAGATGGCCAAAATTATCTCCATCCTGAAAGGAAACAAGTCTCCAGACCAGGTGGCTAGCTATCGCCCGATCTCTCTTCTGAAGATGCTCGGCAAAATCTTTGAAAAGATCTTAGCTAATAGGCTACACGCGCAACTGAGCGAGTTAGGAGCGCTTAACCCACGAGAACACTGGTTTCGCCCCAAATGGGGCACATATACAGCCCTAGCGCTCCTGAGAGAAAAAAGTAGCCTATTCCCGAGTGAATAGGTACTATGTAGACTTTGTGTTGAAGGACGTGCAAAAGGCCTTCGATAAATCTGGCTGGATGGACTACAATACAAGATCTCCAGTTGGACCCAATTTTAAAAAGGATCCTTTGTAACTTTGTCATGGACATAAGGGCATGTCTCATGATCGAAGGATACAGAGGACCCGAATTCGAACTGAAGGCAGGCGTTCCACAGGAAAGGTGCCTTAGCCCACTGCTTCCCTTGGTCTTTACCATCGACCTCAAAACACAAATGCACAGGGACAGGATGTATCTGCAATTTGCAGATGACATCGCCCAGATCGTTCCATGCACGGTGAAAAAAGCGAGGGGTTAGGCAATGCGTACAATAGCGGAAACCAACAACATCAACGGGTACGAGAGACGCTGGAAGATAAAAACTAATAGGGACAAGTTCAAAATCGCTCCACTGAGCCGCAGGTTGACGTGGCCTATCACCATCAATGGAAGGAGATACAGCGACTGCGCTGAAGGCACTGTCCTGCGCTTAAAGATCTCCGACCGCGGATACTCGAGACACTAGACTGGTTTAGAGATCTTGGCTCAGCCAACATTACGAAAATATACCTCATGTCAGTCCGGGATAAGCTCATCTACCCCGCAGTAGTGACTCAAGCTGCCAACAAGACCTCAATGAGAAAACTGCGACGAGTACAGAACTCCGCATACAAGGAAAAAACTGCACCCTATTAACATCCTCACCCAGAAATTGGGAAGAAGGGTTTGGTTAACTCTTACGAACGATGTCATTCCGGAATTACAGGGAACTGGTGGCAGACTTAACATACTTGCACGACTGCGTGAGAAAATCTCACGTCATAACTAGTTTTCAAGTACTAGGGTTCTGCTCACAGAAAAGCATTTCATCGATATAGACTTAACAGGAACACAAAAAAACTAACACAGTTCAACCGAAACAAAAAAGAGAGAGACCTAATAACATAACATTAAAACAACACAGGTAAATTGCTGAGCTAACAGCTATTAAAGGCTTGAATGCTCAAGAATTTAACCCCAAAATAAGAAAACAAGAATTGAGACACTAACAATAAGAAGAACACGCCAACTACACAAAAATAAACAGAACATAGCAAAACACTACATACAACAAATAAGACAAAAATGAAAAAAATCAAAATATAGAATATAATGTGATGCCTTCCTACTAGGGCAAAATAGGCTTCCCCACTTTTATCTACTACTATCCCATCATCTACTAAATTGAGAATACCATCTTTCAATCTGTCAGATCCTCACTCCACTCATTACATCGGTAAAGGAGGCAAGAATATTTCAAAACGCTCAGAAGATGATCGAATAAGATCGAAAGCTTAGCAATTTAGTTTGTTTTTTACCAAACTCATTCCTTTGAGAGAGATGAATACTAGACAAGTAATCCACCTTATACAAGATGAAATAAAAAAAGATAGTTAGAAGAAGAGAAAGTTGCCAAAGGAAATTAATTAAGGCAAAATACACAATGGTCTTCAACAAAATTTGCATTCAAGAAAGACTGCTACCCAACTACACTATATATATATATATATATATATATATATATATATATATATATATATATATAGAGAGAGAGAGAGAGAGAGAGAGAGATGATGAACTACAACAACAATTTTTCTTAGGACGTTCCAATTAAATAGCATCGCTAAGTTAATTTGATAAGTAATCTATGATATTATTAATACTAATAGTCGGGGTGTAACAGCAGTACCGTAGTAATTTTTAAATAATCAATCTAACTATTAATTAAAAGAACAAAACAACTTCGCAGTGTTGTTATGCAGAAGAAGGATGACGCGAGAGACAGAGAGAGCGGACGCGGGGCAGACGCTCAGCTTGCGTATTGAAAGCACTCGTCCGCAAAGGAATGAGATGAGGCGGTTAAGTAGCTCGCTTGTTGTTTCCAACGAGAAACGTAATGAACTCACACAAAGTAGAGAAAAGAGGCCCACGCGGAGCTGAAGAAAATAGGCCACTCGTAGTACAATGCTAATTGAAGAATTGAAGGGCTGGCAGAGATGACGGTAGGACTGGCAAAGTCGCTCAATATATAGTAGAATGATCCTTTGGATTGATCCCTTGGGGTATGATCCTGGAATTGGATCCTGGAGTTGATATCCTGGGGAGTTGATATCCTTGGGTTTGATTTCTTTGGGGGTTGAGATCATGGCGAGGTAGCCAAAATATAACGCTAGGCTTTTGCAATAGCCTACTGAGGACAGGGTTCTACGAAGATCCAAGTTTCGTTATGATTTAAGTCGCCAAATATAATGATACTTGCTGGAGGAGAGGGGGGTTAACATTATTCCAGGTGTGGACTTTCCGTCTTGGGACTGTCGAGACTACTTTTAGTGATTGGGTTTAGACTTGCAGTAGTAGGCCCTTCCTTGTAGGCCAAGGTAATACAACTGTGCGCTAGCCGTATCTGGGGTAAAGGGGTTGGGGTGATTCGATGAAGGCTGTTGTTCCCGTGTTTAATAAGTAACAGGGTGCACTTGGGGTCCTGTTAAGGAGTACACTTAGTTATAACACTTGAGGCAGAGAAGTGATTTCAGGCCTCTTAAGGTCTACCTGCAAGGGAGTGAGAGAGGTGAAGGCTTTATAAATATATTAACACTGCACAGAACAATGGGGAAACGCAGCGGGTATGTGCTTCGAGGGAGCCAAGTAATCAGGAGCCGTGAAGTGGCCTTTTGTGGCGAGGAAAGTGGTGCAATCAGGAATGGGGGGAGTAAAATGAGGTTTACAATGCAAGGGGGAGTATTTTTAGCTGCGATGTAATGACAGTGTATATCTTTAGTTAGTTATTAGTAGTTATTATTATTTACTTATTTATTATTATTACAGTTAATTAGTAATGAATTACACTACAAAGTAGTATTGCTAAAAGTCGTCTGGTGCTGTACTTATTACATATACATTTTCATTTCTTTTCTCCCCCCAAAAAGAACAAACATCTTAAAAGCAACAATTAAGACTTCACCACCGAAGCGAGTTTGTGACTTCTGCATTAGCACTTTTCTTCTTTCTCTATTTCAGGGTAGTTCAATGCACTAATGCGACGGAAAATTTAGGCCCAACTTCTTTATCTGAAGCAGCAGGTCACGTTATTTTCTGCTAAACTTGGTACAGAGGCTTTGCAGGCCTGCAGCCAGCGAGTTGGAACTTACAAAGAAAGAGCGCCAGGAGGTCGTGGCACAAGCATCTAATCCATCTGATGTTTCTTTTGAATTGTTGCGTCGAGGTGCCTCACCCAAGGAGGGACTACAGATAGTCACATTAAACATTTACTAAGTTTTAGCTTCTTTGCACCATGGGGACGAGAATGAAGATTGTCTTGTCGTCGCTTCAATTGTGCAGAACCAATGAGTTTTGTGGCATCGGTCCCGGGAAGATACTGCTATCCTTGTGCTAAAGTGGAAGTTTTATCTAACTCTTCTCCTGACTTTGAAGATTAAGCTACTGCAAATAAGAGGTTCATATCCCTTGTGGGTACTAATAATATTTTTACACTAGGTCGCAGGAGCTGCTTGCGTTTTACAGTTTGCTATTGACAAAACATGAAGAAAGAAAGAAGCTGTAAAGTTTTCTTTCAGTTGCATTGCCACAAGTAGGTGGTAGTAACAGCTTCCTTGGGCGAGCTTCACACATATAAACTATAAAAGTTCTTTGCCAGGAAAAAGTAGTAACTTTCCCAAACTTTTTGGATTATTTTCAAGAAAGATACGATGTGTTTATGCGAGATTGACTGAGTCTAAAGGAGTAGGATCTGCGAGGCTAGTCAGGCTTTAAAACAACTCCTTACGCTTTTCTGCCAAGACACTGACGGCCTCAAATCTAACGTGAATTTTTCAAACAAAGTTTTGCTCCAGTCACACAACAATGGAAAACTAAGGGATCGATCACATAACGTGTGGAGTATTCGAAACAAATTCCATGATCTCTTTTAGCCTTGTAGCTATTTAAAAGTATGATAATATTGCAATAATTGATTTTTTTTGTGAAATCAGACGGTGAAGAATTCATAGGCGAATTTAATTTAATTGGTTACAAAAGTTTAGATAAAGATATACATATAAGTAGAGGGGACAGGATACTTTTTCATGTGAGGCAAATTTAAACGCAATACTTTTTTATACCTATATTATTGAAAGGCTACAATTAAATCAGGTATAGTAATCTTAATTTTCAAAATATACCGCTTAATGATGAAAGACCCCCTGATCGATTTGTTGGATTATTAAAGCGAAAAATATCTTAACCAAATGGTTAATGATCCAACATGCGACAAAAAACCGTCCTGATTTGATGGCACCGTGTGATAAAATTTTGGGGGAAAGGGTCTATTTTGGTGAACATATAGATAGCCAAGAGTAGCCAAACTACTATTTGGTTTTACTTAAAAATAAATCCTATAGTAAGTAATAATTCTATGTTTCCTAAAGACAAATTTTGATGCTTTTGTAAGTAAAAGGAGGCAAGATCACTGGAGAGTTTTCAACAATATGAACTTTTTCATTTAGCTAATGAATTCGTTAAAAAAACCCATTCCCACTCGAAATAGAAAGATCTACTATCATTATCAATGGCTAAAAGAAAATAGAAACCATTCAAAACCTCAAAATTACTTTCAAGTAAAAAGCGAAGGAGAAAAAGCCGAAAGACCAATTGATCTTTCTAAAACGCATAATGAAACACCCCAAAAGTTATACGTATGCCTATGTAAATAATAGGCAAAAAAATTGAGATTGTAAAGGGAGAATTAAAAAGGACGAGGGAGAGTTGGTTAGTGAGACAGGAAACACTGCACAAATTGTACATCGGAAAATTTCTAACGCGTCTAAACTCGAAGACATATTCACATTCCCGTTTCTCAATGGTGAAGAAAACATGTCATTTTTATTAAGAAGCTAAAAGAAGAGATCATAGAGCCACTCACATCAAATTTAGCAAATCTTTATAAACCGTATTTTTCCTGAAGACTTTGAGTTAGTAAATCATACATTAATTTTTAAAAATGGGGTGGAGCGTGATTCCTATTGTGATTGCTCGAGAAGTGGTTAAATAAGGAGTGGCGATAAAGAAAGAATCGTTAAACGGACACAACTCACTCACGGCGTACCACAGGTGTCCATCTTGGATACTGTATTATTCATTATTGTGTACACGATAAAATTTAAGACTATTAGGAAGATTTCCAGGTTGACGTAGGATACTAAACTACGAGTAGGTCATATAGCATAACATACCTCAGTTTAAGATGAAATTCAGCCAGACTTAAAAGAGATATTTAATTACTCAGGAATATGGAGGGAAATTTTAATCTCAATCGGTGGTCACCCACTAGAAAACGCGTCAAAACATCTCGGTATATTAATTTCGAGCGAATATCTATTTTCGAAACAACACGCACAAAATAGCTAACAGCAATAAAACACTGAATTTTATTGAGAGAAATTTCAAATAGGACAGTAAAGAAATAGTAATTACATAGATCGGTGAGTAATTTGTCACCGTTTGCAACTCTGAATTCAGCGAATGCGCTTTGTGTGACATAGGTTCTTTCTTCTTCTTATCATATGTCACTCAGTTGTACATCGTCCTAATAAAATGGAAAGGCAAGCTGTATTGCTTATGATTTATGCCGAAACTCTAATACTTGCTTGGGTCTCAATGGGAGAACGATGCAGAGGATCAGGAAAGAGAAGGATGAGTCAGGCTGTGATAACTAGGATACTGATGACCGGAAACCTCACTCTAAGCGTTCTGATACGAAAAGAACCCCTGAATTTGTCGCAGAGATCCAGGCTATCATTGACAACGATCCTAACAAGTCAATGAGGTCCTTAGCCAGAGAGAAGGGACTGTCAGTCTTTCAACAAGCAGTTAGTGCATCAGGAAATGCGTTACTACTAGTGCAAGATGAAAAGGAATCAGTTTCTGTCGCAGAAAATGAAGAACAAGAGAATGAACCTACTTGAAAGCTTTTTTTTCAGACGGGAAGAATTCCTGCCAGACACAGGTGGTGGACTCGCAAAACAACCGCTGGCTTGCTGTGTTCCAAAAAGGATGTACCAAGAGTCAAGAAAACCAGGTTCTCAGTCCACATCATGGTATTTGGGGTGTTCAGTAGCAAGGGCCACATTAGGCCTCTGTGCAACTGGTTTCGACGCCACCTGAAGGCCGTGGTTGAGGCCGATGACGATCTCATTGAATAAAGTGAATAGTATAATTCTTTAAGTAATTAACATGCAACTTTTCTAAATATACCCACCACACCCTGTACATTGTTCAAGTCAATGGTGCGCCCGCAGCCCGGAATATGAAGCTTACTTCTGGTCTCCTTATCTGCAAAAATATATCGCCACATGGTGAAAGTATATACAGGGAATAGCGAGAAAGCAAAGTATCAATGTGATACATTGTTTTGTAATCTAAATAGCATTTAAAGACCTTACCTTACCTTACCTTCCCCACTATAGAGTAGATCGAATTGTTATTGCTGGACTTGCTCAAAGCTCGCTTGTGTTCTTGTATCTTTTACCTCACTTCTGCCTGCCTTTGCCCTTCATCTATCTTTACTTCCGCTTTCATCAGTATCCTTCTCTCTTCTGCCTCTCTTTGCGCTTCTTCTCTCCTTACTTCCCTTTTCGTCCTTTCTTGATCTTGGACTTAGCCAATGAGTGCTTTGCTCGTTAGTCCAAGAATTTGGCCTTGTTTGTGCAATATTTCAAATGAAGACATTCTGGCTATGTTCGTCGAACCTTCACCGATGTAACGAATGTTACGTCTGCAACTTTGAGACACTTGGCCTTTCCTACCCTAACCTTACCTTTCACTGAACCTTCTTAACTGAGTTATCCCTTTCTAAAAACAAAACAAAACCCCCTTCGTTAAATTATATTTCCTACTTGTCTAAATACATTCCTCTGAATCTTTAAGACCTGTTTAATTCATCCTTATTTGAATTTTCCTCGAACGGGTTGGCAATTACTTGTTTTTAGCAAGGGCTTTTAAGATAATCTTACACTTAAGTTCCTCTGCAGTAACCGTAATAACCTGACACCACTTAAATATGTCGTGGGTTAGCCGAGATTAATATATATTTTTTATTATGATTAATAAAGTGGGACGTACGTTCGTACTTCCAGTGATCACTTCAGGATTAATCTCTAAGAGCGCTTTTATTATTTTCATTCTATTGAATGAATAAAAAGGGTAGTTCTCTCTTTAAAATAATAAATACTGCTAACGAAACTCGTTAAAGTATAATTTAAATACTTCAACCAAAATAGACCTTTACAGTACATTAATAAACTCAAACAAAATTAATATATACACGTACAAAATACAAGTTAAAAATGGTTCTTAATTAGGTTACCGACACTCGAGTTCTGGTTGCTTTAAGGGAGAACAATTTACTTTAAAAAATTCGTCTTTAAGATATATAAATAATCTACGTTAAACGCACGGGGACATAAAAAATAGAATTGATTACTCACATAAGGTAGAGGGGTTTACTTAGAGAATCCAAACGAAATACCTTCATTCGAATATCGTCAGGTGAGGCGTCGTGATTATAGTTTATTTGATTCTCAATAGAGGGCGTTACTTCGAACGAGAGGTGGACGAATGAGGTCACGCGAAATTTCGAGGCGACGGAGGAGAAGGAATCAAAACAAAACGCCGATGAAGAGGCGATGCGGTCGGCGTTTATGACCTTCAAAAGATTTTCTCAGACGAGGCTTAAAGATGGCTGTATGATTTTCTAGAGATTTGATTTCGCTTGTAAAGCTTCTCTCTTGGGTGAAAAATCTATCTAGTTTGGAGTGTCAAACTCAGATAGGGTAGGAAGACATGACGATCTTTGGTAATGGAACTGTGCCGACGGTACTTGGAGGTAAGAACTCTTGACGATCTTTGGTGATCGAACTGTGCCGATTATGCTTGGGGCAATCTGGTATTGCTCAAGAAAATGAAAGTCCTTCTTAATTTGCTGGGGGAATTTTATCCAGGCAAGTTCTTATCGATGTCGTGACGTGATGAAACGAAACAAGCCCTCTTTTTCTCCTGACGAACAGTTTTATACTAGAATTCCTCCCACGGGGTAATGGGAGGGAGAGGGGGATAACAAGGGGAGACCCGAAGGTGCCCTGGCTTTTGGGCGTCTGTTATTTCTCTTCCTAGACATTTCAAATTTAGGAAAACTGGATCTTATGTTGAATCGACAGAAGTGGGTATCAATTCACCCTTGTTTGGCGTCGTGTCGCTCTGGGAGAGCGTAATACGAGGTCGACAGTTTGATTTTTTTACTTTTTGTTTATAAATACACCCTCGGAGGGTAGGCCTTTTGAGCAGAGGTCAGGACTAACTGTCTGCTAAATTTACCATTTTTATCGTACTCGTATGTTCTCGGAGACTAGGTAGCGTGGCTTAGAGAAACCCAGGTGGGTTTTGTTTTTCTGACATTGTTTTTCTTCGCCATGTGAAAGACCTCGATATATATACTCGCAACTTCTTAACTACTTCGGTTAACTCGTATATCTGTACATTCCTCCACCCTTAACATGATCCTGAAGAAGGGGGGGTCACTTGTGCTCTACGCTCAGAACCAAACTAAAATACATACACAAAAGATAATAGACTGGTATACTGAACGCCTATACCCATCACTCTTATCATACCTTTATTATGTCCACCGTGCGCATAATTAAAAATTATCAGAAACGATTCTACGAAATACAGAAAAACACCAATAGAGATACCCTTATACATACAAAACACACAAGAAAATCCTAACAAAAAAAACAGAACAATTTTGTTCTCGATACTAATAGTGGCTTAATTAGTTCTAGACGGGGTTTCGGTTCAAGCAATCAGCGATACAATTCTCAGATCCTTTTATGTAAGCTATATTAAATTGGTATTGCACTAATAAATCAAGGGACGGTGATCCGATTCCACGTTAAACTCCTGCCCTATTAAATAAAATCGGAGCTTCTGTATTCCCCAAATTATGGCTAATGCTTCCTGTTTTACAGTTGCATACGTTCTTCCCCGCATCGTAAGTTTTCGGCTGGCATAAGCTATGGGGAATGTGGTGCCATCATCTTCGTATTGCAGCAAGATACACCCTATACCGGTGCGTATCCCAAGTTTCTTTTGGGGATTGGGCAGAGGTAGGATAGGGGCTGATACTAGTTTTTCTTTTATCAACTTAAACTAAGAGATCGCTTTAGGATTTCACTTGACTGGGTTGGTAGAATTTTTCTTTAACAAATCATTAACGGGAGCGGCTACCACCGCAAATTGGGGAAAGAATCCTAGGTATAATGAGGTGGTCCCCAAGAACGAACGCAATTACTTCTTGGTTCGGGGTAGCGGCATCTTAGTTATGGCGTCTACCTTATCCTGTTGGGGGATAGTTAATTTTTTCCCAATTTTGAATCCTAGATAAGAGATGGCCTCATAAGCGAAGTGGCATTTCGACGGCCCCACTGTTAGGCCGTGCTCGCGAAGTCGATTGAGGCAAACTTTCAATAATTCCCGGACTAACCTTGAGGGGCTTTGGAAATTATATCATTCCGAAGAGAATGTAAAACAGCATAAGGATTTCAAATTTCGTTAGAATCGGCCAACTAGTTATAATGTTATTATCACAAAAACAAAAAAGCAAAACGGGGACCAACGGACCGATGGACCGACAGACATAATGAAATATAGAGTCGCACGGAATTGAAAACAATAAATATTTGAAGAAAAACCCTAAACTTATCGTCAATAATACTACCTCAAATTTTATTTAAATATGAAGTAGGTAAGAGCAAATTAGATATAATATTTGAGAGCCCCTTTCCCAACCAGGAATGTGTGGGCGTCATTCCATTACGCACATACAACACGTGACCACATGATTCGGAAGACGTTTGTGTTCAGTTTCCTCTTCTGCCCAAGGTAGAACAAATCAGGCATATCCCTGGTCGTTCAAACTTCTTACTGTCTCCGATCTTGGCCGTTTGTTTGGGTCGAGATCACGTCGCTGAGGCAAATACATGGCAGAAAAAGAAGAAAAAAAATACTTTTTGCTCCCGTGACTCCAGATCTCTATAGGAACCGGTTTCCTCATCATTTGAGGATAAAAAAAACTCGCTGCAAACGCGGAGAGGAGAACCCAAGCGCAAAAGCCTCCCCTTTCTCCAAAACGTGGATTTTCCGATGATTTTTCATCTAGGGAACTAACAATTCTCCTACCTCTAGCCCTTCCAATTTCATCGAGTCGCACTACTCATCTTGGCACTTGCGATTACGACGGCAAATGACTGAGCGCGCAACTCTCCTACGTGACCAACTTAAATTTCATGTCACGTGATTCTCAAGTACTCTGTACACGATCAGTGCATTGATGAAATTTTAATCCAAATAAATCTAATGTATCCCAGTGCCTAGTTTGACACTCAAACGCTCAATAATTTCGAATCATTGGTTTTTACTAAGTAAATTCTACTAAATAACTATCTGTTATTCTTACCAGCATTGTTGTATGTTTGTGTATGTAGAATTAAATGTTTTATTGACCCATTCAAGTGTCAAAACTCTCGTTTAATTAATTATAATTAATAAATATTAAGTATTGTATCTATATGATGATCAATCAGTTCCTCCGGGCACAACATTTTCCGCTCATAACTAACGGTAATTCACGCGTGTGCGTAAACTTTCGGGCGCACGTGGTGAAAGATTTATTATTTATAAGTTTATTATATAATATATATGAGTATGAGAGGGAGAGTGCCCAACTGTTCTGAAGCTGCATTTGCCCTATAAATAATAACACTAATAAATAATCAGCAAGTGAAGATATTTTCTTGCCATAATATAAGAATTTTCAACAATATGCATCTGTACTTATTTGCCACAATACATTTTATCCTGAACAACCACGGGTACCTATGCTGATAGCAATAATAAAGGAACGATACTCTTTTTTCTTGCAATTCTCAAATCATCTTGTTTACCTGGCTCGCCGTATTCCCGTACATTTTTTCTCTATTTTGCTTAAAGGTAAGCATCAGAAATTTACCTTAATGACAGATTGACTACGACGCAGACTACAGTCCAAAGTGATTTAAAGTAATTTTCAACTGGCCTTCTGACATTCGCTACGCTAAAACAGTGCTACTTTCCCAATTTCAGGGCAAACTATTTTCCAGGAATTAAGATTTACCTTCATTTGTCGAAATAAAAACAAAAAATGAAGGAAAATTCGGAATTTTGAAAACATGTTTTGATATATTGGTATGCGCGGTGATTCAAATGTCTGCAATTATTTCAGTTATGTTTTGACATATGTGGTGATGCAGAAGGCTGCCAGGATGTCAAAAAGGTGTTTCGATTTACAAGGAGATGCAAAAGAAGGTATGAATTTAAAAAAATATATTTCGATATAGAGAGGTCAATGTCGAAGTTAGTAGCGAAGGTTTCTGAGACAGGTTTTGATATAGAGGGTGATACAAAAGTCTGTATGAGGTCAGCATCATTTTTTTGTAATACAGTCTGATTTATAAGCATAATCACTTCGTAAAAATGTTTTGATAGGCAAAGGGATGCAGAAAGCTCTACTGATTACGGATGATGGAACTTCTGAATATTTTTGATACACCGTGTGATTATGTTTCACGATTTAGAAAATATAAATTTAGTATTGATTTTGAAAAAGTATTTTGAGATAGACGGGGATGCAGAAGTGTGCGAATTTGGAAGAGAATTTTTTATATGCAGTGTGATGCAGAGACTAAATCGATTTTTTAAAACGTTTCGATATACATGGCGATGTTGGACTCAGTGAGTATTTCGATAACGTTTTCATAAAATTCACAAAACCAAAATGAGAATAATATAAATACCGCACACCAAAAGTCCGCTTGGTCTCCCAATTGTTATTCGGCGACACAATTACATTTAGGACGTGACAAAATTAATCTTGCTCTCAACTGTGGGCAACAAGCTACGTACACACTATATACCGTAAGTAACCCACTGGAGCTAATGACTAATCAAGTAGCATCCGTAAACTATCTTTGTCTATTGACCTTACTACAGTCTTGGGTAAGAAATGTACCTACTAATTTCCTCATTCCTCTTATACACCTCCATAGAATCACTGTCATTCACAACTTGAGGCAACAAGTTGAGAAGGTAAAAAATAACTGGACTTCACTATTAGTACTTTCTGGGAGGTTTAATTTTATTTACTTTCGGAACTTCAGATTTATTTGCTTAAGCCTTCCTGGGATTTCGGAATATTCATTGTCAACAATTCATAGCTAGAAATATTTACTACGCCAAAATAAAAAATATTTGATATTTCAATTAAAAATGTATTATTTATTAATTCCCGACCATTCCTAATAATATAAACTGCAAAATAAAATCCCCAAATATAAAAGGACTACCGGCATTGGTAACGTCAGAATTGGCTCTGACTTTTACATATTTTAATTATTTAGTTTTTAAGTGAATTAATTTATTACTTTACAACCATATTGACATCACTTTTAAACTAAGAGCTAGAAATAGACATTTCGTAGCGTCATTTGTGACAACAGAGTAGACTTGGAGTCATATGCCCTTAAATTATTTACTTTTTAAACAGCTGCTTTTGATGAACGGGGTTATCATTATTGTGGGAGCAGGAAACTCTAGACCGTTGTCACACAGAACTTTCCTGGTTGAGACGGATCAGCGCAGCTGTATTTAATTTGGGGTGCTTTATTACCGTCTTCCCCCACTTTGATAAAGGCTCAGCAGCCTTGTTCAGCTTCCTCCCTTTTGGGGTCGAAGGGAATCTCGCTTATTTCTCTTTCGCCTCGTCGATGCTCCGAAATTATCAAGGTCTATGTTTGCTTAAGCTACCTCCGATATCCCTTGGGATGCCTTGCTGCGCACATCCTTCTGACGACCGTGGCTGTGGGTCCTATTTAATGTGATGTCTGCAAAGCCTTAAGAGATAGAGAGAACCTGAGCTTCTTGCCGTCCAGATCCGAGTATCTGTCCCCCGTGTAGTGGTCCCCTCACCCTTATGATTTGTTCAGCAGATCATCTTTTCGTAATCCGCCCTGATCAGAGAAAGACTACAGAAACCCCCGTTTACGCCCCGGAAGATTGTCCTGGGTTTCTCTTGTCTCACTATATCTGTTGAGATTTTCTGCCGTCGCGCAGACGAATATCGATTTGTGATTACTTCTTCCTAGAGCCGAGATAATCGCAATCCCCTTCGAAGTCTCTCTGGACGCCTTCGCTCAGGACCCCATTGACGAAGACCTGGCCATTGGTTTTCCACCTTCCCAGTTCATCCACCAGAGGTAACCAGGAGTCCTTTCCTCGTAAGTCCCACCTCTCCGTTACCAGTCCTAAGAAGAATTCATCCATTTTGTGTAACGCTAATAGACTCGCAAAGTCTTTCTTTCAATCCTACTTATTGGATCACTTATATATTTTTCCAGGAACTAGTTTCCTTTACTTTTGCCCGTGATATTATTCCTTGGTCTTACTAATTATTATTGAGATTTCCATATTTATATGTGCCCTTGTTCTTATTATTATTATTATTTTATTGTGTTGGACTCCGTGTGAGAGGGTGCGAGTGTCATGAGGAAATATCATTTAGGAGAAATAGAACACGCTTTGTGGTCTCAATGGGTAACTACTCTGTTTGCGTTAGCGGCGAGGCACGCTTCTGAATAGAACTTGCATTTTTTTTATTGCGGCTTCAGATTTCGGACCGTGGCAGTCCTCAAATCGTACGAGCCTATTTGATACAAAAATGAGCGTCGTCTGCGGACCTTAACGGAAAAAGAACCCTTAAATTTTTTAATGAATTTCGCGAGTTTTTAATATTTTTAACGAACAAACTGGTGCAACTATGGAGACCGATGGGATGTACACTTCATGATAGGGAGGTAAGTTGGGCTATGACTTGGAGCGCAAAACTTCCATGTAAAACTTTTGGGCCTCCGTGAATTCATCGAGGGGATTGAAGCCATCTAAAGGATTTGAAAGTGTGGACAAAAGACGGATAGAGTACCAAAAATAATGCCTTTGTTTGTGTTGTACCAGATTTCTCCTTAGTTTGAAAGCAGTTTGCAAGAAGCGCCCAAAGTTCAATTTATTATACCATTTATCAGGTGGGGAACCTGCATGCAGGGACCAATTAAGCGTAGCATGAAACGACTCGACTCCATTATTTTCTTTCGGATTCCAAGTATAATTTAAAACATGGTAAATGCCATGTGTCCTAGTGAAATGAAAAGAAAAAATAAATAAGAATGGAAATTAGTCCCAGTGTCGGTTATGTGAAATATCGTGGTACACCACTCTATATCATACACCACTCCTATATTATGTGGGGATGACTTAATCGCCTACTGCAACGCGAACCGTTGAAGGACTGTTCGCCGGGATTAACGAAAGCCCAGGAGGTCAAACTTGAGGCATTGGGTTTCAAATCCTTAACAAATCAGGCAGAGTACAAAAATGATTGGCGATATTTACTTAAATAGGCCGAAAGTATCGTTCAAGGTTAGTTAAAGATGAAACAACAAAAATATAATTTTATTTACAAATATCAAAATAAGAATAAAAATAGGAAAAAGAGAATTATTTAAATTGAAATAGTCTCTTGATAATTATGATAAAGATGGATTATCAAATAAAATTATTAATTAGCGTTACTATGCTCAGATTAAAAGGGGGAACTTGACAATACTAATAATTAAGGGGGCTTTAATCTTACTGGTCGAGGAAGGTCCTGCTTCGGAGGAGGCGAGTCGGGCAAGATGCGATGAGGCAAGTGGGGCACAATCCGGATGAGGCAAGTGGGGGCACGATCCGAACCAACCTTCCGAGGAATAGCGATGAAGATACCCAATCTTCAAGAATAACGTTCTACGAGGATATGTGGGATTACTCGTAATTCCCCTGGAAGAGGAAGCTTCTTTTCCTCAAAGGAAATCGATGGAGATTTTCTTCCGATCGATTAAACGAAGGGAGACTGTCGCGCAACTTCAAAAGATTGCCATTGACAGAAGCTGCTAATTGACTGGGTTAGAATCACGGCAGAGAAAGTCTTGCTGTCTAATGGACGCTAATGGGACTTCAACTCGAGACGATGAGGACGACTTTGAATGCGTGCGGGACGAAAATTCAGCTTTTAGCGGCAAGGCGCGAGAAATAAACAAGCGGCTCGTTCTCTCCTCGTCGCTGGGGGAAGGGCTCTGGACAAATTCGCATGATTGAGGATAATTCTACAATACGCCCAGGAGTCGAAACTTCTTGAATGATCTCAAACGGGAAGTGACGTTTTCCATAGCGGATACAATCACACGTGGTCTCCAGATAACGTGAGAAGGTCAGAGGTTGTTCTTTTAAAGGAAATTTTGGGCACTAATACCGCCAAACCAATCCTTGTGCAATTACTTAAATAGATTATTCAGCGCATAAATCGCGCAAGGGTAGAACCTCTATCGAGCTGTTATATATTTCGGCGGGATATAATAGGTAGTTAAGCCTATTAAATTGGGCTTAGGGCCTAGTGATATCTACATCAATCACACTTGCCTCGAGACGGCAGCGAAAATTTCCAGAAGCTAGCTTTGGGTAATTTGTTTAATCGCATTAGCTGACAGGCAAAACAAGTATGAACAAGATTTTTAATTCTTTGCGCATCTGCGGCCACACACAATGCTTTGAAAGAACAACGATGTTTTTTTAACCGAAGCAATGAAAGAGGTCAAATATTTGCTGTTGAAATGTTTGCGTACGTGTACCCTTAGGAGACCACAATAATTTGGCAGTGAGTGTTTGAGGAGCAATGGAAGGATAATAAGAGTTTTGTGTTTCGCGACTCAAGAAATGCGCAATAATAGGGCAACTGAGTCGTTCTGAGGCTAACAGGACATACTCAACATTTTCATTTGACGTGATAAAAATTGCAGTAACAGCCACTAGAGTAGATTTTATTACTGGACACGAATCGCAGTGCCATGTAAGAATTTTTTTTCTGCAGACAAACTGCAAGGAATTCTTTTCCAAATGTAGACCAGCCACATTTGCACCAACCAAAATATAAAAATGGGCATTAAGTAGCAATTTTCAGCCAATTTAATGAAATTAGCTGCCTTTGTAGGCACCCTACAGGATATCATTAGGCGTGGTTAAAATTTAATCCGCATTTTTTACATGAATCTTGTAAAAATTGAATAGATTTAGTTAGGAATTCCGTTAGAGATTTATATGTGGCGGGGGCAAGGATATTGCATATGGCTGCAAGTCTGCTAGGCAGAGGTGACATGCTCTCATTCATTAGGATTCCTAATTGAATTTGACGGTGCCAACTTTGAACCATAAGTTAGCAGGCTGTCGAATACATGCTTAGGATGTTAAAGGGGAGATTCGTGGGCATGAGAATGGACCAATAAGTCGTTTCTAAAAGCGAAAACTAATGGAAGATGTCCTAGGTCTTCATTAAGAAAACGCACAAACGTTTGTGAAAACAACCCCAAAAAGATTGGTATATACATAAAAACAACCCAACCAAACTACCGATTACATATTTTTACTCCACAATCGACGCTTCTACCGGAATCTGATGGAAGACTTTCGGCACATGAAGGTTAAAAAATAAGTGTGCACCTGCGATTTGAGCCGTAAAATCCAAGAGGAATAGAATTGGAAAGATATTGGATCCATTTTCTTATAAACTATATAAATGGAGAAACACAGGAAGATCGCAATTTTATTGAATAGTCATCTTTTGCGGCTTTGAGATTCGCCGGAAGAAAGCACCGCAGGCGTGCATGAGGCCTGTGGAACTAGGTAAATCAAGTCCTTAAACAGGCCCGATAAAATTAAACTGTGGCGCACGGGAGGAAGCTGTGCCTTGAATAACGCTGCCTGTACTAGATACGTGAGAATAAGCTATTTTAAATCAAGGATTAGCGAGAACTGTTACAGAAGTCGACCCCTAAGATAAAGTGACCCACTTCAGCAAGCAAGAATAGCCAACCTAGAGACTTTACGTGAGAGATCGAAAGAAGCTTTATAGAATAGATCAGAATAAGCTAACTTGACATTTTTGGATCGAGGTGACAATCGGAGGTCAACGTCTATCCTGAGACGAAGCTGGAAGAATAAGACGGTAGAGCTGCTGTGAACGAGGAACCTTAGTTCCTGATTAGGATTCCGGATGAAGAGGCATGAATTCGACTGATATGGAAGGTTACGACAGTTAACGGCTGGTAACGTATTCTGATACTACTGGTGAGAAAGATTACGCCATTTTACGGCTGGTAACGTCGTCTTATATGATTGGAGAAAGATTATGCCAGTTTACATCTGGTAACGTCGTATTATTCGACTAAGGGAGACACAATGCTCGATGGAGGAGCATCGATGCTAGCCTAGAAGTACCTCAACGACCTTGCGGCCCATGCCCAGGAGGCACTCATTAGATTATGAAACTTCGCTTCTCTAATTTAATCTAGATTCAACTATCGCAATGGCACACACAAACTACTTGCTATCACCATATCAAGTTGTAAAGGGATATGTTATCGAGTCGACTCTTGAACTGGTCGACACTGCTACTCTTGACAACTCCTGCTGACAGTCTGTTCCACGTGTTGCAGATGTCGTATGTGAAGGACTTACCCATCGGAAGCGTATTACATCTGAACAGCTCCACCTCCCACACGTGATTTCTAGTCGCATTCTGGTTAAGGGTAAAGTACTTCGTGTAGTCACCCTTTTCAAAATCCTTAAAATTTTTGAAAGTCTCTATAAGACAACCGCGCAATCTTCAACACCTGAGAGAAAAGAGACCGAATTATTGAGGTCTTCCCGGGTATATCTTGTTCCTTAGCGATAAAATCAGTTTTGTGGCCCTGGCTTGCACCTTTTCTTAACGATTGATGTCTTTTCGATAGTGAGGAGACCAGAACTGAACCGCCTTTTCCAGTTGAGGCCATACCAATAAGTTGTACAAGGGCAGAACAACCTTTTGGATTCTAAAGCTGAATTGCCTTCTGAAGAAACTCAGCAGGCGCTGAGCCCTTTTCACCACCAGTAAGCACTGCTTTGAGAATTTGATCTCGCTGCTAATCAACACACCTAAGTTATTCTCGACATCAGTTGACTCAAGACGCATACCTTGTAGCTCATATTCTAAACGCTGATTCGCATACCCGATGTGAGCATTTAAGAGAAGCACTCTTAAAGGTCGTTCACTAGCCCTACTGCTCACTCCACTTGTCCGTTTACCGACGGTTCGCCGGGCATGCTCTCCTCCCTCTTCCTCGTATCGACGGAAGGATTTTCTTCTGAGTGTTCAAACCTGGGGAGAATCTCCCACCTGGGTTCCGGTTTGCCGTCCACCTCGAGAAAACCTCTCCACACAGTATTAATTTGCGGCGAATAAGCTCACGCAACACAGCCTTCTACGGACTGACAGGTGGGTACCCTCATTGGTGAACAGACCGGACCGACTGTAGAACTAGTCCAACGGGTTGACGACACTTACGCTCATCTCTGAGAGGATCTCACCGTGTTTCCAGTTGATGCTCAGAGCCCTTTAGTTGGCCATGCCACCTCCAGAGTGTCTCGGAAGGATCCCAACGACACTGCTCTGGTTGACTTCTCCTTCACCGAGGTTGCTAAGGACTTCACGTCATCAAATATGAGCTCAGTGAAGCCTGCAAAAACTCTCCGTTGGAAAAAGTTGTTTCTACTGGCTAGTGCGACTACCGGTGTATCATTCCGTCTAAGTCGTAGCTTGTTAACTTCCTGTCTAACATCTTGAGTTTGCTTCCCTGGGAGGCTACGCACGCGCCACATTTCCTTGGGCACCCCATTTGACCTACCTGCTAGGTCTTTCACTTGAGTCCCTGACAACGATTGCTGCCTCCCGGCTTGATTCTAGAGCTCCAAATCTAGTGGAAGTTGAAACCGTCGTCAGCCTCGGAGATTCTCTCGGCCTCTTTGCTCCTCTTCTGACAGGAATGAAGCTATCGTAGCACACCTCTTGGGCACCAGCGACGCTGGAACACTCGGTGGAGGTGCAATATTACCGTTGTTTTTCTTGTTTTTTTTCTTTCTCTCCTGTCTCTTCTTAACTTCTATACTCGGTTGGCGTGGCCCTGCCAATGCAGTGTGTGGCTCGTCGGCGGAACCGCCCACGTCGGTGGGAGGTTCATCCAGAACTCGAACTGATTGGTTCTCTAATCTTGAAGCCAACTCTGCATTCCTGACCTCGAGGCAGGGAATCTGACGCGCGTGTACCTGATGAGTAGGCTAAACGGGGTGCCCAAGGAAATGTAGCACGTACGTAGCCTTCCAGGTAAGCAGACCCGAGATGTTAGGCGGGAAGTTAACAAGCTACAACTTAGAGGGAATGATACACCGGTAGTTGCACTAGCTAACAAAAACGACTTGGTCCTACGGAGCTGCTGGTGGTATATTTCCATTCATGTTCAAAACTTTATAGCACTAATAACTTTGCTACCAAACAATAAGTTAAAATAGGGGGAAGGGGAATGGTGAGTTTGCTCCGCGTGAGTCGCTCCCGCCTATCAATCGGAGACGTTTCACATCTTTCAGAAGGCACGCTTCTTTTGCTGCTGTTCGTCCGACCGAGTCGTTAAAGTCAGGCGTTCCGTGGCTCCCAACCAAGTAGCACTGACGGCCTCTGAAGGGGGCCATGACACTTATCGCCACCCACCATAATAACCTGACATGGTTTCCTTTGATTTTTAGTTATTTCCAATAATCAAGGGCGCAGGACATGCTACCAAACGGCAGGGATGGCATTTACTCAATCTCATCCTTCAGCTAATTCTTTGATGCAAGACTGGCTGAACATTGTTTATTTTAGGGCGGCCAAAATCTCGGTGTAGCGTTCAATAGATATCCCACCAAAGCAAGAGAATCGACTCAAGCTTGATTATTGGCCTGGCAGCCAACCTGGGAACATTGCACGTCACCCAATACCGTTAATACCAGAGGCTACACTCAACGGTCAATGGGGATCGTCAGTAATTACACGCCAGAGAAGGGGTTTACGGGGCACATACGCTCATCCCATTTATCCCACCCCAGCGCCTAGAACCCCTCTAGTCCAAATCTCTCGCATCAAGTGAGTGTCGATTGGCGCTGTTTTTAGAGGTTACAAAGCCTTCCTTCTGAGCCATGAGGTAGCCGTTAGGTCCTTAAATAATAGAGAGAAGTTTAAAGGTTGGAGCTAATAGGAGAGTCGTAGGTTTTAGGAAGCGGGGGCGGGGGTGAAAAGATGAGTCACAGAGAGAGAAAAAACTATCAGAGCACAAGATAGATGAGTAGAAGAAGACGGACGCACTTTGTCTGGAACCTAATTCCCAGCCAATTCACCAATGGTAATCCTACCAGGGGTGCCACAAAAGGTACCGCCGACGACATAGCTCGGAAACTCTATGGCACGCTTGCCAAGCTCTGTCTCTCTCTCTCCGACAATAAGCCGCACAACGAAAGAGAGCGAGAGAGGGGGAAAGGGAAAAGGAGAGAGAGAACTCTTATTTACCGACCTTGGTTGAACTCGATGCTTCCTTCTCCTATACTTGATGAATTTTTTCTCATGAAAGACCGAAACTGAGCGAAAAGGAGAGATATTAGTTTAAACCCTTTCTTCTTCTGAAAGCCCTAGGGATTAACGGCGGGCCCAGTATTAATTAACAAAGGGATTGCCCCTTTACAAAAAAAAAATATTGGGCGGAAGTTCTAACAGATGGCTCTGTGCATCTGCGCATAATTTTCAAGTTTGTGGAACAATAGAACGGCCTCCACTGATCCATTTTTTATATTGCTGGAGAGAAAAAAAATGAAATAAGACTGCAACTCTGCAATTGTGACTTTTGGTTAGTTTCCAGATAGGTTAGTACATCTAACTTAAATTAACCTAAAGATTTGTAGAATAGTGTTTAAATGCCAAAATTTAGGAGGGAAGGGTGCTAATATGGCTACTTCAGAGAAGAGGATCTTAAATAGCTCCATCAAAACAAACCTATTGTTTCTTCCTAAAATGAACATTCCATAATTTTAACCATTTCCTTACCACAATATTTGCACTGGGTTTGCTATTCTTAACAAGAGTAATTTTGGCTTCTCTATTCATGTGATAGCAAAAATGGGTTCACTATTATTTACATGTTCTAGAGTCTATATTAAAGTCAATGGAGTACGATATTAATATGAAACAGACGCTAGTTTCGCAATTTTCCTTCGTATGCTACCCTTTCTGCATGTGTGCCTCTACATGTCCTAAGAGATGCATTTGAGGAACTATCTAAGTGCGTTCTTTTTCTCAAGAAGTGCAGAGTGCGCTTGATTATTTAAAGGACAATCGTTCGACCATTAAGAGTACGCAGAAAAAGCCATAAAATTAAATTGCCCAAGAAATATTGAACCTCTATGATTCGCTTTTTGAGAACCTTGAACAATATGCCAAACGGCAGGGACGCCATTTGCGCAATCTCACCAATTTAGACAATTCTTGGATGCAAGAGTGGCTGAACACTGTCTCCCACATACAAAACATTATCTACTCGATAAGGGCGTATTACACGCTATGGGCTGCGCTCCCGTCTCAGGTGGTAAATTTTATAATTTTTAGTCCGATGAGCTTATATATATATATATATATATATATATATATATATATATATATATATATATATATATATATATATATATATATATTTGAATGTTAATTAGAAAGTAATGACAGTCGGACTCGTGGCAGAGAGCCCATGCGTGAGGGAAGGGAATGAAGTGCGGGCCATGGAGTGTTGCCTGTTGTGACCTGTTTGAACTTGTCGCTGCTTGGCTGGGTTACATTTTCTCGTAGCTGTACGAGTAAATCATTATTGTTTTCACCTACTAACCGGAAACATGGAATTCTCAAAAGAAGGTTGCATGTTCTACATGTTCACAAGTCTACTCCATGACTGAAAACTGTTTCCTGCGTGATTCAATCCTTTGCAGCTTGAAAAACTCAGCTGGAAGATGATCATTGGTCTGGACGCCCACGGACATCCGCGACTGAAGAAACAACGGTCCACGCCCAGGCCATCATGGACGAAGATCCAACTGTTACTCTTCGATTCTTATCTCTGGAGCTTGATATCATTTATCAGAGTGTACTGGGGAAGAGCGAACGGGTGTGGCTTTGAAGTCTCTGGCTATCCGAACTCGAATCAAATGGTCCTAAACGGTTCTCAGATGGTACTACCAGAGATGAGTGTTGGATTTCTATCTTTACCTACAGAGAAAGCAGTTTAACATCGTGTAGTTGAGTGATGAAGAGCCTCGACCTCAGATTTTGAAGAAACGATTTCGCAGCAGGAAGCGTCTTTTCACCATCTTCTTAAATTCTCAAGAATCAATGTGTATTAATTTGGTGCCTCATCAGTCTAATATCACAGCAAAGTACTGGAACATCATGCCAAGTCGGCACCAAACCGCAGCCGATCGCGCCTTTTGCTGCACCAAGAAAATGCTGCACCTAACAAAGCGCGCCTGACTGTGCAATTCCTGTAGCAGCAGGGGATGGCACTTCTCACCCACCCACTCTAATCACCTGACCTTGCTCCCTTTGATTTTTAGTTATTTCCAAAGATCAAGGGTGCGATTGAACCGAAGCCATTTCGTCGTATCCAAGACCTGGCACAAAGGTGAATTTAGTGCTACGAAGTATACCAGCTGATGAGTGCTGTGACTGCTTCATGAAGTGGCGAAGGAGGGTAGAATGCTGCATAGTGTAAGTACTTCGAAACAATGTAGACTACTGTTTGGATTTAACTCTGTTCTACCAAAATATACAGTCTCACTGTCATTACTTCCTGATCACACCTCGCATATGTATATATATATATATATATATATATATATATATATATATATATATATATATATATATATATATATATATATAATCGATGGGGTTGCTGCTAGTCCGACGAATCTTTAATTTCACCAGGAAGGAATGAGAGTACATAGAATGCGGAGAAATTCATCCTCATTTATTGGGGATAAACAACGTTTCGAGCTGTCCGCTCATCTTTGAGTTCTATGATATAAAGTAATACATAATTTACAATGAATTATAATATTAAAAAAATTGTCTAGAAATTAGAATATTAAGAGTGTTGACAAATATCTACAAAAAGATACTTTTTTCCTATAATGCAAAACCTAAGAAAATACATAATTTATAATGAGTTAGGATATTACAAGTCCTAGAGGAATACAAGGGAGAACCATTAAAACACTCACCATCGTTGGTCTGAGTCCAGAGAGGAGTGGGGAGGGGGGATTGAAGTGGACATAGGTAAAATTGTATTGGTAGTAGAGTTATGTCATAAGTAGGGGAGCAGCGGACGAGTCACAATTAAGACTAGGGGCACGGGATTTAATATAAAGGGAATCTAGTATTCTTAAGCTTTGTTCATTGTACTTTCATTCCTGGTGAAATTATATATATATATATATATATATATATATATATATATATATATATATATATATATATATATATTAGTGTAGTTGGGTAGCAGTCTTTCTTGAATGCAAATTTTGTTGAAGAGCATTGTGTATTTTTGCCTTAATTAATTTCCTTTGGAATTTTCTCTTCCTCTAACTATCTTTTTTATTCCATCTTGTAGATGGTGAATTACTTTTCCAGTATTCATCTCTTTTTTAAATAAATGTGTTTGGTAAAAAACAAACTAAATTGCTAAGCGATAATATATATATATATATATATATATATTTGCAACTTAGCCTGTGGCTCTTAGGGCAGAAGCAACCGTCTTTTTCGACTTTAACAAATCATATATATATATATATATATATATATATATATATGCAACTTAGCTTGTGGCTCTTAGGGCAGAAGCAACCGTCTTTTTCGACTTTAACAAATCATATATATATATATATATATATATATATACTATTGTGGTTGAATTCGACAACGATGGATGCTTGATTGAGTTTGCCCTGCAGCTTTTTAACCTTTTAAAAGACTTCAGAAAGCGAAGTAAGGTGAGGAAATGTGCTGGCAAGTGTCATTTTTTCAACATTTTCAAGCGTCAGCTTCTGCCCAAATAGTGTAAAATTACTAAGTAATGTAAGTGTGTGCGTGTGTTGTAGGGACAAAGCATGTATGCCATAGATATAATGAAATTATAAAGTGGTGAAAAGAAAAGGTAGTGTAGGAGATTTGCAAGGGGATCCAAGGCAACTGGTGATCAGGCTTATCGGTTTTATTGTACTCGTATCTTTTGTTATTTTGTATCTTTGGTTGTTCTTATTTTAGTTATTTTTACAGCGTTCAAGCATGTTGTTTCTTGTATATGTTTTGAGTAATTACTATTGTTCTACGATTTTATTTATTTATTACTTTTTTCAATACTCAATATTTCTTTTATTTTATTTATTCTGTGATGTATGCTGGATTATCGTGTTTTTTTTACCGTTTTATTTGTCTTTATACCAGTTCTTTGGGTTTCATTAATCGGATTAAGTTATTTTTCTTTTCCCGTGTGTCAACATATTCATTATGCGTAGAACGGCACTTCGTCACCGTTAGTCAGAATGCCCTCGGAGCTTGAAAAACTGACGTGACTTCTGGCTCTTCTGTTGTAGTTATGATCGTTTCTTGATTAACTATATCTTCCATACTTCTATTCCGTTCTTCAATGATTATGTTAATGAGACTTACCACGGCCTCCCTGTGCAGTTTTTCTTGCCGTCTTCTTTCTCGCCTGCGTCTATCCGTAGTTGGGTAAAAACTTTGTTCTGCACGTTTTTTGTCCTCGATGCAAAGAGAGGGAGGAAGTGAGATAGAGGTAGTGTAGATCTTACAGGTTCATTGTAGATCTTCTTCTTATTGCTCTTACGGAGGTTTCTGACTGCAGCCGAGACTTTTGAATTTTCAATAGAGAGGTGCTTCTTCTACCCAGATTAAGTAATCATCATTTCAAGTACATTGCACTCTTTGGAGTAAGGATAGCGCCTATCCCTCACCCTGACACCTGAGAGCAGTCTCCTTCCAATGGTGAATACCTTGAATTTCTCTTGGTTTGTTCTTAGTTTCATTTGGACTCGTAGACGTTAAATCTTCACACCATTTGTGGGAGGCTTGCATTAAGCATGAACTTTGGTGCGTTCATTCTCTCCAAACTGATATACGCCTCTTTTTTTCATGACATAGTCAAAGAAAGTTCTTTATAACTTGTAACTTAGTCCCGGTCGCAGGATCTCGTACTGCATTCCCAACAATGTTTACGTAACTCCCCTCCACTTTTGGCCTCGGCAAGCTTTTCTGTGATGAAATTTATCGCCATCTCAGTACTTTGCTTTTTTCGAAAGCCAAATTAGTACGAAATGTACTGTGAATTCTCCTCCAGGTGAGATACCAGTCGTCGATTGAGGATTTTCTCGAAGAGCTACCAGCCAAATTCTAATAGTGAAATTGGCCGGTAGCTCTCTTTCGTCGTTGTATATTTCTCATATTTTAGCTAAAAATATCATATTAGCCGTCTTTAAAGCATTTGAGAAGTATCCTGTATTTAGAGAGGTGTTAAAATTTCTTTTCATTCTTTCGATGCTATATTTAATGGTGAATTTTCATAGATTATAATTAACTTTGTTAGCCCCGATTGTCCTGGGGCCTTCTGGCAGAAGAGCGAAAAACGCTAGTAGTTCCTCCTCGGTTATCTCAGCGCCCCCATAGCGTGCCTATCCATCTGGCGGTGCTGTTGCATTCTATGAATTTCTATGTTGACCTAGTCTATAATTTCGCTTTCAAACTCTATATCATAATCTTCGTTCTTCTCTTCAGCTAAACCAAATATTTTTCTCAATAAATTCGGAATATTGCTTCTCTATTTCTTTCTTCGGTTTCGGTGTTTTCATCTTCTTTCCTTATTTCCACTATCTTCTCTTTTCCAGTGGATCCTTTTAGATGCGTGATTTTTTGCCAAAGATCTTTGGGAGATGCATTATGATCGAGGCTTTCGATTGCATCGTTTTAACCTTTCCACTCTTGTTCGAGAATAGACTAGTTGAGCTCTTGTTTTAAATCTTTACTTCTTTATATTGAGTCAATTGATGCGTTTCTGATGTTTATCTCGTATAGGAATTTAGGTTCACGGTATAAACCCTTCATTTATTCGGTCCATCTATATTTTTAGATGGACTTTTATGCATATTGTGAGATACAAGCTCTAGTTGCATTCATTAGGTGGTTATTAAGGTCGTCGTGTGCCTCATCAATCTACTTGAGAATTGCTTCATCCAAAGTGAGAGGATTATAGCTGTCGAGGAGGTGTACGTACCAGTTTGCCTTTTTGTAGTTTTTTATAACTACTACTGGAACTTGTATATGGTTCCAATTAAAGGTGAGTGGGATCCCTATATGACTACTATATGGTACCTGAACTGGTTCCATGTAGTAAATGAACGGCAGCTGAAGATTGGTCAGACATATGTCTGGCTTCATGGATTCCGCTCTTCTAACATAGGTGGGGACGTCGGAGCCAATTCGCTGAACGATGTTTCTCTGCAGCAAACTATCCAGGCTTCTACCGATCCCATTTAAAGTTCTATAGACGGACTCCTGACACCTGGCATTGAGCTCTGCCATTATAATTGCGGGCTTTCTTCTGCCAAATAGGCCAGTGAAAGACTGTAAATGTAAAAAGTTTCTCCTTGTAGGTTGGTATCCGGTGGCTATGACTATCTTTCCTATGTCCAGTTTGACCTCTATCGCGAGATAGGATTCTTTAAGATTCCTGATTTACTTGTATTTTATCCCTTTCTAATCTGAAAAGCGACTGTATCGAATGGCTCTTGAGAATAATTCTTTATCAACAACGTAATTCGAAATTCTCATTTTTTCACTACACGGGTCGATTGCGAGTTCCGAAATAAAGATGACATCTGCATCAATTTCTCAGAAAATATTTGCGTAAACAGTCCTTTTCGTCATCCATTCATTTATGTTAAGTTCCAATATCCTTAGTGCACTTCGTTGCATGATGTGTTATTTACCGATGTTTCCTCTATTTTATTTTGCCTTGCCTATGGGACATCTCTCGAGTGTACAAGCTTTACCCTCCTCGGAAGGGGAGTAGGAGTCTTTCATTTGCTTTTCGTTGGCCTTGTACGAGCGCACGGTACCTCGTTGTTATACAAACTTGTAATTTCTTCTTATTTGTCTTACTATTCTTCCTCTTCCTCTTCGGAAGAATCCGAAGAGGGTGCTTTCATCATCGCTTCTATACCTGCGTTTTTGTGCAAATCCTTTTTAACCCCAGAATCCTTGAATGCCTTGGAGCATTAAGGGTTTGCCGGCATAATTACTGTTGAAAGGTTCTTTGCCCTCAGCATTGCATATGATACTTCGTTGTAGCATCCATATTTTACAACAAATGTCACATTGGCATGAGAGATTTATATGAGTATGCGAGCATTTATGTCGTTTGTAATTTTATTGTCTGATGGAGATGCACCCGTTGATTGCATACGCTTTTTTTGTGGCGCTTGCGTAGCTGGTTTGCCTAGCTTCTCTTTTTTCATCATCTTTTAGCTTAATTATTTCTTTTCTTTTCGGAAAACCATCGTTCTATGGCCCCCCTTGCAGTTTAAGCACTTCTGTTATGTTCTTAAAGGCCTGGAAATAGTGTTCTTCTGTGGCCCATTCTTTGCACCAGAGTCTTCCTTTCTCGGGCAGTTGTTCAAAGTGTGTGCTTTTTAAGTGTATAGCATACAAAGCGCATTTTTATGCTATGAAATATTTGCGGTTCATATTTTACTCCAGGGCTCCTTATAATGAAGACCAGGAGACACTTCCGTTCTAGGCTTTCTCTTTATTTCCATGGACATGAAAGTTACTTTAGGCACACGGGTGTGGTCTCGAAACTTAATGATTTCTTTGACCTTTGACCATGCATGTTGTCGTTCAATTTTCTCCTTTAGTTCGTCGAGTGAGTGCTCGCTAACCAATCTCTCCACTTTGCAACTGATAACGATGTGGTTGGTTGCCACTGGTGGGGGACTTTTTGTTTCGAGGCCGATTTCTTTTCCAAAAGGTACTCTTGCACTTCTGGTAGGAGCTTTCTACATCGCGTGTTTCCCCGCAGATTGCGATGAATCCGCTGGAAACCTCGATTAACTTCACAAGGTCAACATTTAGTTCTGCGTAAATGGCCTTACATAGCTTGTTCTCCAGGGGTGTGGTCTGTCCTTGACTGTTTCTCAAGAGAGCCCTCTTAATAAAGGCTTCCATGATTCTTGTGGGTCCTTTTGCCCCACTTCATATTTCTCCTTTCTTCTTCTGAAATTTAATGTGTAGTTATATGTTTTTGCGTAAAGGGAAAAAAATGAAGAAATAGCGGATGATTGATTGTAAAGAAACTGGTTCATAATTAGGTTGAAAGCTCCCACCCATTTCCTAATTGGTCCACTGCTCGAATCGTGTCGAGATGGTAGATGATGATGGATGGGTTGATCTATTTGCCGCCTCAAGGGGGATAAATCATGGTAGACTTTATGGAAGTAGTGGCCGAATCAACTTCGACTACCCTTTTGTCACCTCGTCAGCTTCTTTACATCATAACTACTGCCAACGTGCACAGAGACGGGGACTACTTCTTTATGTGGTCCTAGTTGGACCCTCGGGTGTGAAGATTACTCCTCCACCCGAAGGTAGCAGTAAGTACCATACCGGGAAAAAAAATTATGACCCATGATAACGATGTGGCCTAGTTCTCACACTAGTTTCCTAATGGGCATAGTAAGGACGAAATTACTCCATTTGGTGATCAAATTTATTATTAAAAAGTATTATTTGCTCTTTTTTAAGACTAAAAAAACTCCACCGACTCTCGTGATTAGTTTTTAGGTAGCGGCGTTACTCTCATTCCGTTACTAGGTATTCGTAGAAAATGAATTTCGATTGAAGAATCGACAAATAATTTTTGTTGGAAAATCTGCCTTCAACAGTGAAAGATTACCCCAAATGGGTGTTATTAATGCGTTATTTTTGTTAATATAAGATTATATTTTGCACGAATTAGATGTGGAAAAATTTATAAAGATTGAATAATATTTAGCTCGGTAACCTACACTAAATAACTGATCGGAAAAGATAGGAAGGATGGCAGAGGTAGATTTCCAAACTCTTACTACCGAAGATATTTTGCAAGCAATCTTGACTTTCATATTCTCTAAAGTAATAATCAACTCTACCTGAAGAAGACACAAAAAAGACGACTACCGTTTGACAAGATTTAGGCGAAAAACCTCTACAAAGACGAGCTTTCCTATCCTGTCCATCCTTCTTAGGGCGAGTCGGTTAGGGAAGCTTAAAGTCTCCATAGATATCACTCAAGCGGGAGCCATAACTGAACCTTTCGGCTAACTCGGAGCAGGCCGAAGCTTAGCAAGGATCTGGTTATATTCGTGTGAGCGGCGGACTTAAGTGTGGTGGAGCAAAAACTGTTAGGGCCAGGTGATAGGCAGGTAGGTATGGACGAGTCCCTTTGCGCGGCCAGTAGGGCGCGCAAACTCCGACCGGACTAATGCATTCGGGGTCATCTACTGGGAAATTGGAGTGGTGCTGATTCAGCTCTTGGACTACTCCAATTTTTATATTACTATTTTTTAGAACGATAAAGACGTAGACAAATTTCTTTCGGAGAGAGCCAAGGAGGAGTTAGACGGAATCGGTTTGGAGGCCATGATTTTCCCAAATTGAGGCTCAAAAAACAATCTATTGTCAGCAAATCGGTTCCTGGATAAGCGAACACAAGGCCGACGAAATAAAAGAAGAAATCGAGCAGATTCAGAACTTCGCCAAAGTAAAAGAAGTCATTAAATTCACCTATAGTAACAACGGTACTGAATATTTTCATGTTTTTAAAGTAAACTTCCAGGATACAAACATGGCAAGAAAAGCCAAAGAGACCAACTTATTAGAATTTCATCTAAAAAATAACCCCTGAGTAGATCAAAGAGACGACTTTAACTGTTTCGCTTCAGAAAAACATGTAACCCGAGAATGCCCCTTGAAAGATAGAAAAAAATTACGTGGCGAAAATGTGATTCCTAAATCAAGAAATGTTTGAATTGCAACGGGAATCACCGAACCATGGCGATGGTTTGCCCAAGAAAACGCGATATAATTGTAAACAAAAGAAATATAAACAGGCTAGAAGAGGAAAAACAAAACTTCAATTTCGCTAAGGTCACAAAGGCCACAGCAGAACAAATGCTACCAGAAAATAAACATAATCAAGATAAAGCAGGGTGAGTCGCTAAATATACTGACATGACTCCTGCATGCGCAGGTGTTAAACGTAGCTAATCTAGGAACATACTCAAAGGAACTGAACCTCATGTTGAAGAAAAACAGGCTCGAACAAATGTGGTTCCTCGAGAACCCTAATTCGGCGGATATATTAAACGGACAATATAAGCCCACGTCAACCGATCAGGCACGTACACAGCAAAAATCCACGAGCCAGAAGGAAGCACGGCTTCCCAGCCCAGTGGAACAAAGAGACCCGAGGCTCAGCAAAAATATGCACTAGTGCTCAGAAGTTATGGATACTGAGACTAACCCAGCAGACAGACACTACGATGAGGGCTGCCCCAACTGTCCAAGCTAAAACCCACTAAGAAACGAGCGAGGTACCCACCACCGAGACACCCGAGGAAAGAAGAGAAGAACAACAGGGGTTCAACTCAAGGTTTTTCGCTTCGGAAGAAAGACCCTTTCTAAAAACCAATAATGAGTTAATTTAGGGGATAAAGAAAGGCTTTATAAAACAAGAATTCGAGGGCCCATACATTACTAGTGGCAATATGGTAATTCGCCAAGGCATTTGTCACATAGTTACAGGAGAGAGGAGTTCAGGAAGAAGCGTAGCGAGAGAGCAAAGTTACCTATCGAACCGGAAACCAACACGGCTGAGAGAAGATCGAGTCAAGAGGAAAAAATACCAAAATAATTGCCCAACTTAGAAGATAAAAGATAGTCAGCCACAATGTTGCAGTCAGAAAAAAGAAGAGGCATTCTCTAAGCATTGCTTACTTATAAGAAGATCTCGAGATAATAATGCTGAATAAAATTAATATAGAACCAGAAGCAAATAGAATCAAGCTATTCAACTACACCATCATTGCGACCTCGTCACAATCGCGGGTAAGAAATGACATCAAATTCATCAAATTCAATTGGACGAAGCTTAACTGGCCATTAGCATAAGGACCTCTACGGGGAACTTGATCTTCATGACAGAGTACCAACCACAAGGAGGGACTTACCCTCGCACAATTTCAAGGATGTTTTCGGGCAAAAAGATCAGGTGATATTCATGGGTATTTTAAACGCCCGCAGCAAAGCTTTGGGCTATACAGGCACTTTAAACGAGGTAAGTAAAAACTTGGATACATTGCTTTAAGGAAGGATAGTCATTTGAATCATGCCAAAATTTCCAACATACTTTGGACCAAATAGAGCCACCAAGCCTGATATTGTACTTGCGACTCCAGATATACTGTTTAATTATCTTGTAAAGAATGGGCTCCCCATCCAACAGCGATCATGAAATTGTCGTTCTGACCCTATCGATGGAACCGACCCAGGTAAGTTGCCCTCCTAGAAGAAAATACAGGAATGCCAATTGGGTCGCTTATGCGGAAAAACTAGCAACACACTAACAAAAGGACCTATCCGAAACAACTCTCAAAGAGATCGAGCTGGGACTTGAAAATCTAACGAATGTACTAGTCAAGGCGGAAAAGAATTACCTCAATATAACAACTTACAGAACCATTCCGCATCCCCTCAAGACGGCTCAAATCGCCGACTTTGAGCATCAATACATCGAATTGAGAGACGCAATCAAGCAGATTGGCCCCAAAGGAGCGATAGGGCCTGACTGCAACGGATAAAGGAAGACCTAATTATCGCCACGGCAGTAGAGAGAAACGTTAGATGGGACTAATTTGTGGAGTTGAAACTAACCAAATTATGATATAAGATTAATATCGCAAGAGGCAAATTTGAAATTAGACAACAGGATAGAAGCGAAAGATTCCCGAGGAATCGAAACTGCATTGCGTGAGCACTGGAGAGGGGTCTTTGACATTTCTACGGACGGAAACGAGGACTTTGTCAGGGATCATGAGTTAAGGATCATCGAGGGACTGGAACAACATCGCCTCTAGATCGTCCCCAACAGTTGTGCATCCCCAACGATACTAGAGGAGTAAGAAATTGAACCGGTGACCTTCCAAGAACTAAAAAATACCCTCCTTAACACCAAGCAGAGGGCGCCTAAAAAATCGGAAATTACTAGGGCAAATTTGGTCCGTGCGCCGGACTCCTTCTTTAATAAAATAGTCCTATTCAATTCTACTATCAGCGTGGGTTATTTCCCGGACTCATTGAAGAGAGGGAAAATTATATTTCTGCCGAAGCCCGGCAAGCCTCCTGACAAACCAAGCAACTTTAGCCCGATAACCCTGCTGGAAACATTGGGGAAACTCCTGGAAAGGGAAATAAATAACAGACTAATTAGATATATAGAGGAAGATCGCTTATACCGCAACAACAACATGGTTTTTGGAAGTATAGGAGCCCTGAAACAGCTCTGGCGGTTTTAGTGGACACAATCGCAAAGGCGAAATACGAGAAATATTACAGCGATGTTTTACGAAGGGACTTCCAAAAAGCTTTAGACAAGGTTTGGAGCATCGGGTTAAGTACAAGATTAGGAGGTTAGGGCTACCCTAAAGTCTTACGAAATGCCTTTGCGACTAACTCACAAATTTGGCAGCATATATTTCGGTAGAAGGTTACGACGGACCGATCTTTGAAGTCCCGCAAAGAGGCTACGTAAGTCCCAGCCTGTATAACATCTATACTATGGACCTTCCGAGCCCTGTCTATGACTCCACGAGATACATTTAATTAGCAGAGTAAAGAGCGTATACAGGCACGCCCAGACCATGGCAAGGAACATGGCAGCAGAGATCGAGAATATTAAAAATTATGAGCGCAAGTAGAAGATGCGCATAAATGCTGACAAGTTTTCTATCATACCTATAGGAAGACGGGAGTAGACAGAAATAAGTATCTCTACGAAAACAAAGGGAGAGTGCCTGGACTTAAGATCACCCAACACGGTTACGGCAAGTACCTAATGGAGCGAACCAACCTGGCAAAGGCATGTCTCACCAAAAAATTTCAGTTAGAGGCCTGAAAAAACAAAATATGATTAAGATTTACAACACTTTTTGCAGGGACACTCTCCTCTACGGGGCAGTACCTCTAAATATATTCCACAATTCTAACGCAGTAAAACTCCAGAGAGTTCGAAACTCTGCAGTATACATGATAACTGACACGAGGAGAAGAGAACAGCAAAAAGCTAAGGGACCAACACCAAGAAATTGATTTCCCAGCCACAAATACATATTAATGCGGGTATATTTATAAAGGGTGTTCCAATAATCTGGACCGATTTTAAATGTGAGTTAGGTGTAAGCCTCGAAGGATTTTTTCTTTTTCTTTTTTAGTTTGACAACTTTAGTCTTTGGCAATTTCAACCATAGAAAGATTACCAATCGAACAACGTGTTAAAGTTAAGGAATCCTATTATGAAAATAGACGTTCAAACAGAAACGCATTTCAGGCACTTCCCGATTTTTGGGGTCAACATAATCGACCAACCGAGAGTGCAATTGGGAAAATTGTTCGTATATTCAAACAAACGGGGTCGGTGGCAAATATGAAGACGCCATTGCGTGCTCGTTTACGCCATTCAGCTGAAAACATTGCTGCAGTGCGCAAAAATGTAACCGGAGATCCAGAAACCTCTATTCGTCATCGCGTGCAGGAATTGAACCTCTCCACAACAACGTTACATCGAATTTTGACAAAAGATTTGTCTATATACGCTTACAAAATTCAATTGACACAAGAACTGAAGACTGCTGAACATTTAAAGTGCTGTACATTGGTCAATTGGGTACACGAGCAAAGACAAGCCGATGATGATTTTTCGCAAAAAATTATCTGTATAGATGAAGCCAGGAAGATTGTTGAAAAGCCACTGCATCCACAAAAGGTCACTGTTTGGTGTGCATTTTTTGCTAGCGGAATCATTTGGCCTTATTAATTCAAAAATGATGACAGGAATTCTGTTATGGTGACAGGCGCGCGATACCGTGCCATGATAACCAACTTATTATGGCATGAATTGAATTTTATGGATGTCGAAGATTTGCGGTTTCAACAGAACGGCGTCACATGCCACACAGCCAATGCAACCATGGCTTTATTGAATGAGAAGTTCCCAGGTTGCATCATCTCTTGAAACAGCGAGGTCAATTAGCCATCACGATCGTGTGACTTGACGCATTTAGATTACTTCCTTTGCGGTCATCTCAAATGTAAGGTCTATGCCAACAAGCCAACAACAATTCACCAACTGAAGGATGAGATAATAAGGCATATTGGTGAGATCGAGGAGCAACTATGCAGAGACGTCATCAAAATTTTTGACCATCGAGTGGAGATGTGCCGCCGAAGCCTTGGCTGACATTTAGGCGATATTATTTTTCACTTATAATTGCCATTACTCAACTATCATGATCCAATAGTGAAATCAATAAATTTTTACCAATAACACTGTTTTATTTACAGATAACTTCGATCCATCTTAATGGAACACCCTCTATATAGAGAGAGATGGGTGGATGATATATATATATATATATATATATATATATATATATATATATATATATATATATATATATATATATATATATATATATATATATATATATATATATATATATATATATATATATATATATATATATATATATATATATATATATATATATATATATATATATATATATATATATATAAATATATATAAATATTTATAAATATTTATAAATATATATATATATATATATATATATATATATATATATATATATATATATATATATATATATATATATATATATATCTTCACCAACCAATACTTTATAAGAATGATGAATGAGAATAGAGGAGTCACGTGTAAGATTCTAATAGGGTCAAAATGAGAATAGGCAACCGGAAATTTCAAGGAAAACTAAGAGTGGAATATTTCTATATTTATTTATATTTATAAATAAACGAGAAAGATATAGAAGTTAAACAAAGAGCAAGTAGAAAATGGGAAATAAACAGAATGAGAATAATGAATTTGATTGAATATAAATGTAGGTTTAGAGTTATTATATACCTGAATATATATTTATATGAAGTTTAGTTTGAAATTATTGAATTATATATTGAATATCTTTAATAAAAGATTTGCTCGATATAATTTAGAGGATATATGATATATTTATTGTATGGATGGATGGACTTGGGAATAGTTTTGGACACAGAATAATTGCTCGAATTATAATCTGAAGGGGACTGGAAATGGAGAGAAAAGAGCGAATTACATTTTGAATAGTTAAGATATTCGATTAAGCTAAATAATGGTAACGTTAATTTACTGACCTTTGTCTGACGATAACGAGAATACGAGTGGACTATATTTGTCGGCGAACACTGGGGCGAGGTAGGTTGATGCTGATTGGTCGGTTTAAAATACGTTAGACAAGGATTTGGATTGGTTGAAATATACGTCGTACAACGTATACGATAATTATTATCGGACGAAACATAGGGTAATATTTTTTGGAAATCGTACGAGTTATATATGATTGGAATTGTCGTACATGAATATGAATTAATGGAAGCAAGATGAGTAATCTCTCAAACAGAGAATGATACTTTTGTAAGAGATAGCAAGGATGTTAGCTGCTACAATATATCCCTACACAACAGGGAATGTAAAGTGCGAGATAAGTTAAACAGCCTGCTAAGTGAAGAAGATAAAAGAGCTATGCAAATTCCCCAAGGCCATAGATGAATCGACAGAGAAACTTTAAGAGCGGGAATCCAACTAGCTGAGACTGGAGACTGAAGGATAGGATACAACGAGAAGAACACAGGAGATGGCTGGTCACCCAGCAACTAGCAGACAACTCAACCTATTACCTTTCCCCACTTGCTTTACAATCTCTGTCCACTCTACTCCTTCTGGAACTGGATACTTATTTAGGGGCTTTGCTTACATATTATGATGAATACAGCCATGCGCAGTCGTCGTCAATCACTCGTGCTGGGAATGATGGTTGTTTGTCTAGTTCGCCTTTCTCGGCTGAGGGTCGTCCGATGCTTTGCAGTGAGGCATTTGATGGTTCCACTGCCGAGACATTGTTAATGTCATCCCAATGTACGAAGATGTGCGATGCTCATATATATATATATATATATATATATATTTATATATTTATTTTTAATATAATACATAGGAGATAATTGATTTAGTCTTGTTTTATGACCATACAAAGATCAAATGAGAAAGGCAGTAAACGGAAGAAAATAATATATCAATTTGCACGCTAAATAAAGCTAAAAATAGATGGGTTCGAACACATCCCATGGAGCGCTCACCGCTTTTCAGGCAACTGTACTAAACAATAGGCTATCATCCATCACCTGCGCACTGGTTCTAAAGAAGAGTGTTCAATGGCGTAGGTTCGAACCCATTTATTTTTCACTTTCTTTAACTGATAAAAGTGTTATATTGTTTTCTTTTGTTTGATGTCTCTCTTATTTCTTTCGTAATCTATTGTTAATCCTTGTTTGGTCTTATAAAGCGACGAAATCGCTTGTATATCATCTTTCCTTATATTTTAGGGGGGTATTGAGCATTAAACTTTGTTTAAAAATTTGTAAAAACTGTAAAAGTAAAAAACATTTAATAGAAAAATGGTTTGATTTTGGTACTTACTAAAGTGGATCCATCCTAGAGAGTGAATGGTGGGTTTAATAAGGGGCTAATATTTATAGGTTACAATGATGCTTGAGAGAAAGGAAAACCAACTAACCAAAGAGTAGTTAAAATTTAGTTTAAAAAAACTCAAACAAATAACCAAACAGTAGTTAAAATTTAGTTTAAAAAAATCAAACATATAACCAAACAGTAGTTAAAATTTAGTTAATTAATAAAGATATTTCACTAAAATTTTCAGTGAGTGTTGGTTTGCAGTGTTTGATATATAAAGTTTCGAGGGTTCTTAGGCATTACTGGTTGTTAGTAAAGGCTAATACTTTAAAATTAGCATATGAGCAGAGAACCTAGCTGCCAGTGCTGCCAATGTAAGAGGCTCCAGTACAACTGGAACATTTAAATAAATACAAAGTATCATTGCGACCGCTGAAGAGATAGGATCTTTACTGCTGAAGAAAATTCCTATTAATAATTTGTTTATAAAAACTATTTGAGGGTTGATTTGGGGAAAATATCTTTTAAAAATAAATAGGACTTTTCTTTTAGAAGTATTTTTTAAAAACTCATCTCTGAAATTACTAAATATATGGGCATTTTAGGAACTTTTAGGGAGGGTTGAGGCGGGTCAATGAGTTTATCAAGTAGCTAGTTTCAAACTCTATCATAGAGGTCAGAAGGAAATAAATTCTTTCTAAATAATTTTTTAAGAAAAATAAAGGCATTATGAATTGAATGGTAGTGGATATTAGAAGAAACTTCTATGTAGTAAGAGTTTTATTGTGGATATTTTGTATTTAAAATCACAGAAAATATATTAGTTTAAGCGTAAATATTAAATGAACGATAACGTTCTAGTCAATGTGGTTAGGTAAGGTATTAATGAGAATTCCTTAGTCCGCTAGAGAAGTCTCCTGGAGTTTCTCAACCCTCTTTAAGAGCGTTACATATACGACTAGGCAACCATCCATTTCTCTCCAAAAAAGTAATTTCAAGAAGCCTTTTATATAAGCTAACATTTACTTTAATAGATAGTGGGCAATCTGAATTTCCTAGCGGATCTTTGCCCTTCCTATTTTTTTATAAATCAACGATAAGGTTCTATTCAACGCTCCTGAAGAGAGTTAGGGAACTCCAGGAGACTTTTTTAGCGGATTAAGGAATTCTTATTATTACCCTCATCTAACCACAGCATATGTATATATATATATATATATATATATATATATATATATATATATATATATATATATATATATATATATATATATATATATATAATATATATATATATATATATTTATATATATATATATATATATATATGTGATAGAACGGGTTGAGCCTACGTTAATTTCAACCACTATCACATGTTATATTAAAACCACGATGCTACCCACGTGCATCTTCGCTTTGAAGCTGGGCGCCTTATCGCAGCCACCTGAGTCAAAGTTTAAACAAGGAGATTTATCTTTGCCCGTTCGCCCGAAGCGCCGACCTCGCCAGATTGAGTTAGGCTTATGGGCAGATAAGGCATTGTTCCCAGGCTCAGCTGTGCATTCCCTTGAAGCTCCCACTCCATTGTCCCCCACGCCAAGGGAGTGTCTCGACTATTTAGATGGAAACTTTACCACTAAGATCAGATTGGAGATCTATATTTTCGTCGGGAAACATCAATAAGACCCTCTCTCGCCTTGTGCGCTAAAAGACCTGGACATCGAGATTCACCATCACTTGTCCAGAAGTAGGACAATATCCCTTAAGTGCCGAGGTTCAAGCCTTCGTGACGCCAAGTCCATAAGGCTTCCCCCTTGTTGTTCAGAAAGAGAACAACGTTAGAACAGCCATTTTTCGTTCGAGCCTGTTGACAAGAAACGGTTCTCACCCCTTCCCCTGTTGTTCAGAAGAGAACAACGTAGAACAGCCATTGTTCGTTTGAACCCGTTCTCCAAGAAACGGTTCTCACCCTTCCCCTGTTGTTCAGAAGAGAACAACGTTAGAACAGCCATTGTTCGTTCGAGCCCGTTGACAAGAAACGGTTCTCACATACCCCCCCTGTTGTTAAGAAGAGAACAACGTAGAACAGCTATTGTTCTTTTGAGCCGTTCGTCAAGAAACGGTTCTCATTCCCAAGACGCCACGTCAGGATCATTTTATCCCCCCCCCCCTTCGGGCGAGAACTCGCCAGCGGACGGAAACTTCCTTCACGCCGCCTTCCTCTGCACAAGAAGTATAAATTACGTAAGCCGAACGTTACCTTTGAGTATTTAACCCTTATGTCAATTCTATCCTGTGCTTTAAATGGTTTAGCAAACCATCCCATTCCTTTAACTTTATATTTGTTTTACCTTTTTTAAATCTTTTAATCCTCGGATTAACTCGATTTCTCACGACCCTTTCCAATTCTCTGTTTATGTCAATATTTTCCGTTTTTTGTGTTGTTGATAGTTATTATTAATAAAACTCTATTTTATTAATGATAGCAATATTATCATCCTTGAGCTCAGTTCCACTTCTTAAGCATATCGAAGATACATAATATCGGCTAGCCAGACATCCACGCACTCTAATGATAATTAAAGAAGTTCCCTCAACGAATAGTTATATATGGTATATCGTCGAGAGTCCATTCTACGACATATATATATATATATATATATATATATATATATATATATATATATATATATATATATATATTATATATATATATATATATATATATATATATATATATATATATATATATATATATATATATACTATTTAAATTTGGTATCAGGTGTGTAAGGTTTAACGCTATATCTTTGCAAACACTGGTCTCAGTCGAGTAAAGCATAGTGTTATTCGTTATAATAATAGAGTATAGTAGTTACGTTTTGTTTTAACGATTGCTATCCCCCTTTTTGGAAACTTAAGAAGCTGGAGTAGCTCAAGGAACTGTTATAATAATTTGTTTGTGTTTTTTTTGTGTGACTTTAGTCAGTGGTTATTTAGATCGAGAAACCAAGTACGAATAGGTCAGTGCCCATATTTAGGTAGGCTAATTTCTCTAGAAGGCATAATTCTTGTTGCAAGGAATTTTAGTTGGTTGACTATTGTGCCCCCAAGTGCAAAGATGACTCAGTTCGAAATCTTTAAAGCTCAAGGAGAATCCTTGGGACTCTCCGGAAAAGAACAATTGAGTACCTTCAAGAGGAGCAAAGAAAATAGCGAGAAAGAGAAAGAGAATTCCAACGAGAAGAAAGAGAAAGAGAAATCCAACGAGAAGAAAAAGAAAGAGAAAGAGAGGAACAGATAAGACAAGCAGAAACTTCTCCCCCTCCGTCAGGCCACCAGGAAAATTTTATTTTTGATAAATATTCATCGGGAACTTAGGAATTTGAGGAGGGCAGCGTGAACGGCTGCCAAGTATCGACTCTCGTCAGGGACACAGGATGTACGTGTTTCATCGTGTCCGACGAACTCCTCCACCCAGTGGACCCTAACTACGAAAAATTTGCGGTGGTACATGACTACCTTACGAAGTTTCCGGGCCCCGTACCACCCCAAAACTTCATTCCTCAAAACCAACTGGACTCCAAACCTCCCGTTAAGATTTCTCCTCCATCTCTCTTCCCGAAGCGACCAATCATATGCTTCACCTGTGGTGTAGAAAACAACATGAGCTGGAATTGACCCCAAAATTCTAGGCCTCAAAGCGAACCAGCCCACCAAGTTCACCAGATTAATGCCACCCCGGCTCTCCCGGTGGTACAGACCCAAGTAGCAACCTCTCCCCCTCCGCCAGGCCACCAGGTAAATTTTATTTTTGATAAAAGTTCATCGGGAACTTTGAAATTTGAGGAGGGCAGCGTGAACGGCTGCCGAGTATCGACTCTCGTCAGGGACACAGGATGTACGTGTTTCATCGTGTCCGACGAACTCCTCCCCCCAGTGGACCCTAACCACGAAAAATTTGCGGTGGTACATGAATACCTTGGGCGGGCAAACCAGTTCCTCGTCGTTAGATGTTACCTGCAGTGTCAATATTAGGATGGCTGGGCTGAAGTCATTTCAGCACTTATACAATTCTGTTCCGTACTTATAGGACAAAGCCCCCAAGTAAGTTATGACCCTGTGTCTCAGGCCCCCCTTCCTCGAGGCCGAGCTAAAAAGAAGCCCAGGAGCCCGTCCCCATCAGAACCCCGATACCGTCCGATTTCTCGGAGACCCTTAACCAGGACTTTAGGACGGCACAAAAGGAGTGTGAATTACTAACACCCTTAGGCGATAAGGCTTAAGACAAGGGCACGGAGACTGTCCGTGGACCCCAAGAAAAAAGTACCCCCAACGTTCCCATGGAGATACCTTCGTAGCACTGGACGAAACATCGGCGCTTGAAGAAGATTACCCCGCGGAGTCCCTTAATGTAATCCAGACAGTGTGCATCCAACCTGATGCCGATTACCCTCCTCCTTCCCTACCAGGCAAGTCTTTTGAACCCTCTGACCTGGATATTGACGCGCAGCTGACATCACATCAAAAGAGTCAGCTACAAGAACTATTTGAATGGAGTCACCATTTAACTACCCTATTAGCTCTCTTCGAGCGACTGCGCGAAAATGGCCTCACCATTGGCCCCAGCAAATGCCATTTTGCCCACGACCCATAAAATATTTGGGTTTTAAAATAGGACAAAGCAAGTTAGGTCCCCCAGAGGACAAGATTAAGGCAATCGCCGACATACCCCTCCCGAATACTAAGAAGCAATTAAGATCGTTCCTAGGATCAGCTTCGTACTATCGGCGATTTGTTCCGAAATTCGCTGCAATTCTGGCGCCCTTCAGCTCGCTTCTAAAAAAGAATTCTCCCGATCGTTTACGTTGGAATGATGTCGCTGTTTCCCATTTTAATCAGCTCAAGAGTAAGCTCATTTCTGCCCACCTTTTAAAGTTGCCCAACCCGGAAAAATCCTTTGGGATTAAGACCGACGGGAGCAACGAGGACATTGGATGTGTACTCCTTCAATACGAGGATGACGGAACGAGTCATCCAGTTGCATATGCTAGTCGTCAATTATTACCACGCGAAAAGAGATATGCCACTATAGGGAAAGAAGTTCCAACAATTATCTGGGTTATAGACAAATTCAAAAGGTACTTGATAATAAAAGAATTTCACATTGGAACCAACCACCGTCCGTTAGCCTATATTAGGAATGTGCGACACTCTAACGGCCGAATCATGCGCTGGAGTTTACTCTTGCAAGAGTATCAATTTAAAATAATTTATATAAAAGGTTCCGATAACCAGGTCGCTAACGCACTCAGTACGAATGCGTTACCGAATAGCATAGAGTAATTGTATTCATAGGATTAGTATCTCCATGTAGGTGTAAACCGTCTTGTACGACTTAAATTAGATTCTCTTGTAATATAATTAGTTAATGTATATGTCTGAATTTTGTAACCCTCAATGTCTATTTTTTTTTGTATGTATATACATTTGTACCCATTAATTTACGTATAAATTATTTTGTCCCGTATGTACTAATTTTATATCATTTCATTGTTCCATGCCCTTTTATTTTATTAAGTTTGTATTAAAGGTTATTTTCCCCTGTAATCTAAAGATCAAAATAATCATATGTATTGAGGTAATACTAGTTAGGTGCAGGAAGGTACGGTTGGTACAAGGAAACAAGTTCCCACAACGGAGCTCTATCGTTGTCCCTTCTCTCTTTTTTTTCGAAGTGACAACTTCCCCCCGGAATGGAGGGGTGTGATAGAATGGGTTGAAGCCGCGTTAATTTCAACCACTATCACATGATATATTAAAACCACGATGCTACCCACGTGCATCTTCGCTTTGAAGCTGGGCGCCTTATCGCAGCCACCTGAGTCAATGTTTAAACTTTACCACTAAGATCAGATTGGAGATCCAGATTTTCGTCGCGAAACATCACTAAAACATTCTCTCACCCTGTGCGCCAAAGGACCTCGACCTCGAGATTCACCATCACTTTTCCAGAAGAAGGACAATATCCCTTGAGTGCCAAGGTTCGAGCATTCGTAACGCCAAGTCCATAAGGCTTCCACCTTGTTGTTCAGAAAGAGAACAACGTTAGAACAGCCATTGTTCGTTCGAGCCCGTTGACAAGAAACGGTTCTCACCCCCCCCCTGTTGTTCAGAAGAGAACAACTTAGAACAGCCATTGTTCGTTTGAACCCGTTAACCAAGTAACGGTTCTCACCATTCCCCTTTTGTTCAGAAAGAGAACAACGTTAGAACAGCCATTGTTCGTTCGAGCCCGTTGACAAGAAACGGTTCTCACCCCTTCTCCTCTTATTCAGAAGAGAACAACGTAGAACAGCCATTGTTCTTTTGAGCTCGTTTGCAAAAAAACGGTTCTCACCCTTCCCCTGTTGTTCAGAAGAGAACAACGTTAGAACAGCCATTGTTCGTTCGAGCCCGTTGACAAGAAACGGTTCTCACCTACCCCCATGTTGTTCAGAAGAGAACAACGTAGAACAGCCATTGTTCTTTTGAGCCGTTCATCAAGAAACGGTTCTCATTCCCAAGTCACCACGTCAGGATCATTTTATTCCCCCCCCCCCTTCGGCTGGAACTCGCCAGCGGACCGAAAATTCCTTCACGCCGCCTTCCTCTGCACAAGAAGTATAAATTACGTAAGCCGAACGTTACCTTTGAGTATTTAACCCTTATGTCAATTCTATCCTGTGCTTTAAATGGTTTAGCAAACCATCCCATTCCTTTAACTTTATATTTGTTTTACTTTTTTTAAATCTTTTAATCCTCGGATTAACTCGATTTCTCACGACCCTTTCTAATTCTCTGTAATGTCAATATTTTCCGTTCTGTGTTTGGTTGATAGTTATTATTAATAAAACTCAGTTCCACTTCTTAAGCATATCGAAGATACATAATATCGGCCAGCCAGACATCCACGCACTCTAAAGATAATTAAAGAAGTTCCCTCAACGAATAGTTATATATGGTATATCGTCGAGAGTCCATTCTACGAAAATATATATTTATATATATATATATATATATATATATATATATATATATATATATATATATATATATATTATATATATATATATATATATATATATATATAAATATTATTGTTTACTTATCTTCAACGATTAATATTTTTCCCTTTTTTATCATTATAATTAATATTGCAATAATTTTACATGCGATATATCTATTATTTCCTTCTTAGTTATCACTTAATTTATCAATTGTTTTATTGTCCTATAAATCTTATCTATTTGGAGAGCGAGAATTTTCTAACTTTAAAACGAAATGTCTCTTAGTATATTTCACCTGACTTCTTCCTTATCGTTGGTCTTTATTTTCCTCTCTCGTTTGAGGTTTCAGAGAAACTATTCCATTCTTTCGTTTCATTAATAATAAGCGAAATTATTATTTCTTTTGTACATTGGAGTTAGATAAGAAAAAATGTATTTGCTACTCAAAACAGGATTGAATTAACAATATATCAGGTGCAATAATGAATAGCAGCCTCTTCCTATTAATCATCTACTCAAGGCTCTTATTTCAGCTCGGCCAGATAACAATTAGCCATTGAGTAGGTTTTTCGAAGACTAATGTCGCTTGTACAAATGTAAAATTAACCAAATTTAGCAACTCGAAATAATTTAGAAAAAAAATTGACTGGTTATATTTTAGCAACTGTTCCATCTGATTTACTTTGATTACAATGCCATTTAAGGTTGTGGAAACAAAGATTTTCATAGCTATCACGTTTGTTATTGCGCACTGAAACGAAAACTCAGGTGGGTATTGAGTGCAGGAAATGAGCGATGGGTTGCTACGTTTATAAGGGGCGTTCAAGTTCAGATTTATAAAAGATCTTCAACTGATTCCTTTTATGATCCTTTGGTATCCTTTATTTTGAAGATACTGATCAGGATTGGAACACAAAAAGCGCCCTGGATTGAGTTTGTCTGAAAACAAATTGCGAAAGAAAAAAAATGCGGAAAAAATTCGAATCTCCGTTGATTTAGATTAATGAGAAAATGTAAATGGAAACCTAAGTGAAGAATCGATGCCAGAAGGGTTAAACACAAATAGCGCAAAGAAAGTAGCAAAGTTTGTTGAAAGAACTCGTACATAAAACAAGTAGAACACATAAAGGTGTCTTGAACGGGTGACCACGAACTTTCGTTAGCATGTCTCCGTTCCCTAAAGATGCATAGAGATTTCACGAGATAAAAAGTTTTTAACAGATTGATACACCAAGTAAACAAGAGAAGTGCATAAATAGAACTTGTGTACACCCTGAGTAAGACATGTTTAGAGCAGAGGAAATAGCCAGCGGTAGTCATCACAGGAAATAGCTTCATCGCCACATCTAAACCGAGCTTGTTCTTAGACAGTTCGTCATGCTTCAAGTGATGGATTGCAGGTATCGTCACTCGAGAGATATTAAGCGCATGATAACCACGATGGGTCTCTTCCGTTCACAAGAAACACGAGCGGGACGATAGAGGCCAGGTAAATATGAACATCCCTGGGTCCCGCGGGAACCGAAAGGCTGCCATTCTTCAAAGTGGCAATTCAGGGCGTATCCAAATACACTAGAGGTCCTGACTTTAGCTTTATATTTTATAAAGATTCGTAGTATTTTATAAAAGAATACTTTCTTCCATGGATGCTTACTGCCATCGCTAATGATCAGTATTTTTATGGACTATCAAAATTGATATTAATTAAATTTGAATTTTGTCGCACGTCATAATTGAAAAGGAGACATGACTTTTTAAAAAATGTTTTAACTTTAAGTGGAAACCAGTTGTTAGAACGCATGATCAAACGTGTATCAGCAGGAAACCAGTGAAAAAAAGATAAATTTCTCCTTTGTGAATAATAGGAATGTGTATATGTTTCTAGTTGTGGTCGTTATAGTTGAAATACCATAAGTTACAGCTGGTACTATGGAAATACCGCACATTACTGTTTCTAAAGTGTGTTTAGAGTTTACCTTCACTCATTAATAATTGCCGAAACTGTTAAAACAGGAGAATATTTATGTAGTGTTCTTCGTGTGTTAATAGAATTATTAGCAGTAAATATAATGTAAATAAAAGGAATGTAAAGGCCGTATGAGAGGAAAATTAGACTTGTTGGATTGACTAATTTAACGTCTAAGACCAATTGTCGCTTTTTAATTTGTAAGAATACATAGTAAATTTAACCTAAATATATAAACAAATAATATAATAACAAAGTATACGAAGTTTAGAAAACTTATGCAGTAATTATAAACGATACAATGAAGGGAACTTAGATGAAACATAATTTAAAAAAAGAACTGTTTAAGAGCTAATGGATCAAGGAATTCATCTAAATCACTGAATAGTCTATTGTCTATGATGAAGTCAAAGTTTTTTCTACAATCAGCAGAAGTCTTTTAGCCAATATCTTGGATGGCTTCACAAAGGTAAATTTTATTATTTATTTTGTCATCTGCCTAAACGTGTCTCTTCAGGATGATCCGCAAATTTTCTATTGGATATAGGTTTCCATCTTGGGGGAGAGTAAACTCACACCAGGCGCGGCCCCTGGGAGAAGAATGGGGGAAGCCCTAGAGGAATCGATCTTCCAGGGTTAATCCGAATAACCAATAAGGAATCGGGGATCAAAACGCGACCAGGAATTGGAACCCTTACCGTGTACTCTCGAAGAGTAGCTATGGAAAGTCGCACAAGAAGAGTACAGATTACCAGCGGGAAAGTGAGCTGCAGCCAGGAAATGGAAGCAGCTGGATCGCACGGTATGGATGACCAAGAGGAACGGGTGGCTCATATCATCAACAAGTGACTGTACAAAGAAATTCAAAGAAATTCCGAAAAAGAAATTTCGAAATAAGATTAGCTACATGGAACGTAAGAACTTTGTATCAAACGGAAAATGTAAAAATATGAAACAAGAGATGAAAAGGATGAAGATATACATTTTAGGAGTAAGTGAAGTGAGATGGCAAGGTGTGAATATCCTGAATACAAATGATAGAATCTTTCTATATGCCAGAGATAAAACAGCACAGAGAGGTGTGGGAGTTACGCTTTCAAGAAGAACTCCCGCAAGTATCAAAGGATATTGGGCAAAATCTGATCGGGTGCTGTTTGTCAAACAGAAAGGAAACACTATTAATTAAACCCTTTACCGCCTATAGGGACATTTTCGTCCCCTTATATTTACATAGAATTCTATGGAGAATGGTGTCATGATTTATCTTTTGTGCCGGTGAAGACATATCTTGCATTTTCTGACATCCATTCGCTACCAGTATCTGGCAACTTTAGCAACTCTCCCGCCATTATCAACAATATATTGAAAGAAGAAGGACGAGCGCCACTTAGGATCGTTTCTTTTATTTTCAAGTGACTATGGATGGCTAAAGGGAAAAAATTGCCCCCTTAAACAATTACAATATACGAGGGGAAAACAATAAGTTTTGCGAATCGGTAAGGCAAAAACTAACGCCCCATGATCGACTTCAACGTCGTCAAAGTCCACAAGACCAGAATTGCACAAGCTGTCTTGCGCGAGTGCGGATTCGAGGAGCTCAACCAGTTCCCCTACAGTCCAGATCTGGCCCCTAGCGACTACATTTTATTCCACCAGCTCAAGGCTGCACTGCGTGGACGCCGGTTTGGGGACGATGAAGATGTCCAGCTCGCCGTCCAGGAGTGGATTGAACAACAGTCGGGAGATTTCTGGTTGTCGGGAATTCTAAGCCTCAGGGACAAGTGGCGCAAGTGCATTGAAGTCGAGGGTAGTTATATTGAAAAATAATAAAACCCTTTTTCTCATATCTCGTTTCCTTATACTCGAATTGCAAAACTTATTGATCGCCCCTCGCATTAATTGTATTTCAAAGGTTTTTCAAAGCAATACTTATTATCTCAAAAAGCAATAAAACTTTTTTGCCAAATTTTGTTTTAGTGAACACAAAAAAAATCAGGCGGTAAAGGGTTAACTTAAATATTATGCACCAACAACTGTAAGTACTGAAGAGGAAATGGATAGGTTTTGCCTTGCTTTGTCTAGATTATAATAAAGATAATCTAGCCAAAGCAGGACAAGAATGTAAGGCTCAAGAATTAATAGTGATAATAGGGGATTCAAATGCAAAAGTAGAAAGAGGAAGAGATGAAGATACAGTTGGTCCTTTAGGCCTCGAGGACACAAATGAAAGAGAAGTGTTTACTGAATGGTGTGCAAAGAAAAACCAGGTGGTCGCGAATCCGTGGTTCCGATTACATTCAAGAAGACTGTACACATGGAAGAGCCCAGGTGATAATCATAGGAATCAAATAAGTTATATAAATAAAAGCTACGGAAATTCGATAATAGATTTTAAAAATTACCCTGGTGCTAATTGTGATAGTGACCATAACCTTGTAGTGGTAGTGATAAAAATAAGATTGAAAAAAATACAGGAAAAAAGTGAGAAAGAATAAATCTAAAAGAACTTGCAAAAGAAGGCATTAGCGAATGATATTGTGTTGAAGTCCAAAACAGATAGGAAGTATTTGCAGGTGAAAGTGATATGAATGAATTGGTGGATGAATGGAAATGTTTACAAAGAACATATTCAGAAGGAGCTGAATAAATTCTACCAAAGAAAGAAAGGCGAGCAAGACAAAAGTGGATGAAGGATGGTATACTAGAGATGATGGAAGAAAGGGGGAAATATAAACAGTAATGTTTTGAGATATAGAGAAATAAAAACAAGATGTTCAGGTTAAAAAGAAAATTGGATAAATGACCAGTGTGATGAAATTGAGGATTTATCAAAGAGGGATACATAGATGATGATGTATGAAAAAGGTATGAAACTTACTGGTAAAAGAAGATTACATACAAGCGAAACAATAATCAAGGAAAACAGTGAAATAAAAATGGAGAAGAAAGAAGTCCTTGATAGATGGAAAGAGTATATCAAAGAATTGTTCGAAGATGATAGAAAAGAGCAGTTAGAGCTTAATGTGCAAATGACTGGACCTGCAATTGGAGAGGATGATGTAGAAAAAGCAATTAGTAAAATGAAGTCAAGGAAGGCAATTGGAGACGATGGAGTGGTAGATGAAATGTTGCGTGTTCTGAATGACTTTAATATTAGTAAAATAACCAGCATTGTAAATAAGATAGACAGTAATAGAGAAATAAGTGACGATATGTGAAAATCACTATTTTCAACTATACCTAAAAAGTGCGGAACACTAGAGCGCATTAGACACAGAAATATAAGTATTATGAGTCAATTAGTTTAAAGTAATCCTCATGGTCGTTCTAGAGAGAATAAGAGCCAAGATAAGCAATGAAAGAGTAGAAGGGCAATATAGTTTCACAGAAGAAAAAGGAACAAGAAATGTTATATTTATACTAAGGATGTTAAGTCAGAGAAGTATCGAGATGCAGAAGGATTTGTACCTGTGCTTTATGAAAAAGCATTCGATCGAGTCAGACATGAAGACCTAATCTACGTTTTGAAGGCTGTGGGAGTAAAGGGAAAAGATTTGAGAATTGTACACAAAACTATCTTGAATCAGAAGGAAGCAGTAAGAGGGGAGGCAGATTTGAGTGATTGAATATATATAAGAAGAGGAGTAAACAGGGGTGCGTTCGCTACAGATCTTTTCTCCCTCTACAGCGAGATGATAATGAGATCATTTGAGGATAGAGAAGGTTTCAAGATGGGAGGTCAAAATATAGACAACATAAGGTATGCTGATAACATGGTACTGATTACTGACACCCAGCAAAAACTTCCAGACCTTTTAGCAGTGGTTAAAGAAAGGAGTGCAGAAAAGGCCCGTCAATAAATATGTATAAAACAGAAGTTGTGGTCATTAGTAAAAAGGCACAGGTCCCTAGGTGCATAGTAGGAGTGAATGACAAGGCTATGAAGGAGGTAAGAAGATTTTGACACTAGAAAAAAAAGTTGGAGAGTGTTGAAGATCTCGTGGATGGAGGGAATATCAAATAAAGAGGTAATGAAGCAAATGGGAACTGGAAGAGAATTGCTAAAAAATCTAAGAGGAAGTCGAATTAGATTTGTTATGTGAAGAGGAAAAATCCAAATTTGAGTCTAACTAGAAGAATCCTAGGAAGAAGAGCAAGAGGCAGACAAAGGGAGAAGTATATCGATGGAATAGTCAGGACAGTGGGAGACGGAAACACGGTTGGAAAGACGCTACCAATGACAAGAGACAAAGAGGTGTGGCATTCTATGGTCACCAACGTCTGCAGGGGCAGGGAACTTCGATAAGGTAAGGTATAGGTTGCAATGGTGGGAAAACAGTCGATGATTGAGTTTCCTACACAACCTTTCGACTCTAACCAATCCTTAGAAAACTTTTACGCATAACTAGAAGCATTATCCAACTTGAAGACAAGTGACTTCCCCATCTTCAGTGCCTGTCTCTTAAACCAAGGTAGAAAGTTTTCTCCAGGAACTCACAGTACGCTTTTGAATCCATTTTGACGCCATCATCTACTTTTGGCGAATAGTTCACCTGACGACCATTGATAACTCAACATAGAGTGAAGATAACTTTGCTAAACTCATTTTTCATGTGTCTAGGCGCACAATAGAATTTTCATTTGTTAGAAAAAGATTCTTATACTATTCTTACTGTTTAGAATTTACCGAGAGGTTTATACGTTGTTTTCCGCGAGATGGAAGGAAATCTACCATCTTGAAATCAGGAGTTTTTGCCCTTCTCTTTCGATTTGAGAAAGATCTCTAGTGGTAAGAACAGAAATACTGGTCGAAAGCTTTTCTCTATTGGCAGAATGCAATTCTTTAGACTTTACTTCACAGGGTGATGGTCACGTTCTAAATCTTTTAAAGTTTGAAGAGAAGATATTCTTTTACTTAATCTTTTCACGATATAATTCTTCTTGCTTTGTAAACTTTATGTTTTATGGCCAAGCTGTCAGAAAACTTCCTTGCCAAAGATGTCTGGACGAGCGTCGAAGTCAAATGTAAGAAAATTAAATATAAAATATGCAATACTTGAGAGAAATAGTTTGGTATCTTTAAAATTGTGCTTATTATATTGCTAGAAGTATCTGGAAAAAATCAGAAACCTTTTCTGGAAAAGGATTAGGGACTATAAATGTATTGCATATAATCTCTAAATACTTTATATAATTTTGTGTTTGCAATATACCGCTCGTAGAGGAGATTCCGCACTGTACCAAGTTTAGAGACAGTTTTGTAATTCATTGGATCCTAGTCTAGTGGTAGGTTCCCTACTTTTCGTTACTCATGTGATGGGATTAGTGCGAAAGGATGGGTTCTAGGTATTATTTGAATTTGGGGGTAATTATTGGTGGGTCGTTGTGCCCCCTGAGCCTCTTATTTTTTTTATTTTTATTTTTTCAATTTTGGGGGTCATTTTTATTCAAACTATAAATAATTTTATTGTTATTATTGTTGTTTCTTTTCCTGAATATAGTTTTTTACTTGCTTTAATTGTGCCTTCTGTGCCTGTGGCCAGAAAAGAAGGCTAAAATAAACAAAAAACATTCATAGTAACTAGCTTTTGAGCAAGTATAGTACAAATTGTTCAATTGAGGCACAATAACCATTTTAGCCATTGATAGGACGTCAGTGCGCACATCAGGAATGCCTAATTTAGACGAGTTTATTGACTTTTTCAGGAAAATTCAGGAGACAGAACGAAAATGATTCCGAAAATTATACCAACAACCATTTCCACTCATTAAAAAGCCGTCATCGATGTAAAATATTCTTCATTCATCATTTACATAAATACCAAACGTATTAAAGAGGTCTCCCTGAGGGACTACAAGCACGAATTAGCTCATCTCAGTGACGATTATATAAAACCTCCGAACTAAACGGTAAAATAAACCACTTCATTATTTCCTTAGCTCAATCTTAATTTTCCATTAATTAGACTTTATTATTGAGGAATGTGTTGAAGAATTTTCATTCGGCAAAAGGAAGTGCTTAGTCCTTCTCCGCCCATTCTATTTAATATCATCCATTTAATTTATTTTCGAAGTTGCAAAAAATACTCCGAGCGTCTTTTATTGAAGTCATGTGCGCTCTTTTTCTCGGATGTTTTATGAGGTTAGATCTAACACCAAAAATCGGTGGCTAAGATTTTACGAGTCAGTAGTAACTTTGTCCCTTTCCATCTTTTTGTGCATAAAGTGCCTCATATAAAAGTATTCGTGATATTAGATTTACTTCCTTTAATGTCACCAATTTACGAAAAGCTATCAAAATCCAATAGCACCGTCATTTTATACTATTTCACGGAATATCGAATCAATTAAATCCTATTTGATTCCTTATTCCATTTTCTTCTATGGCCCAATTTAATGAGGTTATTTCGAATCATTTGTTCTCTTCCCTCGCAGCACATCGTTGCGTATATCAGTATTGACCAGACTCAGTCTTCTTTTAGCTCTCAATAAACCTAATGTAACTAAGTTCTATATTTCTGTAAAATCCAATAAACCTAACCAAAAAATAATAATATAGATCTATGAACCCTGCAACACTGATTAAAGCAATGGTCCATGGTTCATAAATGTAATTTCCTGAAGAATAAAAAAAAATCTATAAATTAGAGAAAAAACGGAGGTACTTTTGATGTCTGTTGTGGTAGAAGGTCATGCGAGCATGGTTAGTGAGGAGGTTTTTCCTTCAATCTGGCTGACAACAGTTCGGCAGAGGACTTTGACAAGCTGAGATCATGAACTAGATCATTTAGCTCCTTTTCGAAAAATGGATCTGGAGCATCATCATCAAAAGTCACTTCTTCTGAATTTTATTCAACACTAGAGGAATCTTCGTCAATAATGTCAGAACGTTCTTCTAGGGCAGGTACGAAAATTTCATCACAATTAGCTAATTGAAGATCGGCTTATGTGAGGTTGCTCTAGTTCTTTCTGTTGATTCCACTTAATCCCTTAGAGGTTACAGTCAGTGACATGTTTGGTCAGCTGCCTCCGAACCATGGCTGTCCTAAATTTCAGACAAATCTTCTTTCCCTTGGTCCAACGACGATGATACTCGTGCATGTCTTGCATACCATGTGTAGTGCCCAAGCTTTAACCTGGTCACCAGGTTACATAGCAAATTTTGCATGGTGACGCGCTTTTTGGAATTTGTGACTAGATTCCTTTTAGGAACAACGGCGTATTTGCTGCAGATGAAGCAGAATATATCCAGATAATTTTGGCAAGATCATCAGGCCGAATCCATTTCATTCACCTGCAAAAGCCACCCAGCAGTTAATTAAAATTGCCGCATGTAAACAATTTAGAATTCGTTTATTAAAAAAAATTAAAAAGATTTTTGCATTATATAAATAGAAAATACCCGTTAATCTAAAAAACAGTAAACACTACATGTGGCGATAAATGAGCCAAAACCGATACAGGTACCGGCAATAAAAAGGAAACAATATTAAAAAAGCAAAGTTGAGGATATACAAGGAAGAATTAAATCACTAAATTACTAAAGACCTGGCAGATGCTTCACTCGAGAAGATAGATGAAGAATTGAAGCTATTAACAGATGACCTGGTGGCCGTTGTAGGAAACAGCAGTAGTCCTCCATCATGTTTTCGTTGAAGTGACCTTGATACCTGCTATCCATCAGTCGTTATGTAGGCCAAACTGGCTTACAACTCAAATGCAGGATCGCGAAGCACTTGGGTTTGTCACATAGGACTGGTGTTCCCATTTCTAAACCTGAAGCCTCTTCCATCAGGCAACACTCTGAGTATCACCATCATTCTCTTAGTTCTAATTCATTTACCATATCATCTTCAGCCTTAACTTCTCTCGATTTGAAAATCTTAGAGTCACTGTATATCAATAAAATAAATCCAAACCTAAATAATTACTCCTCCTCAATTAAACTAATTACAATATAACCAACTAACACTTCAATAGATTAACTAGCTAAACAACCAACCGAACAAATTTCGTCAGTAGTTTGATGTTTAGTTAGTTGATTTCTCAACTCCCACGATAAAGGTTAGTCACTTTGTTCATTCTGATTTGTTTTCGGCTTTTTTGTTTTTTACAATTCAATATAATAGGTTATTTTTTGTTTACTTCAGTAACTTTTAATATGTGATAATCGAGTTCGTTTGTTATAATTTCACTTTCTATTATTATTTTTATATTTTTTTAAATCACACTGGGTAATATTATTTAATTCTATATATTGTTATTAGTGTCTTCACTTTAATTTAATAATTGTCAATTTTATTATTTTGACTTGCCTTCTTCCGCTTTTTTTAATCCATTATTTTAACTGTTATCAATTAATGTCTCTTTCCTTTCTCATTAGACGATATAGTCGCTGAAGATGGTCCTAGTGAAGGTCCCAAACGTCCGGCCAATAAAGGATTAGTGTAATCACCTGGGTCTTCATATTCCTGCTACACAACAGATTCCCAAGGAACAAATCAATTGCAAGTATTATATATATATATATATATATATATATATATATATATATATATATATATATATATATATATATTTAACTTCACAAAAAAGGTAGCTATTCGTTCCGGCGTTGGGGCTGAGAGGACTTACAATCCCCCCTTATTTCATCCTCATCTCGGTTGCTCAGACTAAACCTCCCGCCCCCTCCGATTTTGTGGCAAAGCGATGGAAAGTAAGATAACTGATAAAGTAAAAAAGTAAACAAAAAACGTCGGAGAAAAAAAAGGAAAAATGAAGAGCGAAATCCTAAAGAAAATAAAACCTCAAAAGTGACAAACTAATTAAGCGATGATAAATACAAATGTATAAAAGATAATCAAAATTTCCTCAATAAAAAAGGAAAGAGAAATGTGAAGTTCTCTGCAGTGGCCAACGATATAACAAAAATTTAAATCTCCCTCATAATTTATTAAATAATCATTTACATACAAAGTGCCACCGCATAATGGTCCCTTACATTAATAGAGAGAGAGAGAAAGAGAGAGAGAGAGAGAGAGAGAGAGAGAGAGAGCGGAGTGAATATATGAAGAAAGGGAGTGAATATATGAGGAAGAGGGGAAGTGACGAAGGTTAGAATATGGTAGCATGGTTGTGCTACCCATTCGCACTTGCCAAAGCATATCTTAATTTTAATTGGAATCCTAAATAACCCTCTAAACAAGGAAGCATCTCCCTTCCCCCCTAGCACCACTCGAAGAAAGGGGGGTTTCTTTAAGATGAATAACAGCAGACACTGAAGCTTATATTCATGGCGGACGGAAAAGGTTTTTAAATTAAAGAACAAAAATACTACGGAGGAAAGAGAATAAAAAATATGGCCATATTTATTGGAACAATTCGAAATATTCATCAGAAAAAAATGTCAATCTGTGTCATTCACATTTGTGCTGAAATTAATGATGTTGCTAATACTTTAGTTCCGAAATCCTCTGAAAACAGAGAAAGGGTCAATTTAGAAAATAATTGTTTAACTCTTACTAATTTGAATTAAAATGCCAACAGACTTGATTTGGATAATTAAAAAGCAACGAAGGAAACTCATAAATTAAGGATAAAATTACAGACGACTAATACCGGATTTTGCAAAATTTCTGTCATACTTTTTTTTATCTTTTGATAGATTTACGTTTGTGATAGAAAAATATCCGTTAAAAATAGTTAAAGTTCTACTTTTCCATTAGATATCATTAAAATTTCTTTTCCATTGTGTACAGGTGTGTCGAGATGTAGTGAAAAGAATCGAGATCGTCAAGCGGCTAAAAATCAGCCGGATCACCGTCCACAGACTCGCGGAGAGGTTTAAGAACGGGGAAGACATCAAAGATCGTCCTCGTTCAGGCAAACGTCAAGTTGTCAACGTGTGAGAACCTTTCGAATGTGATTAAACTCGCATCAAAGCAAACCACTTAAAAATATAGTACATGTGATAGAACGGTTTGAGGCCGCTTAATTTCAACCGTTATCACATGTTGTTTAGAAACACGATGCTACCCACGTGCATCTTCGCCTTGAAGCCGGGCGCATTATCGCCGCGACCTGAGTCAATATTGAACCAAGGAGGTTTATCATCCCCCCCCCCCCCGTTTGCCCCATGCGCCGATCTCGTCAAGCGGCTAAAAATCAGCCGGATCACCGTCCACAGACTCGCGGAGAGGTTCAAGAACGGGGAAGACATCAAAGATCGTCCTCGTTCAGGCAAACGTCAAGTTGTCAACGTGTGAGAACCTTTCGAATGTGATTAAACTCGCATCAAAGCAAACCACTTAAAAATATAGTACATGTGATAGAACGGTTTGAGGCCGCTTAATTTCAACCGTTATCACATGTTGTTTAGAAACACGATGCTACCCACGTGCATCTTCGCCTTGAAGCCGGGCGCATTATCGCCGCGACCTGAGTCAATATTGAACCAAGGAGGTTTATCATCCCCCCCCCGTTTGCCCCATGCGCCGATCACGCCAGATTGAGTTAGGCTTATGGGCAAATAAGGTATTCTTCTCAGGCGCGGCTGTGCATTCCCTCGAAGCCCCCACTCCATTGTCCCCATACGCCAAGGGGATGTCTCGACTATTTATATGGAAACTTTACCACTAAGAGCAGATTCGAGATCCAGATTTTCTTCGCGAGACATCACTACGATCCAGTCTCACCTTGTGCACCAAGGGCCTTCTACCTTAAGATCCACCATCATTGTCCAGAAGAGGACAATATCCCTTGAGTGGCAAGGTTTGAGCCTCCAAGACGCCAAGTCCACAAGGCTTCCCCTGTTGTTCAGAAAGAGAACAACATTAGAACAGCCATTGTTCTTTCAGCCCGTTGACAAGAAACGGTTCTCACCCTTTCCTCTGTTGTTCAGAAAGAGAACAACGTTAGAACAGCCATTGTCCGTTCGAGCCCGTTGATAAGAAACGGTTCTCAGCCCCCCACCCCTGTTGTTCAGAAGAACACAACGTAGAACAGCCATTGTTCTTTTGAGCTCGTTCGCCAAGAAACGGTTCTCACCCTTCCCCCTTGTTGTTCAGAAGAGAACAACATTAAAATAGCCATTGTTCTCGAGCTGTAGACAAGAGACGGTTCTCACCCCTCCCTCTGTTGTTCAGAATAGAACAACGTAGAACAGCCATTGTTCTTTGAGCCCGTAGACAAGAGATGGTTCTTACCCCCTCTGTTGTTCAGAAGCGAACAACGTAGAACAGCCATTGTTTTTCAAGCCCGTTCGCCAAGAAACGGTTCTCATTTCCCAGACGCCACGTCAGTATCATTTAATTCCCCCTCTCCTTCGGCTGGAACTCGCCAGCGGACCGAAGATTCCTTCACGTCGCCTTCCTCTGCACAACACGTGTGATTACGTAACTGAACGTTACCTTTGAGTATTTAACCCTTTTTTCAACCCTATCATGTGCTTTAAATGGTTTAGCCAACCATCCCATCCCTTTAATTTTTATTTGTTTTACCTTTTTAAATCTATTCCAAATCTTAATCCTCGAATTAACTAGATTTCCCACGACCCTTTCCATTCTCTGTTTATGTCAATATTTTCCGTTTTGTGTGTTGTTGATAGTTTTTATTAATAAAACTCTATTTTATTAATGATAGCCATATTATTATCCTTGAGCTCAGTTCCACTTCTCGAGCATATTGAAAATAAATAATATCGTTCAACCCAGACACCACGCACTCTAAATATAAATGAATAATTCCCTCAACGAATAGCCATATATGGTATATTGTCGAGAGTCCATTCTACGACAGTACATTCGCCTTTGAAAATACTAATTACAAGGAGAAGTTACAAGGAAAGAAAGTACCTTAGGAGACCTTACGGTCCATTCAAAGAGGGTACTTTTGGACTAGCAATCGAGCGGGCACATGGCTACTCAATTGTTTTGCGTCCCTAAACGGCCACTTTTCAAGACTTTGTCTAGTCTTGACTTGAACTGGTCAACAGATTCACTGTTGACAACTTCCACTGGAAGTGCGTTCCACTTACCGCAGATACTGTAGGTGAAAATATTTCCACCCAGATTGCGGTTGTAACGCTTCAGTTCAAGTTTGAAGCCGTGATTGCGCGTTCTGTTCTCACTCAGTGTGAAAATATCCCGGTAGTCAACATTGTCGAACCCTCAAATTATTTTAAAAACTTTGATGAGCTGACCACGCAATCTACGGGTTTCCAGCGATAACAGATCTAATTCCTATAGTCTATCCTCATAACTTTTATGTCGGATAGAGGGAATCAGTTTGGTTGCCATAGCTTGTACGCGTTCCAATCTCGCAATATCCTTTCGAAACGAAGGACTCCAAAATTGTACGGCATACTCCAGGTGCGGTTGGAAAAGTGAGTTGTACAAACACAGTACAATCTCCTTGTTCCGATATCCAAACTAGCGCTTAATATAGCCTAGCATACTTTAGGCCTTTTCCTCAGCCTCAATGCACTGTTTCGAGAACTTGAGGTCACTATTGATTGTTACACCCAAGTCCTTCTCAGTGTCGGTAGATTCAATAGCAGTGCCCTTAAAGATATACTGAGATTGGGGGTTTCTGTGACCGATATGCATCACTTTGCATTTGTTCACATTAAAAGGCATTTGCCACGTGTCCGACCACTTCCCAATCTTCCCAAGATCTTCCTGCAGGCGGGCAGTATTTTCATTCTTTGCAACGTTCATACCAAGCTTGGTATCGTCGGCAAATTTGGAAATCTTAGGCAACCATGTCACCGTACATGTGGTTGACGTAGATGATGAATAGTAGTGGTCCCAGGACAGAACCTTGAGGCACCCCGCTAGTAACGGGCACCCACTCAGAAGCCTATCCATTCACCACCCCACGTTGCCGTCTGCCACTTAGCCACTGTTAGCTAATGGCTACTGTTAGCGTCCAAAATCTATAAGATGGAGCTGACTAATTTTAAATACTACACGATACTGTACTTGGTTGATACCGAGCAACATTTATACTCTCTGATGGAACCAGAACATGCATCAGGAATTAAAAATCAGAAGAATTTTTTCTTTCCTTCAGCAATTTTAGAGAGAAAGAGATGAAACAGGTGAAACAAAATTAGCCCCACAAACCTTTGTTCATTTATTCACATAAATCCCAAATATATTAGTGGGTTCTCACTGAGGACATAAATGCCCAAGATGATTTTTTTTCTGCCTTAAATATAAGTTATATTATTTAAATGGAAAAATAAGCCGTGTATTTCTTTCATTAATCTTCATTCTATTTTCGAATTTATTAATGAAGAGTGTCTAGAAGAATTTTAAGCGTTTGGCGGAAATGCTAATTTTTTATCCGACTATCCAGAAGATTTTAGCCAAATATCACTGAAGTTCTCCTCTTAACTTGAAGAATAGAAACAAATCGCTTATTAGACTCAGGAGGAAAAGGAAGGTTTCGTATCACATTCCCCTCAGCTATTCGGCAGGCGAGGCCTTGTTTCCACAGCGACACCGTGGTTGATATACAGAACTGCCTTCTCCTTACGGACTCTAAACTACAAACCAATTTTGGGCCAAAATTCTTTTGATCTCTGTTAAATATTCAAAAGCAATAAACAATTGAAACCTTAGAGAATGACTTATTCCTTACTCTCAAAGTTGCATCATTGTGAAAGAAATAAGTCATAAACAACATTAAATATAATAAATACCACGAATGGCGCTTAACTTCTGAACATGGGCATAAGAATAAACAAGATGATTTAATCTAATCAAGGTAACAGATATGAATGAGTCTACTAAATTGTTTACGTGACTTATAAATCTTTGTTAACACTTAAACATTAAATAGTAATAATACAAGCTAAATACAATATTTTTCCGAGGAAATAAATTGAGTCATAATTTTTGTTGATCTCCTCAACTTCAAAATTATTGTCTAATAATTTCTATGTTCAAATTGTTTGTACGAGTATTCATTCATTGAGCGAAATCTGTAGAACGTCATTCTATTCCTTCTTTAACTTCATAGAGGTTTTTTTAATACAATTAAGTAACCATTTTATTTGTATATATAATTCCATAGATATGGCGCAAATAAAATCTCTACATTGTATATATCGTTTTCGATAAGGTTGGTAATTTTGAGAGGAAAGAATTCACTCAATTCTCCGTTCTTTTTCTTTTCTCAAGCAGATCGACTTTCATACTTAGCGACTTGATGGTTTTATGAGATACCTTTTATGACTTTCAAAGCAAAGACTGAAATTTGAGCCTCTCTGAGGTGAACGCTTTTGAAGAAGGCATCTCGTAACTTTGATTAGACTCGTAAACGATAACTGACGCCTCGTTTATGGCCAGATGCCAGGAATGAGCCATGAGTGGATAAGATGCAACATCACATAACTCCTAATGGTTATGGAGGGGCAATTTGGCGTGGAAAAAACTATGAGCGACTTTCTGCTGAATAAGGCATATATGGGTGAGATGTAGTGAATAGAACTTTATTTGCGTTGATCAGCGCTGACGCAGCGTTGTAGGATAGCGAAAAATGATAGTAATTATCATTAAAGAAAAAACAATGAGGGCATCTCACCCCACGAAAAACTGAAGAGATTTGTAGAGGAAGTGGTGAGGTTATTGAAAGTTAAAGGAAAATGTGAGAGAGATACATAACCTGTTTGGCGTAAATGAGACTTCTTGAGGCCTCAAAAGAGTAAGGACGCGCAATTCTCCGAAGAATTGGATAAATGTATTAGCTGCTGGATGGACGGACTCCTACTCTACCCAATTACGGACGACTGAAAGCAATGCCGATTGTTGATCCAACGCGGAGCTGGAACTTAAATAGGGGCTAGGGGACAAGGATCAGTATAATAGCCACCCTTGGCGGTAAGAAACGAAACAATTTCTCCCTCTCCCTCACTCTCTGGTCAGAAATTGCACCTCATCCCCAAATCCGGCAAGCATTCCTGTTTTTCGACAGTGGTACCCAGATCTGCCTTCTCCTGGCGGGCTCTGCCCTAAAGACTCGTTTGAAGGCAAATTCATGCCCACAAATTTTTTTTTTTATGAGCTCATCTGGCGAGTGCCCACAAATGAATTACAAGCCCTATCACCAATGAAAGATTAGATTAGAAATGTATAGAGCTGATTTGCTCACTAGCTTTAATCGCTCGATGCAATGATTCGCTGCCTCGATTCGCTAGCAACGCTTCTTTATTAGTCATGTATAAAAGTTTTAGCCATCTTTACCAATGAACGCTGATACTATATTCAAACAGATATTCCTTGAGATTGCTAATGAGAAAAATATCCAAAACTATCCTTGATTACGGCCAGAATCCTTTTTATTCCAACGATCCGAGAGTCCTTGCACCGTGAATCTATCAGGTTGTAAAGCTGACAAGCTACGCGTAATAGAGATCCCTTGGGTAATAGTAAACCATAGGGATTTAACCTGTTCCAATCATGAGATTATTCCGTGGAATGATTGAGAGTTAAATTTAACACCAGACAATAGCTTCAGCTCCGAAATATCAAAGTACAGAGCTCTTTCCATAGAGGAGACTTTTGAAGCACACCGTTAAACGAGTGATGAAAGCGTGAACCCAAAATCAATTCGCTTCAGTTTAATTAACTAGAAATTCCTAGAAGGGGGTGAGAACTATGAGAGGACTTAATCCTACTAACCTAAATATGTATAAATTAAATCACAATGGCCTCAATAAGAAACCAATTCAATTACCTAACAAGGTAAATAATTCAGCTCACTCCGAATTATCAAGGCCTTAGAATTCTCCGAGGAAGAGAATATTGGAGCAGGCTTTAGGCGAATTACAAAGGCGGTAAACCAGAGTATCAATCACCCTCCTTTAAATCAAACCCCCCTAGAGGGATGACAACCAAATCCCTCGAAAAAACTTAAAAGGAGACAGATATTATCCAATAAACGGTAAATATAAATAATCCCAGTTTAAATTTAAACAGAACCGGAATGCTGGTACCACATTTATTTTCAAAAGCTGGAAAAACTTAGTTTGTTAAGGACTTTATATTAAATAAGTGATACCGGCATTGAATTCACTCAAAAAATGGGTGGGTACTAAACCAAATCTCAAAATCCCACTGAGCTGAAAAAACAAAACAATTCTGAACGAAGCAAGGAATCTCAAATCAAGCGAAACGGAGTTATAGCAGTTCTTTACCCACCGCCCAGTTGGTTAAGCTATTTCACAGAAAAATAGTAATAAATTTACAAATTTTAATTAATTAAAATACAAAAGAGTATATGTAAATGTCCCAAATCAAATGCACGGGGTAAATAACACTAGATTACAAAAATGAGTGTTTTCAACTAATTTTGGACAATTTGCAACGCTGAAACCGGAGATTACTCGTATATCCTTTCGTCTTATCAGGTCAGATTTTTCTAATATGTCGATTTTTTAAAAATCCGATCTTATAACTAAATCGATTACATTTTTCTTAATACTTCTCAGCCGAAATATGATTTTAAGATAAAACAACATTCTTCTAACACAATTTATCAATTAAATGCTACCAAAATCGACTAGTGTACATTGAATAGTAGTAAGTACGAGTATATGTTAATTGGATATTATGTTATCATTGATCAGAATTCAGGGCAAGAGCTTCATTCCTTAGGACTCCTAGAATGGAATGCTCAGCGGGCGAGATGGCTCCCTTCAGAGTTCAGGAGTAATTGTACCATCATGACTGCATCTCAGCGTTCTTGAGACTTGGTCTCTATCTCTTTCAAATCCTGATGGAATCTCTCCCACTAAACGTTGTTGTTCATTGGTCTCAGATTCTTAAGAAACCGATTGACGTAGATTAGCCAGTTATCGCCTATTTCTCGATTCCTTCGTTTGTTCAGGGAAAGACTATGACAGCCTGAAATAATAATTGGAATTAAATTTGGTTGATTGCGCGGGTTTTTGTTATTCGAATACTTTAAATATGGTTGGCCGGGATTGGTCTTATTTCATTAATCTTTGGTGGTTGGAGGTTGGAGGAGTTAAACAAGAATTGCCAAAATAATCTTTAGTTACACAACAAAACATATAATACCAATAATTACACTAACTGGTCATTAATTTATTGAGCAATGGAAAAATTATCAATAATTACCAATAATTACTCATGCCGCAAGGGCTCAATACTCCGAGTAATAACCCGATAGGGTTTAGGAAGAAACTACGAATGGAATCTTAGCCTTATGGGCAAAATAATTCACTTTAGTTATCCGAGATGACCCGGGTGGGGATTACTTGACGAGTTTTAGTCGGAAGGCGTCGTACCGCCTCGATGAGGAAAGGAAAGGTGTAAATATCTTACTATTTTATGGGGGATTACCACAAGTAGACGTTGAGGGAAGATTCTCCAAGTAGACGCTCATAAGGGGAAGATTCTCCTGTAGACGCTCGAAGGCGAAAACTCCTGTGGGGCTGAGACTGTACGCTTCTTCTGGATGGGTCTTTTGATCCTGACGCCGTCGTTCCAAATAAGATCCTAGTTGCCGGCCGCTATGACACCGTGTTCTATCGCTCGAGGATATGCGCCGTCAGTAGATGATTCCACAGACGTCTTAAAAGAAGCCACCGAATACCTTCTGTATTTTCTGGGTTTGGCTCACTTGGAAGCAACGTAGAGACAGCTCATCACCACGACCTAGGGTCTTCTCCAAGGAGGTGGCAGGGGTACGTCTTCGGAACTCTTCCTTGGGCGGATTCTGACGTAATACTTCCTCGATTAATTTTGTGGTGGGGAATATATAGGCGTTCGCCGGAACTCCTATATTTGGTAACGTAAGCAATTGAGCCCTGCCTCACGCCCCGGCGTTTATAGCTCGGCGGCGGGGTTTTGATGGTCAAACTGAACCGAAGAAATCCTCAGCTAATCTCGCTGGAAGGTTGTCGACGGCCGTGGAGCATTGCTCTTCCCGATAACTCTCGTTTCACACGACTCCTTTAAACAAAATCTTACTCGATCTCTTTTCTTTGACACAGATCCATATGAAATAATATGTTCATATTGCATCCGAGGTTTCTGAAATCAGTCAGCATATTGGTGACAAGTTTTCTGTAGTCCTTGGCCTTCTTGTTGCCAAGAAGTTTCTTTATGGCCATGAAAGAACCATTCTATGCTTTCAAATATACTTCGTTTATTGAGTTTTCAAACTTTAGATCACTGAGGAACTGAATGAGTTAGGACCATCAAATATGCTAGCTTTCAAATTCTGATTGTTTAATCCTGTAAAACATGGCACAATAAAGTGAAGCAGCTAGCATCCTTGTCCTGAGTTTTCGTTACATTCGTTATCAACAGGAGCTTGATATGTAGTGGTGGGAAGAGTATCCAGTCTCTGTCACTAAGAAGGTTTTTATGACGTTCGTTCCTCTGCCAGGTACCAATTCCTCCAATTTTCTTTAGAGAGAAAACCGATGTACTCTTGATCTCTATCGCGGTAGAAGTGATGCAAGCACTGTCGGAGATTTTTTCTTTCAGGATGGATGCAAACAGTTTTGCAGATGACTTTGACAAGCTGCTGAGATCGCGAACAAGAAGATCTTTTTTTGAAAACAGAGATAGATCTTCATCGTCAAAATCCATTTCTTGTTCTCTTTTTTCTTCAACACTGGAGGAAGCTTTGTCCTTATTGTCAAGAACTTCTCCAAAGACAGGTACCACAATTTTATCTTAATGAGCTACGAGACAAGGTTCTGAATGAAGATGAGGATAATTGAGGCCGCTCCGGTTCTTTCTGTTAATTCCAGTCAAATAAATAGCGCAAAATATCAGTCAGTGCCATGTTTAGTCGGCTCCCTCAAAACCATGGGGATTCAAAACTTTAGACATCTACTCTTTTCTTTAACCCACTGACGCAGATATTCACTGCCTGACATTCATATCATGTGTGGCCCCAAGCTTTATCCTGGTCACCAATTTTCATACCAAAATAGTCATGCTAAGCCCGCTTTACTAACCTTGTAAGTTTTATCCTTAGATCCAGTCCTATCTTTTTCTCAAATTGAACAAACTTATCAGCGGTCCTAAAAAATCTAACCTCATAGGAAACCTTTGCTTTGTAAAAATACGGTATCTCTATTTTATAAACCATTGTGAGATTGAAAATGTTTAGACAACGAAAGATACTAACTGTCATCAATCTGTCTTTTTCCCTATGTGTTATAACCCAATATATATATATATATATATATATATATATATATATATATATATATATATATATACATATATATATATATATATATATATATATATATATATATATATATATATATATATAACTACTGACGAAATTTAATCGGTTGGCTAGTTAATCTATTGAAGTCTTAGTTTGGTTATATTGTAAATAGTTTAATTGAGGAGCAGTAATTATTTAGGGTAAGATTTATTTTATTGATATATAGTGACTCTAAGATTTTCAAATCGAGAGAAGTTGAGGCTGAAGATAAAATAGTAAATGAATTAGAATTAAGAGGATGATGGTGATACTCTGAATGTTGCCTGATGGAAGAGGCTTCAGGTTTAGAAATGGGATCACCAGTCCTATGAGACAAACCCAAGTGCTTCGCAATCCTGCATTTAAGTTGTAAGCCAGTTTGACCTACATAACGAATGTGGCAGGTCGTACATGTATAATTGTAAATTATACAGGATCGCAAGGCCAAAGGGATTGACCCCTCATGGAAAAAAAGGACTTTAACGAACCAGGGTGGGAATATATACAAATGAATTGGCATTGAGGGAAATGGTTGTGAGGGTAGAGAGAAGGAGTTTGTTAAACTCGGATGTCAAATGCTCGAGATAGGGTAGTTAAATGAAAACCTTCTGTTTAGAAACAGTAGTAAGTAAGGGTCGAAGAATAGTATATTTTGGAGAGAAATTTGGACACTAACTGGTCGAAGATGAAATCGGGGTAATAATTAAATTTGAAGAAATCCTTTAAATAAGTCAGTTCTTCATGAAACGATATCCAGTTAGAGCATATATGGTAGGCTCTAAAAATTCGGCTTTTAATACTGGATAATTTAAACTGACTAAGAGAGCTACTAAAAAAATGTGTACCTAATCTAGAGGTGGTAGGTTTTCTGTAAATGGATGTATTGTAAGAGGAACCTGTTCGGACAACGTTGACATATAATGAAAAAACACAAAGTAGCACGTTATGAAAATTAACCCATTTTCCTGTGGGTTAGTTTTTATAATAATAATAATATATATATGTATATATATATATATATATATATATATATATATATATATATATATATATATATATATATATATATATATATATATATATATATATATATATATGCAGTACCATGCGACGATTGCCATAAAGTTTATATAGTGGAAACATGGAGAAATCTAGACAAGAGATTGTACGAACACAAAAGATATTAGCGTGGGCAGAGAAAGTAGTGGAATATTTTGCCATGTTAGAGACAAGAATCATACGATCGATTTCAATGGAAGTAAAATGTTATTTAAATCGGCTAACTATGTTAAGAGAAGAATCGTAGAATCGAGCTTGATATCGTCAATTCCTAATTTAAATCTATCTGAGGGTCAATTTTCTTTTAATCCTGTAATAAGATCGCAAATAAATAAAATAGTAAAATTTCAGCCCTTCAATATGTTTAGGCCTAACCCCCCCCCCCTCAGATTAGCCACAAGTAGGGGATTGGGGGAAAAAAGAGGAGATCCTGTATTATGATTTTATGCATTTCTCTTATATTTTCTGCCCAGTGTCAGTTGAAAAAGGGGGTGAGATACACCGAAACTGTTCTGAATTAAATTGTCTTCGGAGAATGTGTTTTAATTCCTCATCTTTTCTTGCGATATTGCATTAATTTTCATCATATATATATATATATATATATATATATATATATATATATATATATATATATATATATATATATATATATATATAAATATATATATATATATATATATATATATATATATATATATATATATATATATATATACAAAGAAAGCAACTACAGGATGTGCGGGTGATAATACAACCACCACAGGGCTATGCCATTTTTATTTTCTGTCTTTCAAATCAAATTTGAAGACAGAAAGAAAGATGCAGAAACCTGGTGTAGCTGACTATAAATACATATAGTACAAGAGGAATAAGAATTGGACACGAATGAGCAAATGAGAAACCGGTTGTTTTTTGTTGTTTTTTTAAAGGCAAGAGAGAGGGACATTAAAAGAATCCAGAATCAAAGGGAGCAGAGGGCGGCACAGTGAAGGCGATCCTTTACCGAGAAGACAGAAATAACGCCAGGGAGAAAAAGTTTTGAATTCCTGGCCGGGAGTCGAACCCAGGTCTGCTGATTGCAGGTCAGATGCTCTACCGCTAAGCTACCGGGCACAGTAACTATATTTCGCCCAGAGCGTTACCCCATCAAATCCAGTGTTAAGGAGATACTGGGTTTGATGGGGTAACGCTTTGGGCGAAATATAGTTACTGTGCCTGGTAGCTTAGCGGTAAAGCATCTAACCGGCAAACTGCAGACCTGGGTTCGACTCCCGGCCAGGAATTTAAAACTTTTCCCCCTGGCGTTATTTCTGTCTTCTCGGTAAAGGATCGCATTCACTGTGCCGCCCTCTGCTCCTTTGATTCTGGATTCTTTTAATGTCCCTCTCTCTTGCCTTTAAAAAAACAACAAAAAACAACCGGTTTCTTGTCTCATTTGCTCATTCGCGTCCAATTCTTATTTTCTCATATATATATATATATATATATATATATATATATATATATATATATATCGGAAATGACTATATGCGTCTAACTTCAATTCGAGTGACAAAATTAATTCTTTAAGTTAGAAATAGCTGGAAGATGGGCGTCTACTTAGCCAAATTATCGAGGGTATTTTAAATACTAAACGGACTCACTAATACGAGTATGGCTAAAAATATAGGCTAAATAACTGAGTGTCCCCTATATATATTGATTAGTATTTTGTTGAAATATAATCTAAAGATATAGGAGTGTTAAAACAAGTCTTTATCTTTAATCTCTCTTTCTTTCACTCGCCTTCATCTGATACTGTCAACCATTCTTCCTTTCTATGTATTAGCTCCGATGTAGCTTAGCATCCTGTTGATTCCTAATTCTTTAATACTTTGTTTCTTTATAGCCTACAGTGATAAAGTTTAGTCTAGGGAGTTTTTGTTAATAACGAGGCAACCAGTCTGAATGCTGTTCATTTTGCCCTCGTCGGAGATAAGCCAAGGAAGTAAAACTTGTCCTCACTCCAGTGGCTATTTCTGACAGATACTCGGCAACTTCACCTATCTAATCCGAAGTCACGAAATTACTTTTATCGATTTTTAATGACCCGGCCACTAATCGGCAGCTGTTTGTTTTGGTTTTTATTCTTTGGCGAGGGGTTTATTTATTTGGGGGTTGATTTTACCGTAATTTACATTTTGCCTTAGATTTAATAAGTTATATAATTTTATTCCTTCACTTTCTCGTTTTAACTTCCCAACTCTCTTCTCAACATTTATTTGTCTCTGGCAAAAGACGATGCAAATTCTCCACATCCATCTAGGCTTCTGGATCCATTTCCTATGGCATGACGTAATAGCTTTATTGATGATACCAACACCACATAAGTTTTGAACTATTTTCTCTAGCAATCCATTTATTCCTCTTTCTGTCTATTTAATGGCGGTTTCATTCGATTTTGTCACATATTATTAAAATAATATGGAGATAATTTGTGTGCAAGTATAAACAAGCAGCACAACGCTCAATAACAACTTTAGCCAAAGAGGGAAGGATCGTAACTCTCGTAGACATTCACATATCCCACAATGAAGTAAGCTTCAACTCAACGGTTAATCACACGCGACTCTCAAATTCCTGCTCTAATGTTTCTGTGTTTTCCAGCAATTCAAACGGCCCTCTCTTCACCCTGCTTCTCTCTTGCTTTATTCTGTTTTTACTTCAATTTAAATCAGATCTTAGGAAAGAAAAAAAATGAAAAATACACTCATTCTTTAATAAAGAGACCTAACCAAGTGCAGCTTGTTTAAAGGGGCCTTATTGTATTGCCTTCAGTGTGTACATTCTCCTATTTTGTTTTTTTGTAAATATTCCTTTAGCAAGGTGACGTGGGTGCATATGTGTGGGTTGATATTGTGAGAGGGAACATTTTTCTTGCCTGCATGTGGTTTTAGCAAGTGTCTGTAAGGAAAGTTACGCTCTAAATGGTCTTATCTCTGTAGCGATATGGTAATGCGCAAATATTTATGAGCGTCGCTGGCTTAGTTTCTCGCAACTTTACATTTCTATTATCATTTTTTCGTAAACTTAATTTTTCTTGTAAGTTAATGGAGCAGATTAAGACTGAATTTACTCGATCCTAATTGGAACTTTGTTATAAGGCTTTTTGAGCAATTGACAATGCTTTGCCAAGGACAATTATTTATCAAGCCTTTATCTAACGAGCAATTTCTCTAGCATTGTTAATGAATATCCTACTCCTTTTTAATTTTCATTTAATTACAACAAATTTGCGTAAGAATTGCAAGAATTTTATCCTTTTAACAATTTACCCAATTCCTTTCGTTATTCGAGTGCTTGAGCTCCATTCTTCCTTTTTAAGATTCTGAAGAATTCTCCAATTTCAAAGTTTGTCTCCGAGGAGGACCTCCACTGCGAAATGAGAAGATCACACTGAAGACATTCCACGCAGGCTTCTCCTGGAGTAGCTGCTGGATTAGATGTCGCGGATGAGATTTGCTACATCCAACCACCACCATAATCCAACCCCTTCAACCCAGATTAAATGCGATGACAATTAATGCTTCAGAACTATACATATTTTAAAAGCCTTCACATTTAAAACATACCCCAATTTCACACTCTTCTGGTAGCATCTTACAATATATTGAAACATAGAGAACTCAGGGAGGAACACTGCTTCTCGCCAGACTTCCTCGAGGCTGCTGGTTAGGGAAATGGAAAATTGATAAGAAAATTGAAGGGTGTTGTGTGAGTTTTTTATTAAAAAAGTATAAATGGGTGGGTCGTGGACGTTATTACTAGTGCATTCGATGTGCGCTAACCCCACTAAGAAATACAAGGGCAAGAGAGAAGTGGCGGATTGAAAATTAATCCAATCAAACCAGCAAGAATGGGAAAGACAAAAAATGAAAATAACGTTTTTGTTTAATTATCTACTATATACTTATAAATTATAAAATAATTTTTTTATTAAAATAGTACTTTTTTATTTAGTTCAGAATTGAATTTAGAAATTACCAAAAGATTGCAAATAACAGTTAAATACTGGTTCTTAACTCAATAGACTTGATTTTCTGCTACCAGGCGTTAGCTAACTTTAGAAAATTCTTACTAGACAATTATGAATATTGTGGAAGAATAAGGAGAGCAAAAAATAATTTCCCATCCATAAATTCCCCAGTTCCCCGTTGGCTGCTCTAAATTTATCTGCCCTATATACTTCGGAAATTAGAACAATGGAAAGACCATTAAAGGAGCATCGCGACTTCCCGCTATGGACACTTATCGCCACCCAAGGCAAATAAAGAAGTCTGTTGGCGATGAATCTCTCTCCCCGTCTAGATAATTTCGGTATATATATATATATATATATATATATATATATATATATATATATATATATATATATATATATATATATATATATATACATATATACTATACTTCGAAGTTCACAGGCAGATTGTGTCTGAAGCCGCTGTCCAGTATATTAGCCGTTAACGTCTTCGTTAGTCAAGAGGGAATCGACTACATTCTCGCCCAGAGAAGAATTGAGTGATTTTCGAAGAGCCAAGGAAGAGCTAGTCGTCAGTCAGGAATGTTCGTGGAGATAGTTTTAGACGAGCTTCAACCCTTCTCACTACGTCTTCGGATTTTAAGGATCGGAAAAGACATCCCCAAAGCATCCTCCGTTTGCCTATTAAGGATAAGAGGCCCCCATCTTCAATTTCCCGAAGTTGGATTGAGCGTCTCGCGAGACGCCCGCAAGTTCAAAGTTGAACTTACCTCCCTGGTCCTACTCGCCACACATCAAGGTAAAAGAGATTTAACCCCCGCTTCGTCACGCTCCTCCCACCTTTAAATCATTTGTCGGTTTCCTGAAAATAGAGTTTTCATAATAAAGAATTATCAAAGTTTTTAATGCACCAACAACAATACGTCAGGAATAGCAATTGTTATCTTTTGGGAATTATATTAATTAATTTTATAACGTTATTGTGGAGTGGTAAGAGCCCCCTCTACATCTTGGGCGAGATTATAAGATTATAAGATGTGTGATCCGGCAAAGACCGTGTGGTCCACTTCTGGGCTAGCTCTCCTTTAAACTACGTCGATGGAATTAAAGTGTGCATCTAAGCGGTTCCTAAAGATGTTTATGCTTGTTGATTTAACAACGATCACCGGCAACTCATTCCACGGGGAAACTACCTTGTTTGCGAAAAGATTCTTTGCTATATTTGTTTAAAATCTTCGTTTCTTAAGTTTGTATCCATGGCTTCGGGTTCTTGAGGAAGCGTCCAACTCGAAAAGGGTTTCAATTTTTACTTTATGAAAATTGTTTATGATCTTAAAGACTTGTATGAGTTCTCCTCTTAACCCTCTCGTCTCAAATGATTGCAGGTTGAGTACTTTAAGTCTGTCTTCGTAGGACTTTTGACGTAGTCTCGGTGTTATTTTTGTAGCACGAAGTTGCACTCTCTCCAACATTTCTATATCTTTTCGCAAGTATGGATTCCAAAATTGAACTGCGTACCATACCGCAATAATGTTATAAGTTTAATTAAAACAATTCCCAAAATAAAACAATTGCTATTCTCGACGTATTAGCTAAGGTTAACAGACCCCTATCTTGGGTACTGTTAAGAGCCCCACTATGCTTATTTTTGAGGAAAGTTTTTCAATATTTGAAAGGGGCAAGAGCTCGTTTCTGAGTTTGAAAAGGGTATAAACCCTTACTAGTCCTCTCTTTCTCTGCAATGAACCATCCCATAGCTTAGTGTCGATAAATGGAAGCAGCAATGCAATGGGGAGGTTCGAACCACAGCTCAAACTGTTTGCTTTCACTGAGATAGGCAACATAAAATGTGATTCTCTATTAGAAAGAACACCAAAACAACAACATTAAAAAGAAGCCTCTCACGTCTTATCTGTAACCAAACTCTAGTGCTGAACCCTTGGATGTTTCTTTTTCTAATCGGTCCTTGTTTGCTACCTTGCTGCGTCCTTTAATCGGTACTTGTTCTTTACCTTTTGATAGCTTCCACTTCCTTTCACTTCCCTCGGTAAGGGTTTAAACTGGCACCTCTGCTTACGTGAGCTCATTGTTTAAATTTGTCCCTGGCGTCGTTCTGACGCGCCCTTACCACCAGAATGATGTGACCCACCATTCCAATGCTTATGTTCTCTATCCTTTTCGCCCTCATCTTTTTCTCTTCATTATCCAATCTTGTCCTTCGCTTGTCGTTTCCTCATTATTTCCCCGCATTTATAGATGAGAGATAGAGCGAACCAGACTGGTTAGTGGTTCAATACCACCACCACCTTTTCGAAATTTGAGATGCCGCCAATCGTCCTTTCAAGGGTTATTCCCTCGATTTATTTCCGTTTCTTGTCGCCTTTCTTTATTCAGCTCTTATCTTTATCTCTATCACCTTTACTTTCTAATTTATGTGACAATAACGTCACATAACATTATTTATCACTGTTTATTCTTCAAATAAGCAGAATTAACCTCTTTACATCATCACACCTCCCAATTGATATTTTCAGTGCACTTTAACTAACTTTGATAGTCTATCATTCTAAATTGCTCCCGACACCATCAAAGAAAAGCGACCATGTTTTAACAACGTTGTTTGTAACTTGTGTATGTCAAACTCCTCCTCGTGTAACATCCATGTCCATATCTGTCCACTGTTTGAAACTTGATCAAACATTGATTAGTGAGAAAAAGTTATGTTGTCCCCAATTTCTTAAGATTTTTCGCTCATTTTCTCAGCTTACTCATTCTTCTTCTTAATATTGGTATACCTAAAAGAGGCTTCATTCTCGATGTATGTCATAACATCTCAAAGAGTACAGGTAATTAATTGTCTTTCTTAGTTTATTCAAAATCATTATGAAATTAAGAAGCTTGTAACCGAGCGTTGTTCATAATGAATCTTAAAACAGAACGAAGATATCGTTAAAAAAAACAGGGCGCCAGTCAACCCCAGATTGACAAACAATCTGTCTTCTTTGAAAATCGAAATTTCCTTAGATTTTGTTTTCTAGGAATGATTAATAATGACAATTAAACTCTAAAGTTTAAAACTATTTGGAATTTTTATTTACTTTAGTCGTTTCCTTTTGCAAATAATTTCGTGTATGTATTTATAATGATGATATTTTGTGCCGAATTATACTTTAAAGTTGCACTTTTCTGTAATCACTTGAGTTATCACTAGAACACCCACTGAAATTTTTTTCCTTAATCGCCCGAGGGGGCAAAACGACCCTTTGTCAAGTTTTTCATATAATAAAAAATAATTTAATTAAGTATATGTTTATTTGATTCAACAAAAGGAAATAAATTTATTTTTATCACCCAAAATATTTTTTCAGAATAACATGAATGAAAAAACAACTTTGAGATTCGAAATTTCTTTTTCGTAAAATTGGTATGAAATAAGTTGTCGTATCTAAACATGCGAACCATGTTTCATTATGATATTTATTGGCAAAGAGTACACACATACTTTACTTTTGCAGTACACTTCCCGCACACAATCGCATTTTGTGCACCTTAATTTATTCTTATTCTCCTTACATTGTTGACGACCTTGACACTTGCGGCGACAATTACTGGCTGTTTCTACTTCCTCTGAATCATAATCATCGCTATAATCTGACAGCTGCTTTCTAGATCGGTTATTTTTTACATAATCCTCCCTTAGTTCTTTCGCCAGCTCTGCATAAACTTCTTCCGTGAGATTCTTTGCCTAGTAACACCTCGTACGTGATTACAGCATTGATACATTCCATATCAAAAACGTTGTAAAAAGTGTGTATTGGCCACAGCCTTGAAGATGCTTTGACTGAGTATTTTCGCGCCATTTGATCGAGACCGTCTACACCACATTTAGACTCGTATGGATACTACTCCTTAGCAGAACATTTCTGTTTCTTTTCCCTCATATATTGTAAGAGATATATTACCGCTTTTTAGAACTGATGTGTCATATAGGGGCTGGCGGGTGTTCTTTACTGAATCTGGAATTTCTCTTCTCGCCTTGTTCATTATTCCAACAAGGCTAGTACCTTTTTTTCTAAAGCGTTCTTGCTAAATTCAAGGATGTAAAGAAATTATCAGTTGTTACATTTCTTCCAGTATTTATATATGGCTCCATGAATTTTAATAAGACGTACTCTGAAACACGTATGTTTTCGGGACGAAATTCATCCTTGCCTAAATAAGAGAAGCGATTTAGCATGTATTTGGATTCACTGTCAACAGCAAGCCAAATTTTGGCCCATATTTGCCTGGCTTTGATGATATGAACTGTGTAAATGGGCATCTAGCTTTGCTTGAGAAAAGTTGCTCATCGATCGTTATATTGGATGATGGCTTATAACACATGGAGCAGTTTTTATGAATTTATTCCATGTTTAAGAAAATAGGGCAAATCTATCCGCCTGCAAGCATTGCGATCATGTTGAATTACATGTAATCAAATCTAAGAAATCTCATAATTTTACAGAAGCGATTACGAGACATACTTCGTGATCGATATTTCACGAGTTGCTAACTCCGCGTGCATATGAAATTGCAATAAAGACATGTAGTTGAGAAAGTGAGAGGGACCATGTTCTGTTCTAAAGTAATCGTTCAGCTTCTGCTTCGGTACAATTTTTTATGTGAAGGAGCATAGAATCATCAGTAAAGAACTTTCAAGCAGATGTAATACTATCACCATCGATGTTCCTCTTGGCATGTGGTGTTGGGCCTGGTATTTCTTTCAGTACATTGTAGTGAGGACGCCTACCTTGTGTAGCATTATTGGAGCTGGCACATTCTCACACGGTCTCATCACAAGCATTTGTTGATTATATTCTGATTCTAAGTCGCCTGTATGAGTGCGTACTCGTTTTACCGTTGCATCACCTTGAATTCTCACTTTCTGTTTTGCAAAATTTGCCCTGTTTTCTGAATATATACACATGGGTATATATTAGTCGAGTGTATATTTAAAAGATATAGAGGCAAATGTATAAATATTATTTCCTATAACAAATATTTATATGATTGGAGTGGAATTTTTTAATCCAAAACAGAAAGTGGTAAAATAATGGAGGCTTACTAAGATATATATATATATATATATATATATATATATATATATACGGTATATATGCATATCAACATGTATTTACCTTCAATGTTGCTTGAGTGACACGAATCAATTGAAGATTCCTGTTCACTCGCATCGGATATGCTTGAAGATTCGAGAATGAAATCTTCATCACTTGAGTCATCAGGACATAATTCTCCACCATCTAATTCTTTATCATCAACACCAGTAAGTTGAGGCAAATTTCACTGTCATAAAGTTTAGAACCTTGTAACATTATGATGAACGATATTTTTTTTTTACCTAATACACTACAACTAAGCAGACACAAAATCCATGACCTCTACTCTGTAAGGCTTCCGAAACAAAATTGAGCGGGACAACAACTATGTCTTTATCCACTATTTGTGGTTCATGTCTTATCACGTTGAAACATGCCATTAACAAGATAACAGAGAATATAAATTTTAACATCTGATTCCATCATATATAAGGAAACATGTAAATACTGTAAATTTAGATGTTCCAAGAAAGGTCAAAATGACCCCATGGGCGTCGCATATAAAAAGGTGTATTATTGGTATGACACAATGTGTATTTTTAAAAAATCTATACCAATTAAATGGGCTTTTAAAATAAATAAAAGTCAAAGAGTGACGGAGGTTAAAATAAAAAAATACCATGTAAAGTGGTTTTGAATTTGAAAAAGGGTCAAAATGACCCCTCTGGGCGTTCTAGTGTTAAAGAAAACAATACCAGCTATCAGTTCCCTCTCAGTTGTTGCAAAGCAAGTGTTGCTTTGCCGCAAGTTTTCTGCTCGGTTGGGCTACCTTCGGTGTGTTCGTGAGGGTGACTATTGTTTGTGTGTGTGTGTGATTTTAGAAATGTTTAACCACCTCCCTGAAGCGGAGAAGGCACAAATACTCTCTTTGATGGAGGATAATTTGTCTATATAATAGATCTGTCGCCAGACAGGAAGAGGAGATGCGACCGTCAGGAAGGTGGCTGCCGCGGATCGCGGTTTATCACCTAACCTTTTTCCCAAGCGGAAACACGGAACTGGGGTAAATAAAGACACCAGAAGACTGATCTGCTGCCTCAGAGGGAGGTGTTGAAGAATTCCTTCATTACAGCCGCTTAACTGAAAAAGAATCATCACAAACTGCTGGAAAATATGTAGATTTAGAAATTGATCAGCCCGCCATCAATTTCCGTTGCAGGGACTGTACTCTATTTAACACCATTGCATTAAAGGCAGAGTGAGTGAAAAAGGAAACAAGTCTTATAATTTCAAACAATTTCCTCCTCGAGACCAGATTTCTGATCACATATTAAAATGTAGGATTACACTAGCAAATAAAAGGCCTTAAAATAGTGCACATATTAGGGTGATCCTTATTTTAAAAGAATATTCACTAGTCTGAACTCGCCAATGTGTTCCTTTTGGTTCAAAAACACCATGTAAAAAATTTCATTGAGATATATTAACAGTTAGAGATGGCTCAATGGATCCGAAGTTCCTCTCAGATGATGTATACGATATATATACAAATATATCTGCAGATCTAAAGATTTTGGGGTTCGTCTACCAAGGAGTAAACATGTGATACACCGATTTCTTTCTTAATCTGCAGAAAATTGGAGGAACTTCTATAAATAGGCCATCTGTGTAATCTAGTAAAATTGCCTCTCACTCTGAGTTGTGCCCGTGAGAGAGAGGGTGTGTGTCTTTAAATAACCAAATTTTATTTCTTCCACAAATATCAGTGCTAGAAAATGTTAGATATTAATTATTGCAAGTGTGTATTTCATTACGAAATATGAGGAAGACATTAAAGGTTCCAAACTCCCGTCCAACAAACAGGTTTTAGGTTTCTTTCTATATAATCATCAAAAGCTAAATGAAACCATCCACGTTTCTGCTACTAAGACTGTGGAAAAGGTGGCAAAGTTTTAGGATTAGGCAAAATTTCACTTCGTTACAAGCAAGATTACATAAAAAAAGTAACTGAACTGTTTGAAAAGTGGAAAGGTATTAAGGAGAATGCAGGAAGACAAACTGCAACTCACAAAGGTAAATAAGCAGTTTTCAAAAGCAGGTTTCAAGATGGAGATGATTTCATTCGAGGAAGACCGGCAATTTCTGATTGTCCAGCGCAAAGTGGACGTCGTAGAGTGATGGTACAAGTATATGTCAGTTTAAGGAAGAAAGAAACAGAAAAAGAAAAAGAGCAGAGAAAATAAGGGAGAGGCGGGAGGGAGCTACAGAGGATGTCCACTTTCTAGAGTCTCTAACAGGGGTAGAAGACATCACAAGTGGCAGTACTACCAAAGATCATAAAGATCAAGTCGCAAGCACAAGTACCAGCTTCACGAGACCAAGACCTTTGTAATGAGGGCACCAACAAGTGCTATCACCAGACCTTGTGGCAACTTTGGGCTGAAATAAGGTGTCAGACCGAACTGTTTTAGTGGTAGTTGGTGAAACTTTCCGCACTTTGCGACAAAAAATCCATCCTCTATCCCTGAACCAATTTAGCATCCGATGGCAACGACAGCAGCATCTTAAATCCACCTCGAAAAAAATAAGATATAGGTTTGACCCACAGTTCCCACTTATTTTGAACTGGGATGTGAAGCTCATCCCAGATCTCATTATACCGAGAGTCTGGTCAAATGGCCTGTGCTACTTACAGGTAATGGCCAATCACAGCTTCTTGCAGTCACAAAGCTACTATCGAGAAGAGGAGAGGATAAACACAAGATAAGGCCATATTTTCTGTTCTTAAAGACTGAAACTTAGATGAAAAGGTCCAGGGTATATGTTTCGACACAACCAGCTCAAATACACGTCGGCACAAAGGAACGTGCATTCTTTTGGAGCAGCTTGTTTGTTGTGAACTTCTGCTGATTGGTTGACGCCATCCTGTCTCGGAGCTGATCGATGTAGCAGCCTTTTCTGAAGCCATAGGGACTTCATTTGCTCCTGATGTTCTCTTGTTCAAGTTCTTCAAAACAATATAGCAATATGTATGTATATTGACAAGACCACACATGAAGCCTCGTCAACTGATGATTTCACGGCCAACGCTGCGGCTGACTTAAAAGATAGGATGGTGCAGATGTTTGAGATGGCCAGAGATTACAACAGAGAGCTCCTAGAGCTGGCTATCATCTTTCTTGGAACTATCTTCCTTGAGGCATCTACTTTGCAGCTACAGGAACCATGCACCAAGCCCGATGGATGGCAAATGTGATCTACACGTTCAAAGTCTGAATGTTTCGCTCGCAGTTCAAATTGACAACACGCGAGGATCAAGGATTACGAGAACTCCGCATCTTATTTTCAAATTGTGAATGACCTGAGGTCGCTGAAGCAATGTCAGATGTATCACACGATAAACACCGATATATCGAATGCTAAAGTAAAGAAGATGACAGGAAAACCTTTCTGAGGATTTGGTTGCTTTGGCATTGTTTGATGGTGATTTTGACAGTGGAAGCATCAGTCTAGCTTCAGTTTTGGAAAAAAGTTCCATCAGCACATTATCTGTCACCAACGATCACGCTTAACTTACCGTTACCTTAGTTGAGGATTTCTCTGGCCGTCTCATAAATGATGAGGAACAAAATTATAGTTAGTCCTGAGTGTTGTTGCTGAACAGCCCAAAAAGTCACCTCATTCTCGCAAGCGGACCTTACTGGGAAATAATGAGTGATATTGGTCATCACGACACCCTTAGCAATAGGTAGCTAATATCCAGTGTAAAAGATCCCGTCGGGGGGGACCCAGGTTAGTGCAGGTTGGGAAGAAACCAATCTAGTTTGTGTTTTATACCTCATATGGGGGAACATCGCACCCATTGAACCACCTCTAAATATTAATTCATATCGATAAAACTTTGCACATGGTGTTTTTCAACCAAAAGGAACACTTTGGCGGGGTCACATCACTGAAAATTATTTTTTTGTTTAAATAAGGACCACCCTAGTACACTTGTGTGAGAACATCTGACGAATTATTTTTACTCTTTGATCCGTGAAATTGCTTGTAAACATTTTGGGTGACGTTAGCTGTAAAATATACTTATGTAATGAAATCTGTTTGCAAATTTTCCATTTAATCTATTTTGATTAACGCTACGGAATATTGTATTTTATATTAGTCGTTTTGCCGCATTGCAATTGTATTATGGGGTGGATATAAGTTTACGCTTGATAATGGGGCATTGGGGTTTTGAAAGGAAAAGGGGGCCATCGGTGGTCTTGTGGGCTTGCGTAACGGTATTTAAAGACCTTTAAAGGCTCGGTCGAATTTCAGTTGGCGTGACAGGTGAACTTTACTTTGATGCCCCCGTCGAGTTTGCTCTGACTCCAAAGGTTTATGTAGATTCTGCTTCTATACTGGGTTCCAGAAGGTGCCTTGGTTCCCTTGGGGTTAAAGCAAAGGACTCAAAGGGAAAGCAACGATAAACAGTTTTTTATTCTTGGAAAATAGCGTCTACGTTTTTAGGCGTAGCGAAATAAATTGACTTCTGTGCGGCAGTAGGTATGTTTTATTAAGGTTGGGGTAACTGAGGCGAGGTGATAGGACTTAGGAGCGAGGGACGGACCCATGATGCCAATAATATCAAAGGGACGAGGCCGTGTCTTTATTTGCCTCTAACCAGCTAAATGATTTAACTGATCTCCCTTTGACTGCCAATAATGTCGTCCTTCGTTTACTTATAACTCCCCGTTAAGAGGGCGTGACCTCTTTTCTCTTCTCGAAGTGCGGGGGCATAGCTAACGATAGGAGACTCACTTGACACCTTCCCGAAGGCTCGACTGACCAAAGCATATCTCACTCTGTATTTGCTCGGCTTCCTTAATTATCAAGCATTCGTATCTTTCTGTCCCGCAGCTGCTCCTTAATGTATATACAGTAGTGTGCAAATTAGTTCGGACAGTACCATATTTTTACGATTTCATAATACCCTAATTTTTGGCAACACTAATGAAGGTTTTTTTTGTTTTCCGTGCAGAATAGTGTACTGGTAACATCTGGCAACTGTTTTGTTGTGCCCTAGCTACTCTAAGCCTGAGGGTACTACACCAGATCTTGTCGTGGATGACTATTGCTGTGAGCGTGCTCCGTGGTGTACTTGGTTCTGCCGGAATATTCTCCTTCCAATCACTATTAGACTATAAATTTATAATGGATATCACACCCAAGAAGCGCGCAAGTATTATAGCTCTTAGAAAACATGCTGGTTTTAGCATCAGATGAAGGTAACAAAGTCAACTGTTGGCGACATTGTGAAAAGAGCTGAAGACACTGTGAACATTCAACAATACGACACGGAAAATGTGAAAGAAAACGAAAGATAACACTTCACAATGATAGGGCTCTCATCATAAATAGTGTGAAGGATCCCAAGAAAACCAATAAAGACCTCCAGAGAGATTTGTATTTTACTGGTGTAAATGTTTCTTCTTCAACCGTCCGGCGAAAGCTCTTTGAATTTGGCAGATTTGCTAGAAAACCGATACGTAAACAGTTATTGACTTCTGCTATGAAGAAAAAAACATCTTCGCTGGGGACACAAGTATGCTGGATGGAAGGTAGCTGACTGGAAGAAAGTTATGTTTTCAGACGAATCGCATTTTGAAGTATATAGGCATAGGTCAGTGGCAGTAAGACGAAGCAAAGATGAATCACATCAGCCAGGACACATTTAACAGGCACGAAAATACCCACCCAGGAAGATGTTTTGGGGTTGTTTTAGAGCTAAAGGCCTAGAGCAGCTTGTTTCTATTGAGGAAATGATAAACAGAGTTAAATACAAAGCAATCCTACAGACTCACTTGCTTCCAGCGATGCAGAAAGACTTTCCTGATGAAATCGGCATTTTCCAGCAGGATCTGGCTCTGTGCCATACTTCCCAAATAATGCGCACATTCTTCGAAAAAAGTGGACTTACCGTTATAAATTGGCCTGGTAATTCTCCTGACCTAAATCCCATCGAGAATCTATGGGCTATAAATAAACGTAGAATCGAGAAAACCGACTGTTCAACGATGCAGAAGATGATTTGTAATGTCATCAATGCCTGGCACCATGAAGAACTGGCAGGAATGTGTTAAAATTTGGTTGAATCTATGCAAGAGCGAGTGAAGCAGGTTTTAAAAGCAAAGGGTGGTCATATTTCATATTAAATGTACCATTTATCTTATCAATGACGTATTATTTTCAAATATAAACGACAATTATCAAATAATTGTATTATTTCACCACTGTCCGAACTAATTTGCATACTACTGCATATGTGTGTAGGGTATAAGTGCGTGGGAACCAGTTATTCGCTCTCCTTTCTTGTGCATTTCTAATAAATATTAAGTTATGTGATAAGTATTTCCCTATTTTAGCATGGCTAAGGTCATTATATTACATGTCCTATTACCTAATTAGTTATATTTCTGTTAAATCTTACGATTTCCAAGATCTACTGGGTATCCATTTGTTGAGGTTCCTCATTGGGCCTATTTATCCTGCAATCTGGGTGCTACATGCCTACATTCCTTGCACTCTGGGTACCACAGAAGACTCTCCTCCGAGTTATAGGGTAAATTAAATAAATATTTATTAAGTAATGATTTAGGGTAGACATTCTATCGTATGAACAATACTACATTCTTAAAGAGCTCGGAAATTCATTAACAAATAGATATATTTGACCCCAACGATACGGGCCTATTACTTAGCCTCTATAATTATGCTATGTTCCTTCCGGAATTAAAAGTATATATATATATATACACACATATATATATATATATATATATATATATATATATATATATATATATATATATATATATAATTAACCAACACAATCGGGCCATTTAACTCGTCCTTATAATTATACAAGTTGCAATTATGATACATAAAATATATACAATATGGTACGCAGGAAAGTTACAAAATATCGAGGCCTACGGACATTTTGGCATCCTTCTCTTTTATTAAAATAAACCTTGGCAATACAATGACCTTAACCAGATTAAAAAAAAATAGACGAATGATGGGTCTCTGGCAAACGTAACTCGTCTCCAAGAGTGCGTGAAGACGTCCGGCTTGTCATTGTTCTCCTCGGTGCCTGTAGGGGTTTCTCGTCGATTTCATTTGACGTCGTTGGTCTTTGTTTCATGCTTTCCATGAGATGATGTGCCGGAGGTCATCCTCCTGGCCCTTGTCCGTGTCAAAGGGCGTCGCTGATTACTCAGCACATTATCCCTATACGAGGGAGGGAGCCTCGCATGTTTTGGCTTGTCCACTGAGAGAGTGCCCCTCTTGCCATCGAGAAATTTCAATTTATAGACCTTGCCGTTGCGCTCGACCACCGGCAAAGGGCCAGCAGATGGCGCTTCTAGCGGTTTACAAACGTCGTCTATTCGAACTGACAAATGAGTTGCCTTGCGAAGATCTTTGGGTACGAAAGGCTTGGGGAGTGAGTGCAGGTGTCTTCGGAATGCCTGTCTGAAGTCGACTTGTGCCATGATTGTCGCTAAATCTTTAATGAATTTCAAATCAATTTTCGATGACGAGGATAAAACCAAGGGTTTTTGGCGCAACAATGTTGTCCCTGTGATTGCTGTGAAAGGCGAAAATCCAGAGTCATTATGCAAGGAGCGAATGCCCAAGAGGCTAATCGGAATGGCCATCAACCAACCTTGCCGACTGGATATTATGTAGCACCTAAAAGTCCTGTGTGCTCTTTCCACCATCCCGTTCGTGGAAAGGCGGTACGCAGTGGTGCGGAGACGATGAAAACTAATGAGGGCTAATAATTCCTTAAATAACTCGGACTCGAATCGGAATCCTCTGTCGGTTACTACATATACCGGGACTCCGAATATGGAAATCCATCTGTCTAAGAAAGACAACGCCATCGTTGTAGCATTTACGTCCGGAATTAACAACGCTTCAATTCATCTTGTAGCCCGATCAATGGGCGATAGTAGAAACCAACTGTGCGACGGATAGGATTGTCTAATCAGTGAACATGATAGAAGTGGTCAAACGATATTGATATGCACCGTTTGGAATCTTGAAGACGGAATTTTATGTGGCGATCAATCTTGGAGGACTGACATGAGAGTCATTCCCTCGCCCAGGAGCAAATGTTCCTGTACATATTAGGCCAGAAATATCGAGACTTAATTAGACGAAGTGATGCCTTGATCCCAAAGTGTAACAAATTGTGCAATTGGCCAAATATAGTCCTTCTGCACGCTATAGGGATGAACGATCCAGGGTATCTTGATATTACTTCCCACCATACTTGAGCTTCTAAGGGAAAATTGAAAGATTTTAATCGTGAACGAAAATCCTCTATTTCTTCGTCATTGGAAGTCAAATGAGTCAATTTAGAGCGAATTAACATTCCTCGATGGGCACTCAGAAACTACGTTGTCCTGGCCACGCACGTAGGTAATATCACTAATGTACTCCAAAAGGCCGTCCAATGGCGATACAGCCTGTCCGTTTTGGCATTCAATGGCGACGAAAAGGCCGAAACTTGTGGCTTTTGTCTGTGCATAAAGTAACATGGCGACCTTTAATAATGTATCTCAAGTGGATTACAGCAAGATACACCTCTAGGAGCTCTCTGTCGTAGGTGGAGTATGCTTGCTGCGTCCGGCTTAGCTTGCTCAAGAAGAATGCAACTGGGAGCGGGGATCCGATTACCTTTTCGTAAAGGGCAACACCTGCTGCGTATTGGCAGCTGTAATCCTTCACCAGCTGATATGGTGAATCATTTAGCAGTGGGTGATAGAGCCTACGAGCTCACGAGCCTTAGGTTGCGTGCATGCAAGCTCGGTCAACGGTGCTGCAATCGTGGTAAAATTAGGAATCACCCTTCGGCATTATTCCAACATCCACAAGTATCGTCGTAGTTCCTTTTAGTACTTTGGTTTAGGTATCTCCCCAATTTCTTGCATTTTCTTGGCTGGGAGGCAAAGTCCTTTCGCAGAAATATGATTCCCTAATAAATCATTTTCCTCCTTTGCCAATTCGCATTTTTTCAGGGATATCCTCAGACTGTTCTCAACCAGGATTTTGAAAACTTGATTTAAATGTTTCAAATGGTCGTCCAAATTATCCGAAAATATCAGGATGTCGTCCATATATACACAAACAAACCCTAATCCCTGAAAGAGGTTATCTACGAGTCATTGGAATGTGTAGCTTGCCTTCCGAAGTCCAAAAGGTAGTTTCACGTACTCCCATAAACCAATTGGCGTTATCAGCGCAGTCTTCTCTATATCTGCAGGGTTCATAGAGATTTGATGGTAAGCACGAATCAGATCAAACCTTGAAAAAATGAGTTTTGCCATCGAGGTGGTTTGCCACACTTTGAATTCTCGGCACTGGGTATCTGTCGTGCTCTGTGATCGCATTTAGCGCGTGGAAGTCGCCGACCACTCTGTATTTACCCGGCGACTTCATATGGACCAAGTGAATCGGCGAGGCCCATGGTGATTTTGACAGGCGCACGACTCCTTTCTTCAATAAGGTTTCCAACGTCGCTCTGACAACTTGTAGTTTCTCCATTTAAAGAGGTCTCTGCTGAGCGAATGTCTGTGGTGCACTGCCGTATCAATCGTGTGCGTCACTGAGTTCGCCGAAGGTGATGAGGGATTATTTGGCACGGAGTAGTACAAAACCATATACCTCTCTAACACGCAATTGCAACTGGATGTTAGGTGATGCATGTCATTCTAATATGAGCTTAGTTTGGTTGTAGATAAGGATGCCGCGCGTGCAAACCATCAAGAAATTGAAGTGCCTCACAAAGTCAATTCCCAATAAGGCGAAGTTGTATCCCTAAATGACTGGCGAAGACTAGGGATAACTATATCCAGGTGTACCTCGCCGTACACTTTTATTTTTCCGCCATTGGTCGTCGTAATTTTTACACTAGATTCGCGTAATTCACCCGATTGCACCAATTTAGTCGGAATTATCGACACACTTGCACCTGTATCAATTAGAAACACGCACTTAAATTTATTCACTTTAGCGGCGACGGTGAAGACGGACGGCAATAACATGCCTTGGTAGTTTTTCGACGGAGTTGGGAAGATGGACTGGAGGAAGTTGCATTTGCACGTGTTCCTCTCTCTTTGGCCACCAGCACCAAGGCTTGCAGTATATCGCACTCTCACAGAAATAAAAATGTGAACTGCATACCACAGGTCTTTGGTTCCTGCGAAGGGATCGCAATCCTATCGGTATATTATAGGCACCGTGATCATTATTACGCTGTACAAAATTGGAGCTGTTTCCGTTAGGGTACAGACCTACGGGCACTGATCGCGCAATACCCGTAGAATTAACATTATTTATATAATTATCACTTCTATTATTATGATTGGGAATACACATATGGGACAAAGAATAGGCACTACGTTCTATGGATTTACTGATATCATTAACATTAAGACACTTTGCTCTATAGAATGGCATTAGTTTATCCACAAATTTTTCCAACTGGGCTAGGGTAAGTTCCTTCTGGGTAGAAATTATGGGCGCGATTTTGGTTTGCAGGGATTGGATAAACTTGTGTCACACGAGTTCCTCCCCAACTCCCACCTTTAGAGCAGTTCTCCTTAGTTATAATAAATTGGTAGAAGGTCGCCCGGTTAGTATGGAGAAAGCAATGAGCTTCTAGGAAAGCTCGGGGTTCGCCCTTTCGAAGATCCCAATCACCTCAGTCCTTAAGAGCTGGTAATTATGAGTAGATAGATTTGCAGCCGAAAGTTGGTCCACGGTCTCGGGAGGTAAGGCAGACAAAACATGAAAGAATTTAGTATCGTCCTTTTTTACTCTTGAAATGTGAAATTAGGCTTCCACAATCTTGATCCAACCTGCGACTGCAGCCTCGATAAAGATGGGTCGCTTGATGGTGATGGCGTTCACAATCTACCTCTATCCTTGTCCTGCCTGTTGATGGTTTGATGCATCCATTTACTCGTCACCTTCAATGTCCTGCCGAAATGAGTTACTAGTGTATTGGGAGGGGGGGCTTTCATTAGGCTTACGATCGTTAATAGTGTTTTCTATAAGTGTAGTTTTAACGTGCAGCTGGCAAGGTAAACAAGAGCATTATTTTGTTTGTTTGTTTTGCTCTTTCTTCTGTGATGATTTGATGTAAATGGAACCGTAGGTAGTAGCCTAATGTGGCCACGTGTAACTTCAGGGGGGTTTATATGCAAGTTTGGAAAGCTGGGTAGTTTACCTCTGGAAGACAAGAGTAGACCTACTGCATACAAGCCTTGGATACCCATCAAGTCACCCTCTGCCAGAAACCATCACTCACGTACCATTACTAAAAGCGGGTGACTTCGAGAAGCGTAATAACGTCGAGTACCCCTCCATAACACTTTCAAACGTTTATCTACTATAGGTACCTAAATATTGTCCTATCTGACAAAACCAATTTTAACCCCCCGGCGGTGTTTCAGGAGGTTCCTAGAAGGAATCTCTTTGGTTTTCCTTAATGGGGACCCCTGCGCACTAGGTCAAACTGATCGGTGCCCAGTGGCTTTTGGAGCACACTAATTGGCTTCATTTCCCTAAGTTTTTACCTCCACAACTCGAAAAGAATAGTGTCGATATAGGATCTATATATGTATATAACTGAGAAGCTCTCGAACTTTTATAACGGACTATAGCTAAGTAGGTGTAAAATTCGCTAAAAAGTCCATTTTTGCCATAGGGCTTCAAGATTTGAAACGCTTGAGGGTGCTGCCCTTGCTGTCGCTAAATTTATATATTTCCGAAATTTCCACACATTTGGCGTTGGCGACCCATATTATCGCTATTTATCGGTAAAATTTCTCCATAAAATAAAAAAACCCCTATTTTTTTAGCATAGACTTTTAACAAATTGACCCAAATTTGGGGGCAATATTAAAATTGGTTATATGCAAATACGAGGGGCGGTCAATAAGTTTTGCAATTCGGATAAAAGGAAACGAGATATGAGGAAAAGGGTTTTATTATTTTTCAATATAACTACCCTCGACTTTAATGCACTTGCGCCACTTGTCCCTGAGGCTTTGAATTCCCGACAACAGAAATCTCCCGACTGCTGTTCAATCCACTCCTGGACGGCGAGCTGGACATCTTCATCGTCCCCAAACCGGCATCCACGCAGTGCAGCCTTGAGCTGGCGGAATAAAAAGTAGTCGCTAGGGGCCAGATCTGGACTGTAGAGGGGATTGTTGAGCTCCTTGAATTTGCACTCGCGCAAGGCAACGATTGCAACTCTAGCCTTGTGGACTTTGACGACGTTGAAGTCGATCATGGGGCGTGAAGTTTCTAGGCACCCAACCGGCAGAGACCTTGGTCATGGCCAAATTGTTGTGGATGATGTTGATGACACTTCCATGTGATATTCCAAGTTCTCGCTTGATTTCTTTGACCTTTACCCGTCGATTTTCAAGGATCATCCTCTCCATATGGGCCACATTGTCCTCGTTGGTCACGTCTGACGGGATTCCTGGACGGGGGTCATCTTCAAGGGACTCACGTCCATGGCGGAACTTCCTATTCCAGCGAGCAATGGTCGCATAGAAAGGGGCGGTGTCGGTTTACACTGCAACCTTCTCCATTGTTGACAAATTTGTGACTGACAATATGCGATCAGCTATTGCTGCTTAAATAGACGAGGCAGGAGCGTGCGGCTGCAGGTCATGACTTGTCATAACTTGTCCTAACACCCCCACAAACAGCCATCCCCCTTCCTCTGTTTTGCCCTACGGATTCGCAAAACTTAATGACCGCCCTCGTATCTCAGTGACTTTAAAAAGATAGAGACACGTAGCTATGTAAAGCTATTGCGTAGATATCTAGATTCCTCACCTATCTTTTTCTCTACTATATTTACCTAGACCTAATAAGTTCGCTTTTATTTCGGATAAAATCACCAAAATGGCATTTTTTTGTTCGTTTGTCAGTGGCCCCGGTGGTTAATGATAAAATAACAATTAATTTTGGTCATTAGGTAGAGGAACCTTTCTTCTTTCGACTTGCCCGACATCTTAAAAACGTCCAGATGCGTAAGTTTACCTCTGAATTTCCATGACAATTATGCGTACTTTTACACCCATTCAAAAATGAAGATTCACTTCGTTCTAGGCCGAAATATAGCATGTATTTGGATTTTACTTACCGCCCTCTATAAGCTGTTTTTTATTTTAGCTCCATACGATAATTAGGTAATGCGATAGACGATTATTCCCTATTTCTTTTACTTTTGGAGAGAGGAGTTTTCCCTAACAGGTCCCTAATTTTCCTAGCGTATTGTGATTTAGATTTTCAAGCTCAACATCTGGTTTACCATTTAAATCTATAGCCAGAATTATGATAAATAAAAAAATTATGATTTTATCCATAAACCCTTTTAATTTTGATTTTGTTACTGTCCTAGAATAGGCTCCCGACGATATACCATATATAACTATTCGGTAAGCGAATTTTCTATATTTCGAGTGCGTGGTAATCTGATTGACCGAGGTTAGTTCAAAAAAGGATGGGGGGCCTGGAAAGGCTTTTTTATCTTCAATATGCTTAAGAAGTGGAACGGAGCACAAGGATAAATAATATGGCTACCATTAATAAAATAGTTTTATTAATTAAACTACCAAGAACACACCAATTTTTTTTTTACATAAACGGCGATTAAAAATAGGCGAAACGCGTTAATGAAAAGGGTCCTGGGAATAGCTGACTAATCTGAGGATTAAGATTTGGAGAGATTTAAAAAGGTAAACAAACAAAAAAGGAGGGGGGGGGGATGGTTTGCTAAAACATTCAAAGCACAGGGTTACGTTGACAAAAGGTTAAATGATTAAAGTTAATGCTCAGCTTACGTAATTACAAAGTTGCTGTGCAGAGGAAGACGATGCGAAGGAATCTTCGGTCCAACTGGCGATTTCCAGCAGAAGGGTTCTTCGAGAGGTTGTCCTTAACGAGGGGAAAGAACTTTCTTCGAGGAGTGAGAGCAAAGTGGGGCTCGGAAGTACGAGCGATTCTTGTGTCAGCAAATCAGAGATGTTCTAGATGAACAATGGAGGTTATTGTTGAAACCAAACGTTCTCTTGAAGAACGTTAAAAAGGGGGGGAATTAAATTATCCGGACGTGATGTCTTGGGAACGAGAACCGTTTCTTGACGAACGGGCTTGAAAAACAATGGCTTTTCTAACGTTGTTCTCTTTCTGAACAACAGGTGGGGGGGGGGATGCGAACTGTTTCTTGTAAAACGGGCTCAAAGAACAATGGCTGTTCTAACGTTGTTCTCTTTCTTAACAACAGGGGGGCCCTGTTGACTTGGCGTCTCGAAGGGCACGAACCTTGGCACTCAAGGGATATTGCCCTCTTCTGGACAACAAGGGGTTTCTCAGCTGAGTTCTTAGGTGCACAAAGGAGACCGGATCGGCTTGATGCCTCGCGAAGATAATCTGGATCTGCTTCAATTGTGAAAAGCTATGGTATAAATAGCTGGAGCCATCTCCATGGCGTAGGGGATAATTGAGTGGGGGACTTCGGGGGAATGTCCCGGTGGCGCCAGGGAAAATACCTTATCTGCCCATAAGCCTAATTCAATCTAGCGAAATCGACGTATGGAGGCGAAACGGGGGTGTGAACCTCCTTGATTAAACTAGGGGAGGGGGCATTATTTTATATTTTATAATAAACTTGAACTTCCATTTTCTGGATATATCTTCCTTTTTAACGACGATGTGACGATTCCTTCCAATTCTGATTACGTAATGACTTCTTCTGCTTCATGATGACGTGATGATTTCTTGAGACGAGTTAGCCCTTGATAGTCATTTTCTTTCCGTTTTCCTTTCAAGCGGTTTTCTCTTGAGTTATTTCTTGAGTTGTCCTTAAAGCGTTTTTCGTGGTCTCCGTTTTCTTGTAGACTTTTCTTTTTAAAAATTGTAGACTTCGGGGTTCGATCTTGGGCCTTTTGAATCCCGAGGCTAGCACTCTACCATTACGCTACGGTGCAGTCCGTTCTGACTAGGTAATTTAATGGGCTATTTATATTCTCGCTTTTTGAAGGAAGTTTTTCTCCTATACATCTTCGCATTCCTACAAAACATTGGCTATGATGCGCGATAACTTGCTTCTGCTTTCTCTCGCAGGATACACGCGGGTAAGCATGTGTTTTTAACATGTGATAGAGGCTGAATTAAAGCGGTCTCAGACCGTTCTATCACAGTTACTTAATCGAGGTTTATCGCCCTCACGAAATTACTTACAAAGCTGCCGATTTCATTTCTATACCAGTGGGTTTGGTAATAAAAATCCTTTCAAATGCTGCATGACTCTAACCACTTTTACTAATAGCTAATTTTTTTCGGAATTTATATTTAAATAGACCAATGGAAATTTTGAATTCATCATCCATGTCTGAGAATCAGTTTGGACTCTACTAGGGTGTTCAATGAGTTCTCAGCCTAACATGCAAAGAGGAGAGACAGGAGCCCGGCGCAGCTGGATCACGTACATGCTTGTTCCAGTTCAATGGTGACTCTTTCTGAGTAATGATGGCGCCTTCCGGCAAAATGAGTGAAGCTAAACAGTGGGCTGTGATAAAGTTTTCTGTGATTCAGGGGAAAGCGCCACAGTTGATTCATGAGGAGTTAAGTACAACACTAGGTGACAGTGCCCTATCTTATTCCACTGTCAAACATTGGGCTGCTCTCTTCAATGAGGGTCGAGACTCCTGTGGGGATGACTCTCAAAGTGGTATTCCGTCTAATGCAGCCACCGGGGAAACTCTGGTCATGGTGGATAGCATGGTAATGGATAATCGCCGAATCTCAGTGCGATATATTGATTCACAACTGACGATATGTAATGGATATATTGTTATAATCTTCTACAATCACCTCAACCTTTCCAAGGTGTCTGCCAGATTGGGTTTAGAAATGCTGATGCCTGTGAGGCAGAAGAACCGGATAATGGCTTCGAAGGAGATGTTGCCAGCCATGAGAGCGGATCTGGATGAATTCATGGCTCAAATCGTAAACGAGGATGAAACTTGGTTTCCTCACTTCGATCAGGAAACGAAAGTCGAATCTAAGCAATGGAATTACCCCTCCTCTTCAACGCCCCCCAAAATTCAAGGTCTTGAAGTCTTCACGTAATGTCATGGTAACAGTGTTCTGGGACACTGGATGGATCCTCCTCGTAGACTTCTTGGATCATGGCTGCATCAATAGCGGACCATTATATCCAGAACTACTGTGGGAACTTCGGGAGGCTCTTCTTCAGAAACAACGAAAAAAAGTGTCCCGGGGTGTTCTTGTCCTGCAGGACAATGCACCTCCGCACAAAATCATGGTCGCCAGGAACAAATTGGTGTCCTGCGGCTTCGAATTTTTGCCCCATCCCCCTTGTTTCCTCGCTCTGGAACCATCAGACTGTCACCTTTTCCCACACCTGAAAAATCAGTTGCGGGGTACCTCTTTCGTTGATGACGAGGAGACGAAGGAGAAGGTGATGGAGGTTTAGGTTGGATTCAACCCGTTATTCTTCAGGGATGGATTTTCGCAATTGAAGAAGAGACTAGAGAAGTGCATCAATGGTGAAAAATCTATAAAAGTAGTTGAGTGAACCTTTGCTTTATTTTTGCTCCTACTGGTGTCTAAAGAACTTTGATAGGCTTATTATTTCTTTATATATTACTGAAAAACCTAACTTCTGAAAGAAAATGTCCAAAAGTAGAAGATTGTTTTACTTGAAATGAAGATGGGCCTACATCATTCGAAAGTAGGAAAAAATACAAAATGGCCTAAGATTTACTCCTTCTAAGTTAAAAAACTTTTTGATATGAATATTTTGTCCGTTTATGTCTATATTTTACCTACCTAAAATATAAAATAGTGAAAAGTCTACGGTATTTTAGATCAACCTTTTACCTTGCCAAGAGGCAAAATAAGTAATCTCTTTTCCTTCTACCCTTGTGGAAGGAAAATTAAATGAAAACTCGTCGCAAATTGCCTAAAATATTAGCCTATAAAACAACATATGGTCCTAGCGATATGAGATAGATAACATTTGAAAGAGTGAAAATCTGAGTTTAATAGTTTTTTTTTTAATTAATATTATTTTCTTTTTGTGGGCTACAAGGCCTCTTTTTTATCTATTTGAGTCTGTATATTACCCTTAAAATTCAGCCCAAATCAAAGACGAGTATGATTTTATCGACTTATTTTTAACGCTTTTTCGCCGGGAGTAAGTCTTGTAACCCTCCGTATAAAAAGATTTGAGATATTGCCGAATTTCTTTTTTCTTTTTTGAGAATATCCCTTGTAATTCGACTTAAAAATAATGCGAGTAGAATTCAAACTTGAGACATTATGTACACTAATGTGTTCTTTAGTCAGTCTTATTTTCAAAAATTATCATTTATTTTTTTCTATTAAAATAAAATATAACTAAATAGCACTTAGGAAAAGAAGATTAAGAATCTCCCGTCTATTTTACCTTATGTAGTTTTTAAGCATTAATCTTTAGTAATGTTTGCAAAAGCTATTTGTTGCCTCTAAAACTGAATTACATTTTCGTATTTTCCAGGTCTTATAGCCCATTATATCCAGATTTGAATGCCTAAGCTCTAATAGTGACTTCATAATCATCTTGCAAAAATTTAATTTTAAGGTATGATTTTCACAATGGAAATTTAGTATTTCATATTTCACTTAGAAGTCTGAGACTCACGAAGTCAAGAATTTCAATCAAAATGGCATTTGGGACACATGGCTTGAAAGTATACTTCTTTCTCCACTTGTTTACTTAATTTGATGATCGTAGGTACAACTGCGGTTCCCCACTGTCCCATTTCTATGAGAGGTGCTCAAAATTTCAAAATGGCAAAAATTGTGTCGACACACGTAGGTTTAAACGGACATAGAATATTGTTCACTTAACACAGCGCAACGAGGTAAACAGTTTTGTATAGTGAATGGAATTTCCTATTATATGGTATGCAAAACTTTTCAGGATGTGTCATTAAACCTAGGCAGTGCCACTCGAACCGATGAATTGGTCAAAAATCAACGTTGATCGATCATGTAAACATTAATAAAATTGAATTATTATATATCCTTTTACTATATTTATAAAAGGATTCTATCGATAACACTGGTCAACAAAAAAATGTTTCCTCATGGTTCTGGATCAAAATAGTATGATTCTAGAGTATATAGTATGTGATGAATTCAATAATGACCTTCGTATAGCTGTATCGGGCTCAGTTTTACAGAACCAGCATATCTAAATATTTGGTGCACCATGTTATTCATACACTAATGTATATGTTCATTAGTCCACTTATGCAATATTTTTTTCCTAATTTGTGCTCTTTTGTTTATTTCAGATTGCTGGTTCATCTTGTTACATCTCTACAACTGCCTAGTTTCTGAACACTCTGAACTGAACAAAACATAGAAAGTGGCAAGTGCGTAAACGATGCTGATCGTTTTTGTTACATATGTGGCGCCTTCATTCTTGGTAACTTCAAGATACCCTTCACAAAAGCTGTTCGCCTGAACTACAAAATTTACTTCAAATGTCTTTTGGGTCATCAAGAGAAGAAATGGGCACTTCATATAACTTGTAAGTTTTGTGCCAACCACCTGAGCACAAGTTCTTTTTGTGTTTGTGAGACAGCAGAGCTGATGCAGAGGACTATGTGAGAAAAGAATGGCTGACAAGTCCAAGAGATGCGCCTGGAATGTTCAACTGTGTTCACAAACTTCTTGTAGATCCAGAAATGATATTTTTGCCTCTACTGCATCTAAAGCTCAGTTTGGGTGAAAATTCTTCCTATCTTCTTTGCTCCTCCACTTCCGTCACTGTTTCACTGATTTAGAGCCGGGGATCCTTCTCACGCCTTGCCCAAATAAGGGCTGCCCGGGACTGGGGCCATTTCGTTTAAGTACCTCATGCTTTTCTTGAGCACAAATAAATACCGCAGTGGCTTGCTAGACCTATCCTGGGGGCTATTTTTCTGTTATGGTATGTCCCCTTCTTATTATATATAAATATATATATACCGGGTGTAAAAAAAATTCGATATCATTTGAAATGTAAATATTACAGAAACTACATAGTCAAGGCAAATAAAACTAAACAAGCTTAATGATAAGCAACATAAAATTCACCCCTCAAAATTTGAATGAGAAAATCAAAGGTATCTGGATTCCATGAACGATTTCACAAATGTTCAATATGCGCACCGCCTGAGACACGGCACACATCAAGTCGGTAGTCCAGCTCCTCCCAAACTCGCTGCAGCATGTCTTTGGCAACAGTCTCCAGTGCGGTAGTGATTCTGTGCTTGAGTTTCTCTAGGTTTGCAGGAAGAGGGGGGCGGGGTATAGACCAGTCCCTTCACATAGCACTAGAGAAAAAAATCGCAAGGTGTCAGGTCAGGTGAACGTGGCGGCCATTTCAACAGCACATTGTATTCATCACCAGCATGCCCGATCCATCTCCCTCGCAGAAAGTCATTGAGATAAGCCCGCACAGTGAACTTCCAGTGAGGTAGAGCCCCGTTCTGTTGAAAAATGAAGTCTTCTTGTTCATTTGCAATGAGCTCATCCATTAGCCAGTTCTAAAGCATTTGCAGATTAACATAGCCAGTGATATTTAACACAAAGAGAAACGGGCCATGAAGATGGTTCTTGTTGATGGCGCAGAACATATTCAATTTCGGTGAGTCCCTCACGTGCTTAACTGTGGCATGGAGATTTTCTTCGCCCCAAATGCGAACATTATGCTTATTGACTTTGCCATTCGTATGAAATGTGGCCTCTTCACTGAAAACAAGACGTTATTTGAACTCCTCTTCTTTAGAACGAGAGAGAATTAAGCCGTGATCCTGTCGAAATGACTTCGTTGGATCACGTAGCCAGCAGCCACAAACACCATCGTTAAAATTCCCCGCGTAAAAAGACGGAGAAGATTTTTGTTCTTGTCTGAGAATCAGGTGGAGTTGCACGTCTAGTCCCCCTCGTAAACACTCATCTGCGTGAAATCTTCATTTCTCTGCCCCAGGAAGCAACTCTGGATTATTCAGCCCCTAAAAGCAGAGCTCCTCTCTACTATTAATATAAATCCGGAGTTCTATCGGCTTAGATTCCGCTCGGCTAGGATACAGCAGGGATAAACGTTTAGGCAATTTGGGTTCACCCTTCGCGGCAATTTTCACTTTTGGCTTGACTCCTCACAAGTGACTAACGACTGTGAGCCATTAGTCGACTTATTTTAAGTGATCAACTCATGGTTACACTTCCCCGAGAATTGAAGGCCTTCGTAACTGATAGAAGATCTTCTTCGTTTAAAAGAGTGCGTAGAGGAAGCCGACCTTCACGCTTCCAGCCACGACCTATACCTCAAGAAGATCAAAGTTAGTCCCCTTCCCGTCCCGTAAATATAAGTTTGGGTCTAAGAAGTTCCTTGGTAAGAATAATGGTTGCTTCGTGAAGATTCAGGTGCCTCATAAACCCAAGCATCATCCTCAGCGTAAACAAAAAGACGTAAAACCTACAACATTCCCTTCTGCGCCGTCTCACTATCCGCGTAAACCCATGGCACCCCTGATCACCTTAGTTATAACTGGGCCCAGAACTCGCACCTAAGGACCACCCTTAATCAACAGGTCAAACAGGTAACCGCTTCGCTTCCCTCTATCTCTTTTGCCTCGTCATCGCAGTTGCCACCTGCTCCCTCTCAGTCGGAACAGGTAAATTTCCTGTTCAATAAGAGCTCCTACGGTGGGCTCAAGTTTGAAAACGGCCCGATAAATGGGTACCGAGTGTCAACCCTTGTAAGAGACCCGGGTTGCACCTGCATAGTAGTCTGGGACAAGCTGTTGCTCACAGTAAGTCCTCAGCATAAGAAATCTGCGATCGTTCACGACCTTTAATTCGTGCCACTAAGTTCCCTGTGGTAAAGTGTAACATACAGTGTCAGTATTTCACAGGGTGGGACGATGTAGTCGCCACCCAGATAAAGTTTTGCTCTGTTCTTATCGGACAGAGCGCGCAACTCTCCCCAAATCCGCCCGCTCAACCAGTGATGACCAGAGCCCAAGCTGCGAGAGATACCTTTACCTTGGTACCTTTAACGTCCTCGTCAACCCCTGACGTCGAGTTATTCAGCAATGATCAGTTTGCTGAAGCTCAAAATAATTGCCCTTCTTTGCAACCCCTGTGGGAGAAGGCTAGAAAAAAGAAGCCCAAAACCCTCGAGGGAATAGAAGAATTGACTACATAGAAAAAGATTCGTTGTTGCAACGATCTTTTGCAGGAGCAGATAACGTCCAGGTTACTACCCTGTGTGTACCCAGGATGTACGTACGTCAAGTTCTGCGGATGGCTCACGACGGCTTAATGGCTGGGCTTTTCAGCCATAATAAGATGGCCCAGCGTGTCTTCAAATATTTCTTTTGGCCAAAGAAATATCCAACTTTGGCAAGTCCTGTGACATTTGTAAAAAGGTCACCGCAAAAGGTCGTGTGGTCCCCGCTCCCCTTTAGAAGACCCCGATCGTGTCTGAACCCTTCTTCACGGTCGCGATTGGTTTGATAGGCTCTATCCGTCCCCTGTCTAGTGAGGAACATTCCTCAATCGTTTTCCAGTTGCGGTCCGCTTGAAGAACATTGATAGTAATTTGTGTGCAGAGGCGTTGATTTCTATTTTTCCCCTAAGTAGGAATTCCGAAGGAGATTCTATCCGACAAAGCCGTCAATTCTCTTCAGAATTGATGGAGTATGTAGGGAAGCTCCTGCTGATCAAATCTCTTTTCTTAACCCTACATCAACCCACCTCAAATGGAATGTGCGAGAAAGTAAACGGGACTCTCAAATCAGTTCTCAAGAAATTGTGCCACGCTCAACCGCGAAAATGGCATTGCTACCTTCCCTTGGCTTTATTTGCGTGTCTATAAATCCCACACCGACCTCACGATAGGCCCGTCGAAGTGTCATTTTGCATATGATACGATTAAATATCTTGGTTTTAAGATCAGAAAGAACCAGATTCTCCCCCAAGAAGACAAAATAAAGACATAGCTGAAATGCTGCTTCCCCGTTATGCATCATTTTACAGGCGCTTCGTTCCCAATTTTGCCAATATAGTGTCAACCTGATCTTGTCAGTTGGACTCCCCCCCGCGGTGTGTAGCTTTAACCAGCTGAAGGAGAAACTAAGCACTGCTACTATTTTGAGACTCCCTATTCCGAACAAATAAATTGGGATTCGTACTGATGCCTCTTGTGATGGTATTGGTTGTGTCCTCATGCAGTATGAAAACGATAGAAGTTGATATCCCGTAGCGTGTGCGTGTGCTGTCTGTCTGCGAGAAGGCTTACGCCCCCATTGAACTCGAGGCTTAGCTATAGTATGGTCAATTCGACATTTTAGAATGTACCTTATAGGAACTGAATTGGTAATTGAGAATGCCCATAAGCCATTGCCGTACGTTCGTACTTTCAAGAGTCAAAATAAACGACTAATGCGATGGAGTCTGTTGCTCATGGAATATCAATTCTGTATTGTGTATATCAAGGGTACTGAAAATTGTTTAGTGGATAGTTTAAACAGAAATCCTCTAGAAGACCCTATTGCCATAAATAAAGATACCATTAGCGTATCTCATTGTAAATATGTTTGCTTGATTTGTTTTATATATATATGTTAATTGTTTGAAGTGTTGTATAATTATTCTCTGTTGTAGTGTGTCTTTAGTAATTGTTAATTTTTTACTTTTATTTTAATACTCAATGTGTTGTATGGCTTATTTTTTTTATTGTACCTGTGCGTATAGTCTGAAATAATTATTATTATTTGCTAACACCGCTTATGTCTGAATTTTGTTTATATCTCGTTTCATTAATTCAATTTTTATAGCATCTCTCCCTTGAAGAAAAATTAGTTCTAGACATTTTTTTTCGCAACTGTCTTGTGGAAAAAAATGTGTTCCTGAAAATGGAGGAGTGTGGAAGAAAAAGTACAGATAAAAGAAATCCTCACCCCCCCCCCTGACTTCCCCAGTTCGCCGTTGACCGCTTTGAATTCGTCTGCCGTATATACAGCAAAAATTAGAAAAATGGAAAGACCATTAAGGAAACATCGCGACTTCCCACTATGGACCCTTATCGCGACCCAACGCAATTAAGGAAATCTGTTGGCGATAAATCTCTCAGTACGTTAGCCGTTAACGTCTTCGTTAGTCGAGAGGGAATCGACCTGACATAAGGAGGGTAGAGTTTGTCTTGGTTGAGAGTCCAGTACTTCGCTGGTCTCACAATCGTTGTCTCTTCGGTATCTTCTTTCTTTTGAAAAGAACGATGTAGCTCGCTCCGTTAATTTTGTAGCTCAGGATCGTTGTGTGAAATTTTCGAAAGTAAGAATTTGCAGTATCTGCTATCCGTCACTTTCACCTTATTGATTTTTTCTGGCCTTATAACTGACGAATGGAGTTTTGGCCTTCTTGTAGCAGATGAAAAATCAATTCAGTGAGATTAATTTTACATTGAAAATTTTATACAATTTAGTCGTGAGCTTTCGCCTTCCTTCAGGCGAGTATGACCTCCACATGGAGGTCATACTGGGGTTGAAGCGGTAGAGATCATTGACCTCCTGATCAGTATTCCTCCTTTACAGGTGAGATAAACGATTCGCAATTGTGAACGGCGAGGAATAAAGCTTGAGATTGGGATTGCAAAGGTGGTGAAAGCGTATGGGTTGGTGAGATACTAGGTAGAAATTATGCGTAACTAGATGTGAATAATGATGTTTATGGAGATGAGAAGAAAGAGGATGTGAACATGATTTGGATAAGGGTGATTATGAGATGGATGTGCAAGGTTACCTACTGTAGGCTTTCGTTTTGCCTTTTTTCCTTTTGGTTTGTATTACGAGTAATATTTTGTTTTAAGCTTGCTTCTCTATGTCACATTTACACATTTAAGCGTTTGCATTTTTCATTTTAATTTTAGTGCGCTATATTCTTTTGCGCTTCTTTTAAATCCTTTTACTTTCGTAGTTATTTTCGTTTTGGTCCTTTAGGTTATATGATTATTATTTTTCGTGAGTAATTGTAAAAAGAAATCTATGCTCTTTCGAGGGTTATTCTCCTCTTACTGATTGGCAGTTTCTTTTCGGTTTTAGAATAAAACGCAAGTCTCTCTTTATCGTTTCTTTGTATCGTTGTTTATAAAAAAACTTGAATGATTTCCTCGTCAGTAAAGGCTAATTGGTTGAATTCGTTATCTGGTAGTATGTTATAGACTTTATGTCAGATATTCAAGGCACGTCCATGCAGTGTCTAGTTTATTTGTTTTAGGTTAGTTCTCTGACGTACCTTGTTCCACCGACGTTAATATATCATTCCGTGGTGTATGGATAAGCCTCTCTCTGCCGACTGCTATTATACCTGTCCTTTTCGGTTTACTTGTATTATTTTGAGTTTGTTTTTTTGCATTTATTTTGTTTCTTTTCTCATAATTGTTAATGTCCTTTTTTATGGTTGATCTCTGAGCAATTTCTCTCGGGTCATTGATACATATGGTATAGAGGGTTGAGCTGAGATAATCCCCTTGAGGAACGCCCGCTTCCAGGTCGAAGGCTTCAAAAGTTAACCCATTTAAAAGCAATTTGACCTTTCTTCCATCTACGTAATTGCATAGAATTTGGCTTATATTGGCTCCCACACATTCTCAAAGGATTTTTAAACTTCGCAGAGTATTACTTCAACTCTGATGCATTTTGCTTTTTCTGTTGCAATCTTTATCGGAATTATCGCCCGCTTCGTTTCCATTCCGCGTTGGTTCCTGAATCATTTATGTCGTTTTGAATGACAAGCTCAAGTATTCTAGATTGAAACAGGCATTAAAGATCTTTAATAGTGCATGATAGATATTGTTCGGTGCACTGTTTAAGTCTGATCGTAATCTCACTTGTTACTGGGGCATTTTGTTTGAATGATTTTAGCACCGCAAATTATTATTTATTTATAAAGGCCTTACTTCTCTTTGAAGCTTTCTTCCCTAAACGTGGCCACGTAAGTGGCGTGCAATGTTTTCCATTTCATCTTGTAATGTTTGGAGTGTTTCCTCTTCGTAAGTTCTGTCAAAACTTTAGTTGTCTTCGAGTGAGTTGGAGAATTTTTTGTCCATTATCTTTGGAAGTGCTATTCTACTTCATTGTTCTGATATATTTCTCTTCGTTCTATTTTATTTTAATTTGTTATTCGATTTGGCTCCATTATGTCTCCTGTATAGTTCCCTAAAAATTTTTAATCTGTTTATATCCACATTTTTTTTAATTATTTCTCTCCAGTGGAGATATCAATATTCCTATTTGCCTTCTGATACTTTTAATCAAATAGATTTCCGTTATTTTCTAATTCCATTATTTATCTCGTTACTAGTTAGAATCCTTCTATTTTTGCTCTATTTTTACTCCTATCGCGGTGTAGGTAGAGTTCTATATTCTATTTTTGGTGTGTATATGTTTTCATCCTTTGTGAATTTCACTTTTGAATATAATTCTTTTTAATCAATGAATATGTTAAGGGAAAACGAATAATTATTTACTTGGGTTCGCAACTTTTCTCTCCTCTATAAGAATAGTGTACATTTTGAATCTGGCATATTTCTTCCTATTCTTCTGACTACTGAGATCAGTGATGTTTCCTTTGATTCTCTGATGTTAGTTCGTGTAGTTTAGTGTCGTTAGAGATTGCCAGTCAAAGATTTAGTAAATTTCTTTCACTGACAAAATATGAACATACTATGCTGCCGAGCCTATCAAAAGCTTTTGCAAGGTTTAAAAAGGCTATGGATAAGTCTTGTTTCTGCTCCCTGCTCTTTTCCATTAGTTACCTAGCCACAAAATTCATATTAGTGGTATTTTTGTTTTTTTCTGAAGCCACACTGGGATTCAGGGAGGATGGTCTCTGTGCCCGCAACATCGAGCACGGATATCCCTGAATAATTACCGCATTCAGATTTATGGCCTTTTCTTTTGTATATCATTACGATCAGGGGTCCATCGGGGATTGATAGATGTAGCCAGCCTCCTAGAAGATCTGAATCATCAAATAGAGGCGCGGCATCAATCACGACTTAGCCACCAAGATTGAAGAGCTCTCCCGGGATGCTATTAGGGCCTGGTGCTTTATTGTTTTTTAGGCTCTTGCAAGGCTTAAAGGTCTAGTTGAAGGGCAGTGTTAGATCAAGATTTTCAAGTAATGGTAAGTTGGAGGGGCCGGTCAGCAAAGGTAGGATCTGTGATGTTATTCTGGCTCAGAAGGCTGCTTCGGTACTCAGCTGAGCGGTCTAGAATGCCTTTTCTGTCTTTTATCAGATTTGCTCCATCAGTTTACATCAAAGGAGCTAAGGTGCTTTGTGTTGGGCCATATGTATCTTTAATGGCATTGTAGAAATTTTGCTGGTCGTTTAATTCAGCATATTGCTGAATTTCAACTGCTTTATTGCACTACCATTGGTTTTGTATTCTACGAAGGCCCCTTTGTGCCTCCTGTCTCAGGGCTTGAAACTTTTGTCTGAGCAAGATTAAAGTTGGGTTGTTTAGGGCAGCCAAGTGGGCATTGTTTTTCCTCCTCTGGAGATCTAGGGTGTCTATTTGGCTTTGGGCGAACCAATCTTGGTTGTTGCGAGTCGAGAATCCGAGGGTATCTGTTAGGGTGTAGTGCTGAATTTCAACTGCTTTATTGCACTACCATTGGTTTTGTATTCTACGAAGGCCCCTTTGTGCCTCCTGTCTCAGGGCTTGAAACTTTTGTCTGAGCAAGATTAAAGTTGGGTTGTTTAGGGCAGCCAAGTGGGCATTGTTTTTCATCCTCTGGAGATCTAGGGTGTCTATTTGGCTTTGGGCGAACCAATCTTGGTTGTTGCGAGTCGAGAATCCGAGGGTATCTGTTAGGGTGGAGTAGATAGAGTCTGAGAAGGTCTTCCAGTCAGACTCGATTTGTTCAGGAGTTGGGTTAGAAGTAAGTGGATCTGGGAGTTGGGAGATGCTGTAGTGCAGTGATGTTTGGAGTTCAGTCAACTTATCCTGATTGTGAAGCATTGCTGGGTTTATTTGCTGTTTCTTAGCTTGCTTGTGTATTGGAGGGAAAATAATGAATGACACAGCAGACCGAATTAGTCTGTGATCCGTCCAAGATTCAGCACCTCTGAGGGCTTTGGCAATCAAGAAGTCATGGAGATCACTCTTGCGAGTTATTATGAAATCAATTTGGTTGCAATGCTTGAAGCGTGGATGAATCCAAGTCAATAAACTTGTTAGGGAGTTAAACACAGTATTTGTTATGGTGAGGTCATGAGTAGCGCAAAGTTTTAACAGCCGGATACCATTGGAGTTTTCCTTCCCAGTTCCGTAGCGTCCTATGACTCCCTGCCAAACATCAAAGTTAGATCCAACTGTGGTGTTTAAGTCGCCCAAAATAATTACTTGCTCATTGCTTGGTAGGTTGTGGAGCAGATTGTTTAGTTCTTCATACAACCTAGCTTTTATCTCTTCCGAAGATGGTAGTGTGGGAGTATAACCACTAATAAATGTAACAGATCTTTAGGTCATAAGGTAAAGACACAAAGTCATGAGGCACGCATTTACACCCACAGGGGCTTCAGTGAGGTGGTTGAGCAGGGATTTTCTAACTACAAATCCCACGCCATGAATTCTATGGGAATGTTCTGGCAGCCCCTCCAGGAAAATGTATATCCGGAGCCCACTTCCTCTATCAAGCTCTCATTAGCCAGTCTGGTTTCACTGAACACTGCAATGTCGATATTGTATCTGACGCAGCAAGTGCAATGCACCTATGAGGTCTGTCCCGATCATTGGTGAGTGGTTGATCCATCAGTGTCCTTACATTCCAGCATGCCAGCTTCAGTTTCATTTTTTTGTGGTTTTGACCGCGCCAGAGAGATGCCTTAGTGGGGGCGGTTGCACATCAAAGGTTTGGTGGGAGATGAACAATGTTTAGGCCTCCTTTTCTCGCCCACTCCTCTATGGAGGTGAGCAGTGTAGCTCCCTAAATATGACTGCTCAGTCATACAGCCCGTTGCCTCAGTGGAGTATCAGCTTCGCAGTTGCCTAACCTCCTACGACTATCAGGACAGTACCGCCGTGCGTGCAAGAGGGGAGCTAAGAACTTTCAGACACATCTATGTCCTGTCCCCGTCACCCCTAACTCTTGTTGCCACAGGAATCGGTTGTGCGTAGTAAAAAAGTGAAAAATAAGGAGATAAAGAGTAAATAGGATGAGAAAACCTGCGCAAGGGAGGTATAGGTGCAGAAACAGCTGCGCCCCCCAGCACTTGACCACAGTAACTAGCACCTAAAGGCAAGTGGAGTCTAAGAGAATTCAGTAGTCGAGTGTGTCTGCAGTGCCATGCCAGGACTCCAGTCACTATATGGAGCCTGCCTATATATATATGTGTGATCAAAGCCATGCAACAGTGTAGCATGATTAATGCTTAATGGGTCTTTGTCGATGTTACTGAGGAACTTCAGAGGGAGTCTTTGTGGCACTCGAATTGCAAGGAAAGTAGGGCTGTGGGACCTAAATGCAGGATAGGTAGGCCCAGCGTGAAACCCCACAAATGGGCGTTATGTTGATCTATGAAATCCTGAAAATGACTACTCGTATGAATTAATGATGTAATAGGCAACATATAGATAGTGAACCAAAGAAAATATAGAGGAATAATATATCACAATCTTCTATTTATCAAGGAAATTTGTATATAACAAAGCGGATCACCAGAGTCTCTCACGCGGACACACACTAACATACGCACACTAGGAAATAGCGTGCGGAACAGTCCACAAACATGGGAAAATATGTAAGTTCAATAGTTGCACATAACACTTGTAGCTCCGCCCAGCGAAGGAGCCGACGAATGTTCCCGATCCCTGGCTACGCCTCGTGTCCAGGTCAAGTGAAAAAGGTAACGCCCTTTGGAGATGAGAGGCATATATATTATGACACACACAGAGGAGCAGAAAAAGGAAAGTTAGAGAAAGAGAATTAGTCAAGTCGACCGTTAGCAGAATATTGCTATTAGTAGCGTTACGAACCCGTTCTCTTATCCTTTAATCCTATCTCCTTTAGACTCAGATATATAGCCTTAAAATGGAAGATCTTCTCCAAGGCTCGAACGTTTCCGCTTGCTCCTATTTTGGTAGACCCGAGCTAGGAATAAAACCAATTCATCGCCGCCTTCTTTTTCGAAGTCTGTTACACGCGATTACCGAGAAACCTCGGGAACCAAGCCTAAATGCCTATTCCACTGCGAGAAACTCAGGGATTCTGAACCGCTTCGATTGAAAAAAAAGAGTAGCCTTCTACCAATAAGCCCGCGATACCCTCACGTCACCCTCAGCCAGGCGCCATCATACCACAACTATAAACGAGTGAATTCGAAAAGTGCAATATCATTGAGCACTTTTTCCCTTTAAACTGGTGACCCCTTTGGCCGGAAAGTGGAGGTAACGACTAAAAAAATGGAAGCATATGACCATCAATAAGCATAAACGCTATCACCATCAAGTCACCACAAGATACCTTTAGCCGATAAGTGATTACCATTTCACCTGAACAAGAAGACAGATCGAGAGGACCAATTGATTCGTACTATGGCAACGATCACTTAGAGAAGAAAATTTCGCCAACCTTTCCTACTCTCAGCCAAGGAAGAAGTAAGCCTGGCGACCTCAATCACCGTCGACATCGACTAAGATACGGTCAGGATGGTAAGCAGATCATTGCATTTCTACAATCTGGACCTCTTCAGGCAACACTGGAGCAAGATTAAGAATTCACTCCATACGTTGAGGTACAGTTTTTTTTAAATTTATTAATACTAAGCTTAGAAAGTGTTGTGTTGCAGTGCCAATCAATTTATGTAACTGTCCAAATTGAGTACCTTTAAAGAGATAAAAAGTAAATGTCCGGTGATGAGAAAAGAAGTGTTAGTTTTGCTAGACCAAATGCTGGACCAAAGTCGGTAATTATTGATGTAAAGATAACTCTTGTTAAGTGTACATAGTCCGTGTATAAATTTATTTAAAAAGTTAACTCAGTAGGTTTATGGCCAATTTAAAGTGAGATAGTGTGATTCGAGCACGCGTTTTGTAGCGCCCATTGAATGACAGAATAGGTTGAGAAATGAAACCTCACATACGACTACCATGTGAATTCATTTTTGCTTGTGACAGATAGGCGAATCATTATGCATTTACGAATAATCTTAAAGAGGTATAGAGATTTTCATAAATAAAAATAACTCTTTGTGTGAATAATATATTTGCAAAATAATAATGTATAGCTTTCGTTCATGTTAATAATAAGAAAAATGTACATTGCAAGGTAGAATAAGTTCACTAATGAAACCTCCCAAATGACTGTCATGTGAATTCTATAATGGTTGGTAATTGGTACGCGAATACAAATAATCTGAAAGAAAGAAGGTCTTGGCTGTAACAGATGCACCGGTCAGTGAAGGAGATCCCCGTATGGGGCGTGGCGATTTGCCTTTCTTGCCGCCGTGCTGACCTCTCACACAATTTTCTATGGTCGGCCTCTAATTTCACAGGGTAGAAGCCGAACAGCTTTATCTCACCAAACTATCCAGGATCGTGGCTGACGGGGGATGAGACACGGTTCCCTCATCCCTGAGTTCCGGCCAGGGATGTGGATTTTTAACAACCTGCTTCATTTCCCACCCACACCTTCATCACATACCGTTACTTCCTCCTTTCTATGTCTATCAATTTTAATCCATGTCAAAGGTGGAGACGCAATGCTGATGGGCTTCCAGGTCACTAGGCGGGAGGAAGGCCTCCAATTCTGCTGGCCCCATGTTCACCCCTCGCAGAGCGATCTACTGCGTGGGGGTGATGAGCTTTTGCGGCCAGTGACAATTACAAGCTCACCATGCCCAACGATGATTTAAATAAAAAACTAATGCTCCTCCTCTACCATCCCCTGAGACGCCTAGGAGCAGCTCCACTGAAAAGGTGAAGATAGCCCCCCCCCCCTTGTCTTTCTCAGGGGCACTTCCAAATCTTTTCTACCTGAAAGGAGAATTTCTCCTCTCCCAGGCCTATGTGTGTAGGGGACTCCCCTTCACCCCCTTCTCTGGAGGCGCCCTAGGGTTTCTCCCTCTTCCAGCGGCATTCCCTCCTTTTCTTCCACAAGAGATGGCCAAGAAACCACGCAGGCGGCTGAAAATCGACCGCTCTCGGTGAGAGCACGTTGAGAGGGCAAACTCCCTCAGAAGTGCAGGGGATGGCAGGGACTGTCGGTCCTTTCCCCCTAACATCCTGCACACCTGCGCCGGTTTGCCGGAATTAGGTAAAAAAGGAACCTCGAATGGGATCTGTTTTTTTCTCATATGTGTGGGGCAGGGGGGATAGAAACATGGAGGACCCCCCTGAGATGTACATGGTCCCTGAGATGACCCCACCCTAGATCGTAGGATCTTCCATGGGCCAAACACGGGCTCGGTGCCAAGCACAGAACCCACATCCACCACTATGTAAGTTCCTCCTCAGAAAACTCGGGTTCCCGAGACATCACAAGGAGAGGGGGGATCTCCTCCCCTGGGTGGTGCCTCTATGAAGGTCAAAACCTTCTCCATTTTAGAAAAGGATCTTGCTGAAGCCGCTCCATCTGGCCTATGGGCTCATGTCGCCGGAGGGGATAAGTGAGTTCATTCCCCGCCCTCCTCTCCTAAAAAGAAAAAAATAGAAAAAAAGACGAAAAGGACTCGGGGCTCCTCTCCCTCCACGGGAGCCAGGAGGCCGGACGAGGCCGCTGCTGTTTCGGTATGCGACCAGGCCAAGCTCGGCACATCCGGCCCCACTGCTTCCCTGGGTAGGGAGTCCCAGACTACGACCAAAAGTGCGCAGAGCAGAGCCTTCATTACATCGGAGCCCCTCATTCAGAGATTACCTTGTGTTTTCGAGCCCCCTGGTTTAAAACGCTTCCTCATTATTCGCTCTACTGTTGGCAGTATTTTTGTTAAGAGGAAGATGATCCAGCAGAGGAGTGTTTTAGCTAGCGTGATTGGTAGAAAGACGAAGGTGACCTGTTTTTCAGGCGGTAGCCATCTGGCGAATGCGTCGAATCCCTCCGAGGAGGCTAGGATTAGCGCCCTTTAAGGTGATAACTTCACCTTAGAGCTGGCCGACCAACGAACGGTCAAGGTCGAACGTGTGATGAGAAAGCAGGAAGTGGGTCAAAAACCACCACTACACTCTTTGTCACCTTTAACGGAAAAACCTGAAATGGTAGCCATAACAGAATCGTGGATGAAAACCTCAAACCGAGACTTTGAAGGCGAATTCACGGTTCCTGGCTACCAACTCTTCCACAAAGATAGGCCAGACAGAGAAGGTGGTGGTGTAATGTTGTCTGTCAGGGATACAATCAAATCTAAGAACTCAAACATTATATCCGATCACGAGCTCCTAGGCGTTAACCTAGAGATAGGTTCTGTCAGATACAGGACCCTGGTGCTTTACAGACCCCCTTCATAACCCGTTGAGAAGGACAGGGAACTGTACCAGCTGCTGGGTGAGCTTGTTCAAGGCAGAGTGTGCATCGTTATGGGCGACTTCAACAGACAAGTTGACTGGGAAACCAGAGCAGCCTGTGGCGAGAGAGCGCTACTCCTGGAGTTCGCCAACAACGAGTTCCTCACTCAATGGGTCAGAGAACCGACGAGAGGAGACAATATCCTCGACTTGGTCTTCACCTCTGATGATGATATCGTTGAGGATCTCTCTGTAGGCGAAGAACTCGGTGGCAGTGATCACCAGCTAATTAGATTTACCGTCAAGATCCCGAAGGTGAGGTCTGTTGCCAGTCAATCAAGGAAATTTGACTTGAGAAGAGCAGACTTTGCAAGCCTTCGTGCTGGGCTGACTGATGTAAGGCTAGCGGTATGCGAAGATGTTGAGGATTCGTGAAACAATTTCAAAAATAAGTTCATGAGTCTTCAATCAAGTTGCATCCCTCTGAAATGACTCCGTCGGTCTTCTGCTTAATCAAAGTGGTTTAATCGAGAAATCGGCCAACTGCTTAGAAATGCGTACCGGCGATCGAAGTTTTCGGGTGTCTTTGACGAGTACCGGAGGCTAGTCAGAAGAGTGAAGTCCAGCATAAGGGCGGCTAAGCGGTCTGAGGAACTCCGAGTGGCGAGACTCTGCAAGGAGAATCCCAAGGAGTTCTTTGGCTATGTAAATAGCCGTAAACCAATCCATCGTAGGATTGGGCCCTAAGTGGACGAGAAGGGTGCATTAACTCACTCAGATGCAGAAAATGCTAACCTGCTTAATGACTACTTCTCTTCAGTGTTTACTAAAGAGTGTGATCCCATCCCCCTGCCCACGGATTCCTACTCGGGGGAAAAGCTGGAGCTAATGGACTTCACCGAAGGAGAAATTTAGAAAAAAATCGCTGACCTAAAGACGAATAAGTCCCCCGGACCCGACGCTTTCTATTCAGAGTGTTAAAGGAAGTGTGCGATGAAGTATCACGACATCTGTGCGCTATCTTTAACATGTCAATCCGGACCAGATGCGTTCCTAGAGACTGGCGTGAGGCAGAGGTGACTCCGATCTTCAAGAAAGGAGACCCCAGCCATCCGTCAAACTACCAACCCATCAGTTTGACTTCGATAGTCGGTAAACTCATGGAAAGCATGATAGTGGACAAGATAACGTCTTATTTGGAGTCAAACCTGCTACTGAAGAGTTCCCAGCACGGCTCCTGAAGGCAACGGTCATGCCTGACGAACCTTGTGGAATTCTTTCACTTCGTGTTCAGTGAGCATGATCGGGATAAAGCGGTGGATGTTGTATACCTTGACTTCCAAAAGACCTTTGACAAGGTACCACACCACCGCCTTCTTTGGGAAGTGCGTGCACAGGGCATAGACGGCAAAGTAGCAGGTTGAATAGAGAGCTGGCTGAGTGACAGACGGCAACGAGTAGTGGTGAATGGACGGGCCTCTGGATGGGCGCCCGTATCTAGCGGTGTCCCTCAAGGTTCCGTCCTGGGACTACTACTGTTTATGATCTATGTCAACGACATGGACGGAGACATGGATGCCAAAATCTCCAAATTTGCTGTCGACACCCAGCTTGGTATTAATGTGGCAAAGAAGAAGAACACTGCCCGCCCCTAAAAGGACCTTCAAAGGATTGGAGAGTGGTCGGACACGTAGCAAAGGCCTTTCAACGTGAAGAAATGCAAAGTAATGCATATCGGCCACCGATACCCCAAATCTCCGTACATCCTTAAGGGCACTGCGCTTGAATCGAGTGACACTGAGAAGGACTTGGGTGTTACTATCACTAGTGACCTCAAGTTCTCGAAACAGTGTATCGAGGCAGAGAAGAACGCCCAAGGGATGTTAGGCTACATAAAGCGACAGTTTAGATACCGTAACAAGGAGATGGTACTTTGTCTGTACAACTCCCTCGTTCGGCCGCACCTGGAGTATGCCGTACAATTTTGGAGTCCTTCGTTTCGAAAGGACATCGCAAGGTTGGAACGCGTACCAGCTAGAGCAACCAAACTGATTCCCTCTATCCGAAATAAAGGTTATAAGGATAGACTAAGGGAATTAGATCTGTTCTCACTGGAAACCCGTAGACTGCGTGGTCAGCTCATCGAAGTTTTCAAAATACTTCAAGGGTTCGACAATGTTGACTACTGGGGTATTTTCACACTGAGTGAGAACAGACCGCATAATAATGGCTTCAAACTTGAACTGAAGCGTTACAACCGCAATCTGGGTGGAAATTTTTTCACCTACAGTATTTGTGGTAAGTTGAACGCACTTCCAGTGGAAGTTGTCAACAGTGAATCTGTTGACCAGTTCAAGTCAAGACTAGACAAAGTCTTGAAAAGAGTCTGTTAGGGACGCATAACAATTGAGCAGCCATGTGCCCGCTCAATTGCTAGTCCAAAGGTACCCTCTTTAAATGGACCGTAAGGTCTCCTAGGGTAATTTCTTTCTTTCTAACTCCTTGTAACCTTTGATTGTGACAAGCTTCCTTAGTCGGTGCGTACCGTTTGGTGTCGGTACCGCGTGAAAGCATTCGTACCACTGCCGCGGAGGTGCTACTACTGTCACCGCTTCAGCCTACTAATTGCTCCTGTAGAAGCGCAAATTCGGGGTCACACGAAGTCTATTTAAGATGTTCCAAGGCCACACACGATAAGTTCAAATAGATTGTGTCCAAGTATGTCAATTGCTGAGTGCTGAACCCCGCTTCATCGTAGCAATATGGTGCGTTCAGGCCAATTTCGCTAAGGAATTGGTCCTGGCGCGCCCGGCTCTGCCTGGTACGTCTTATGTCTCATCGTTAAGAAAGGCACCCTCTGCTCCTTTGCCCTCCAGGCCTACGAGCACAATCGTTTCCGCGCCCATTCGGAAACCTTCTGCCGGTTCTACCCACCCCTGGTATAGGTGGCGGCATAAAGCGTCCGCACCAACTCCGACTAAAACTAGGGTTCCACCTCCCTCTCCCAGCGTTACCGTTTCCCATAAGGCGATACAAACGCACTCCTCCACTGAGTCGTTAGACTCACAGTAGGCAACGCCCTTGAAGTTGGTCGTGAGGTCATCTTTCAGGGTTCCTAAAGCTGCACCCTGAAAGGAGGACACTACTAAAAGAGCCTCGGCTCATTCGCCCACAACCAGGGGTAAGCTGGGTGTCTCGGAGAAGGTGGATCCTACAATATAGGGACCCCCGCCTCCGAAGCATCTCCGCCTGCGTAAGGTTTCGATGCGGAGGGAGGAAAAGACTCGCATGGCGAGAGCAACCTCTCCCGATAAGTCGTCGAAAACGACAGCGCATTCAGTGGATTGTCCGGCCAACAGCGCCTGGAAGCCTGTCTCAGAGAAGCGTACGGCTATTCCTGTGAGGGCCTTCTTTTCGTATAGGGCCCCCGCATCTCCTCCGAGCTAGGCCTGGAGGGTATATTCCTTCAATGGACTTCCCGCTGACTTCGAGCTAACTGAGAGGAGCTGCGCAGACTCGTCTACTCCCTCGATGGTCCGCATTTCAGCAAATGACTGATTTCTTTGCCTCAGTCGAAAGTTTACGATAAATTCTACTCTGGCAACCTCATAGGCGTGGCCTATCTACTATTCCTCGAACTTCTGGCCGTTTTACACCCTGACTGCTCCCGTATTGGTCAGCCGAGTGTGAGACGTCCCTCAAACAAATGCATTATTCCTACATGCGCTATAAGCGCCGCCCGAACGACTTCAATGCGGGTGAATTTCTTCGAGCAAGGGCTAGGATCCAGTATATTTTGAGGCTCGCCCGCAACTTCAAATTAAGGGGAATACTCCTCTAGCAGAGGTGTGGAAAAGAGTCAAAACGATTCGGAGCATTTTCCCGCAGGAGCCCCTTCCCGTTTTCCAGGAGATTGGGACAGCAATCTCGGACCCCGCATCCGTGACGGAATCTTTTGTGACCACTTTCTCCAAAATGCTACTCCGCCAGCATTAAATGGGCGTTGTTATGTCGCGGAAGGTCTCGACTGGACTTTCCCTCCATAGGCGGAGAACCCTTTAACGATAGGTATACTCTAAGTGAATTGCGTTCCGCTCTCCCTTTGTGCGCGACCACCGCCCCTGGTCCATACGATGTCCCATACGCCATGCTTTGCCACCTGGGTGAGCAAGGCGAGACCTTTCTGTTAGATTTGTTCAACAGGATCTGGGTAGAGGATATCCTTCCAGATTCATGACGAATCGCTACTGTGCTCGCTTTTTGCAAAATGGGGAGAGGTCACTCTACTCCGGCCGGTTTCCGACCAATCTCTCTAACTTCCTGTATGTACAAGTTGATGGAGTAATTGGTAAATTTTATATTAAACTTTTTTCTAGCCAGTGAGGCATCCGTATATTCCACTCCACGTCGGATGCTCTGCTCCAACCTGAAAATGCCGTCTGCTAGGCTTTCTTTCTTAGACAGCACTACGCTACGGTATTATTCGATCTGGAGAAGGCCTATGATACCTCACGGCCATACGGTATAATGGAGATTATTCATACGATGGGGGCAAAAGGAAGACGCCTACCAATCTTTTTATCTGAATTTTTGCTAGTTTGTCGATTCCGCGTACGGTTGGGGGGAGCCCTCTCTAGCCCAATGGAGCAGGAAGAGGGGAGCCCGCAGGCACGTGTCCTCAGTGTCACACTCTTTGCCCCTCAGCATAAACGACATCACCTAGTTGATGCTGGAAGATGTGCTCGCTAAGCTCTACGTGGATGACCTTTCGATCTCTTCTGGTGAGGCACAGATGCCAACTCTGGAACATCGACTTTAGTAGGCATTGAACAGCGCCTTTTGCTATGCTAAATCATACCGGATTCAGTTTAACTTGGCCAAGACTAAGGTGGTGCACTTGTGCCGCCATCCACGGCTTAACCCTGACCCAGACTGATTTCTAAACGTGGTTCGCCTGGAAGTGGTGGAATTGCACCGTTTCCTTAGGTTCGCTTGTACCTGCGCCATAAAGATTTTTCGGTCAGGGAAGTTCAGCGCCTGTGGTGCTGATAGGGAGGGATAAAGCTTTTACCTTTCTATCGATCCTTCGTTCTTTCGAAGCTCGACTACGGATGCGAGTTTTATTCATCCGCAACCAAGCGTCTATTGCGGAAGGTGGGCTTGATCCACAACACCGGCCTTCTCCTGGCAACCGGTGCCTTCTCCACGTCCCTCAGTGAGGGCCTATTATTCGATGCTATAGAGATGCTACTCGCTCTGGGCTGTGCATAGTGCATTATTCGCCTGTACGCAGTTTCTTGGAGCCTCCTTCACTCGCCAACAGCTCTCACTGCATCCGCATCTGATCTTGGCCATGCCTATAAGCGGAGATACGTTAGTCATACCCTAAGCACTTTAGGTTTAGGGGTGGGAAACTCCTTCGAGTGCTAGGTCTAGCTCTCTGGCCGGTGGCACCCCTGGTTCTGCCTAGGATGCCACTTTGGTGGTCACCACCTTTAATTATTTGTCGCTACGCCTCTGCTCCCAAAGCTTCTGCAGCGCCGGGAGTACGCGTTCGAACTTTTTGGAGCACACTTCGTTTCACGCTGGAACCGTGCCAGTGTATACGGATGTCTCCAAGTCGCAAAAGGGCGTCGGTTTTCACGCTGTATCCCTTCTGTCTGAAGTCAACGGGGCTCTGCCACGCGCCACCTTTGTCTTTAAGGCCAAACTTGTGGCAATATACCGCTCGGTACGGGAGATAACGCGACATGACCGGTTAGGACAGCTGATTGTTATTTATAGTGACTCACAAAGCGCCCTGAGTGCTCTCAGAGCATTGGAATCTCCGCAATCCTTGGTTTGCGATATCCGTGACACCACGGTTTTGGCGAGCTGGTCGGATTTCGAGATTATCTTCTGCTGGGTTTCTGGACATGTAGGAATTGCTGGAAATAAGTGCGCCGTTGAGGACGGTCGTGGGGAACTTAAAGTTGCGTTCCATTGCGCCGCTACTTTTTCCATGGACCTACCAACCAATGCCGCGACGGTTACAGGTTGCTTTCGGTCGTCTCCGAATTGGACACACTCGCTGGAAGCACCGTCATTTGATGAAGCGCTCGTCTGCACCTTACTCGGAATATTACATTGTCCCCAGGCTGTTTGGCACATTCTTTTTGAATATCCCAGCCTGGAAAATCTGCAGGCACGTTACATCTCCAGGTACCGGAATGAGCGTGCTCGGTACCGCTTGTCTCTTGTACACGGGATAGATTCGTGCACACTGACTTGTAAACCTTATGACTTTGTCGTGGAGGCTGGCTTCCTCGCCTTTACTTGATCTTTTTTGTTTGTTTTTTGTTGTTTTTTTTGTAGGTCGCATGTTCCTGCGCCAAGAAAAGGCGGGTCTACCTCCGACGCCAGAGCGCGCTTCCTTCTTGCCTTTTCGCTTATTTTTCATTTCCTTTTTTATCGTTGTTATTTGTTCTATTTTGTTATTTTTTTTTTTTTTGCTATAGCCCAGTAGTAGGCTGTTTTGTTTACGGCGATTTATTCCTAAGTAGGCAGTCGCCAGATGGTTTCCCAAAATTATATATATATCGACATTCAAATCATCTCCCTCCACCATGAATTTACTTGAACTACTTAGTGCAATCTTTCACCGATGACGATTGTTCCCAATTTTTTAGAGTAACCAATCATTAATCCCTCAACGTATTGTACTAAATTAACATACACGTTTAACAAGTTAATTCCTAGGCTTCGAGGCAAACAAGCTGTAAAAAACAACCTCTGATCCATACCCCACCCAATTTATCGGACACCACGTGCTATTGGTATCCCGCCATGAGCGACGTCATTTTCTGTTCGAACATTCTCGAATTTTAGACTCATAAACACGTTGGGAAAATACTTCCCAATCCTGCGAACTCGTCCCAAGCCTCCTTCCCAACCCCCGAGGATGAGGTGTGAAAGAGCCGCGCTGCCTCTCCCCTTTGATGCTAAATGATGAGTCGACTCCACTTCCGGATTAAGGTGTCTGGAGCTTGTGAATCCTTTCTCCAAACTCTTCCATCCACTCCAGAATCAGGCATACAAATACTTGGGTTATTCTGTAATTCGACTAGTCCAGCCCGCACCTCAAGGCCGTCCTTATCGTCTCGTCCCGTGAGCGTTCGTCAGACAGCAAGCCTTCTTTAGCCGTGATTCCACCCATGTCAATTGTTAGCTTCTGTAAACGGCAAGCCTTTGAATTTGCGCAACAGTCTCCCTTTGTTTAATCGAACCAAAAAAAATCTCCAACAATTACCTTTGAGGAAAAGAAGATTCCTCTTTCCGTGGAATTACGAGAATTCCCACATTCCCCGTCGAACGTCATCTTTGAAGTTTGGCTATCCTCATTAGAAGGTTGGTTCTTGGCGTGCCCCATCTGCTTCATTCAGATCGTGCCCCAACTGCATCATTCAGATCGTGCCCCACTTGCCTCATCGAAGAGTTCCCCACTCGCCTTATCGCAAGAAGGACCTTACTCGAAGTCATCGACCCGTAGGACTGAAACCCCCTCCATTATTAGTATTCTCAAGTTCCACCTTTTGATCTGAGCCTAGTTACATTATTCAGTTAATTCCATTTGAGAATCCCTCCTCATAATAATTATCAAGAGACTCTTTCAATTTAAATAATTCTCCTTTGCCTATTATTATTCTTATTTTGATCTGTGCAAATAAAAACATATTTTTGTTGTTTCATCTTTAACTAACCTTGAACGATACTCTTGGCCTATTTAACTAAATCTCGTGGACCGATTATTAAGGATTTGAAACCCAACGCCTCAAGTGTGACCTCCTACTACGGCGCCCTCGAAATTTCAACCAGTTTATTATGTTGCGTGCGCGAACGCAAACGCAATAACGAACATGGAGGTACGACCTATTGCTATGCCCGTAATCTTGAAATGTCTAACTGTTTCGAGGGATCCTTGGTACTTCGCATGAAGTGCACTTATGACCAACCTTCACGGCCACGCTACTCAGAAGTTTGTTTGCACATTCCTCATCCTGCCTACACTAAAATCAATCACCTTCCATGAGAAAAATGTAATGTTAATTACTAATCGCAAAAAGTCAGCTTGCTTTCATTCTTCAAACCCGTATTAACTCCTCTCAAAGAACAAAAAAAACTCGATGTATCTTCATATTACGGAACAGCTTTAGCACTAAACGCCTAAGGCGAACTAATTCAAAATTACATTAATTTATATGACTTAAAAATAATTATAATTATAGATATAAAAGGTTTATTATGCTATTCGTACTTGATAAATACTTGAAATTATATTCCAAGCAAAATTTCAGTAAAAAACAAAATGGTTAAATTTGATGTATTCTATAATAGCAATAAGATTTAGTTAACAATGTAAAATAGTGACTACAAAAAGATGGATAAGGCAGGTGAATGGGTATATTATTGGGAAATGAAATTTATGAACAAATACAAAGTTTGATATTTAAAATTAAGAAATTCGAGGGCAGAATCCCACAAGCGCGTTCATAGCCCGGACTCAGATGGCATTGGAATGAATTTTGGTCTCTTAAACTCAAACGATCCTAAAGTTGCGTAGCAATAATGAATGATTCTACAAAGTTTTATATAACTATAGTGTCTATTATAAGAGTACATTACTTGCAATTATTCGTTAAAATCGAAATATTGAGTTTGTCTTTATATAATTCGTTACTTAGAATGTCGTGAAACTGTATTCTTCCATTTAAACAAAAAATACAGATTTTGAGTCAAGCGTCTTTATATATGTAATATTAGCAGTAGTTCTCTGCCTCAATTGAATCGCTTTTCAAGAATATCTTTTTTAATCTTGAAACAGTACAGTTTATAAAGAACTGCTGTTTTCACTGAACCAAAGCCTTATTAGATGCAAGAGAGAGGATTGTTTTCTAAGATGCAGGCCTATTGACGGACATTTCTGCAGTCTCGCTTTAAGGTCTTCAATTAAAGTGATGACATTTTTCAAATTGAGTCAAGATTTACTTTCGACATTGGCAAAATTTGAATTTATGTGCTGCGTGGGAAGGGGACACAGTTATGTTCGCGATAAAGAGGGCAACGCCCCCACCCATCTGCAATAGGTTTACGACATATTGAGGGAAAACAATGCTTGCGATTACAGCAAACTTAACTAACATCGGGTGTGGTAAATCGCCGGAAGGATTCCCTTCCATTTTTTTTCTACTTGCATTTTAAGCGACTGGAGGAGTTTGCTTGTGGAGGATATTGAAACTAATTACCCTTTCTTCGCAAAACTCTACTCAGAGGTTCGAATCCGTCTTTTGAGCATCTCTTTGTATTAATTTAATGCTGGAGTGTTGAGGTCAACAATAGGGTCGCCAGTAATGAAGTTTGATGATAATCAAGATTGAATTTATTTTCATCTTAAACCTCTATTGAACGTGAAATTAAATTCGTTTTTTTTGGAGTCTGCACTAGAATCTATCTCATCCTTTATCATTTATACTTCTCCTATTCTTAATGCACCTTTTATTAGCATTTGCGCCTTACGCCTCGTAAAGATATGCCCTCAAATGTTATCCAAGCTTTTTCTTCTTATCTGAAAAAAATGCCTTCGTCAGATTACATATATTATATTTTTATCATTGCTACAAATGAAAAAAAATACCTAAAAAAAGGGCGTCCTGAATAACAAGCAGGACGTTCTGCTGAGTCTAAAGCGCATTTTCCGTCGTGGAACACCAAATTATGGAAGACACACGACGTCTTCCTCATGTAAATGGGATCAGGGCAATTTGCCAGCGAGAGCAATCGTGCCTGAGTTTTAAGAGAGCGTAATTCACTGAGGAGCTTCTCGTAGCCTTTGTGCGGCAGGATGTGTTCAACAACTGGTAGCAGATTCCGTTCTTAGACGAAGATTTTAGAAGAGGTAATGGGGATATTTATTGAGCACGGTGACTTTTACCTAGGTGCAAGTCATCCTGACCTAATCAACTGAGTCTTTTTGTTTTATGAAAAATTCAAACTCCTTGATTTTCTTCATATGTTGTTAAAATGAATTTTGGAATCCATATAGAAAATTCTCTGTTATATACGGCTTTAGATTATGACCTCGGTTACATAGAGAATAAACATATTTGGACTATGGGTGATTGAGTAACTTGACCTCAAGAAAATGTTAGAAACTATTAAAAGTCTTCAGAATTGAAGGAAGATATAATTTTTAAGTCTTGATGCTCTATGTACATGTTTGTGGAAATGAGCTGAGGAAAATGCGTTCAAACAAGTAACTATATTTGGTATTAACGGAAAAATCCTTACCATATATTACTTCCGCCAGCAGTTTTGTGGAGGTTATGTAATACCACGGGTATGTTTGTGTTTGTGTCTCGACGTCGGTGTATCTGATTAGGAACAAACTAGTTCAACATTTATTGGTGGATCTCCATGAGATATTTTATAAAAGTGAGTTGGATTTAGGGGCGATTCCATATCCGAAGGGGAAGGGGGGTATTTTGTACCCTATTTATTTCTGTTGTGTAGCAGATATCTCTGTTGTCTAGGAGATATCTATTTTGTGCAGCAGATATCTCAGTTCTGAATCAGATATATTTGTTAGCAAGAGGTATGTCTGTTGTGTAGCAGATATTTCTGTTTTTTAGTAGATATATCTGTTGTGTAGTAGATATCTTTGTTATGCAGCAGATATATAGATGGGGAGCAGATATATCGGTTGTGCAACATATAAGTTTGTTGTGTAGCAAGTATCTCTGTTGTGTAGCAGATATCTATGTGTGCCATAGATATATCTGTTTTGGACCAGATATATCAAAAGGTTATTTACAGATTTCGATTAAACTTTGTTTAAATATGGGAGTTGAGCTGGATCTAGATACGGATAACTTAATTACTGAATTTAATTTGCGGTATAGTGGATTATCCGGCTTCTTTCATTATCACAAACTAATGGTTATTCAAATTAAAAATACACAGTGATGGAACTCTTATGATCTTCCAAAATACATTTTAATAGTGTCACCATCATGATTCACATGTGTGAGATTAAACTATTTATTCAAGAAATCATTATTTACCCAAACAGACTTCAGTAATGAAGGGTGTGTGGGAAAGGGTACAACCATAGAAGCGCACAGCAATGTATATGTAATATAATATTGATTTAGGATGCAGCCATCAAACCGGTCACTCTGTTATATTTAAAAAAAGTTATTTTGGTACGAATATGAGATCGAGATTCCCTATTACGGATAATCATCTTGTTGAGAATTCATAATCTACTGAAGAATCATCTAGGCCTATGTTAAAGGAATTATAGTGGGTTAATTCATTTTTTCCTGCAGGTGATTACGAAAGTAGTTTTAACCACAGTGATGTTGGCGGCTGTATGCGGTTGCTGACTCCTCTCTACTCTAAAGTTCAAATATACCGAGTTTGGCAAAAGTTATGTTCACTCTTTGTTTTTTTATCTTTCAAGAGGTTTACGTGTGTGATGTAAAAAGTTCAATCAAACAAATTTAAAGTTTTATTTGTCCAGCAGGTGTGATTAAACTGTCTTTTTCATTGTGTGCAGGTGTTTCGAGAAGGAAGTGAAAAGAATGGAGATCGCTGCTCCCCTCCGCATGGGCCACAACAAGCCCGTCATCGCTAAGTGGCTCAAAATCAGCCGAAGCACCGTACACAGAGTCGCAGAGACGCATAATAAAGGGGAATATCCCAAAGGTGACCTAGCTCAGGCAGACCTTAAGTTGTCAAACGTTCTGCTGTGAGAAAGACCTTCGAAACTACTCTTAAGCTCAATTTGACTGCGCTCGCGAAGAAGAAGAAGAATAAGAAGAAAATCTCGGTCGCCATGGTGACCAGATCCCTCAAGGAGCAGGGTGGAAATTGCTTGAGGTTCGTAGAAAGGCGTCTGCTCACCGATCTTATGCGATAAAAACGTCTAGAGCTCTGTCGTCACCTTGGAAACGTGTTGAAGAGTCAAGGCAATCGAATTCTCATTTTTGATCATGAAAACAATTTCAGGGTTGATTGGGTAATCAACAAACAAAAGGACATCGTGGTAAGCTTTGGCAAGATGTCTCTGAGGTTCACTATGTGTTTACGTCAATGAATCTAGCGTCCATGATGATGCTAAGGGTAGTGGCTTCGAATGGCGACTAGATGACACTACTGTGGTTCGTGAAAGTCTACAGGCTTAAAGCGACTGAGTAAGGGATAGCTTGGCAACGAAAGTACTGAGATTGGTGAGAATGTAAACGAAGAAGGCGGACTTAGTCTTTCAGCTGGAGGGTGCCCCAGCCCACACGGCCAATACGTGTAAGAGTGGTTGGGGTCGAACATGAACTTCTGTTCAAAGGAATTTTGGCCGCTGCAGTTGACCGACCTCAATCGCCTCAGCACAGCTTGTGGGCGCATGTCGAAGGCAAGATATGTAAGGTCCGCCACAGCAACATTTACAAGCTAAGGTCCTCCTTCAACCGTGTATAGGCCAGCATGATGAAAGACTTCTTCGCAACTTGTGCGCGGCCTTCAGGTTTAGTCTAGAGTGCGGGCTCGCCGCCGAAGGCGGCCACATTAATAAATATTTCAATTTAAACACATATTTTTTAGTTAAAACAACAAAAACGTGTCAACTGTATCAAAACTATCGTTGAGTTCTGTTTTGAGACCGTCATAATGACTGTAACAGGACTTTTCCAATATTTGGTAAGTTTTCATTATTTCAATAAATAAAAACTACGTGTTTAGTGTCATAAAATGTATTATCATCTAAAATATTAAATTTTCCTGTCATCCTTAGATGTTAAATTTCGCCTAACAAATTAAAATAGATGCATATAAATAACATAAAATGATGAAACCAGCGACATATTCAACCTAGCGATAAAGATTTCTCGTAGCATTAATAAATCGTTAGATGTAACATAAACTCCAACGGAAATTATTCACATATTCCCCAATCCATCAGCGTCTAAACTTTATTATCACGAACAAATTTGGGAAGTGTAAATGCGATTTCACATAAATTTGACTTTTCCTTCTTCAGTTAAAATATCAATATTTCATTCCAGATCATTTAATTCAAGAATTAACCAAATTTGTTTTAGATGTAGCCATTTTAATAGTATATATAACATTTCCATCTTTAAACTGAAGCAAATAAAAGCATTTATTATTTTTTCCTTCAATATAAATCGAGATTTTTAAATAATATACATATAGAGATTTCAATATTAATTGCCCCCATTGCGTTAGTTTGCTTTTCATTGTTTCAAAAGCGTTTGGCTTAATTAGAGAGACTAAATTTGAAGGATAATTAATAAAAGATTAATGCTCTGAGGGGATAAAGGTTCTCATGTTGCTATGGCTCTTTTTATGTATTATGGCTATGATGTAAAAGATTACCAATAACAAAGTGTCGGAATTTTCGGAGTGGTAATCAACTATTAAACTTAATTTAAAAGAACAATTTTTTAGTGTGTTTTTTAGACAAGCAAATTTGAAAGGGTTTACATAAATTCTGTAATCGAGCTTACTTTTAGAAATGCCTCGGAAGGAGAGAAAGTCAAGTTGTAATGATTGATTTATTGTCGTAAGGGTAAGGCTCCAACATCTTGTAGTTAGGGGGCTATTTCATCCCTCCCATTGTGGACCAGATCCCCTGACCGGGTAATGAAATTAACATAAGGAACAGAATGGCAATAACTGAGCACGAAGAGACCTGCAGATGGACCTCGTGTGTAGGTGGCTGCAGGTTGTATTGTGTTTTTGACACCGGCATCGATGGTGGAACACATCATGGCTCCATGTGAGTACAGCCGATCCCAGTCAAGGCTATATGGATATTAGTTCCACCATGGGGCCTATTATACTCCCTTGAGATAGTTCTGGAACAGAGGAAAAAGAATTTATACTGTACTGTGAAGGCGGGAAGGGAAAGGATGGCGGTGTTGGGATTGATTAAGTTCATTGTGATTAGAACTGAGCCAATTCGCCCTGTCAGGATGACAAATAGCGTATCCTCCCACTGGGCGCCAGCTCCTCACATCGCAACATGTTTTGTGTCCGCAATTGTATGTATTTAACCCCTGCCTCGACGTCAGAAATCCAACGCCGATCCATTCGGTTAGGGAGTGTTCCATCAAAATCGTTGTCTTCCGGAGTTAATTATTTGTCAATTTAATTGAAATTAATCCCAAATAATTGACTCGGGGCTGGATCATCGTGGAACATAATGTTCCCCTATTGCAATACAAGGAAATGAAGGATCACATTACAAATAATCTTGAACTATTTCAATTTAAGGTAATAATTAATGGTTGTTTCCTCTGTTCCCACCTTTGTCAGGGAATTTAAACTAGTGGGGGCAGGGGGCTGTGGGGAATTCACATCCACTGCCTTGGATTAATTGTCGCAGGTTGAGGAAAGTTATGTGTTGTCAACTTCCCTACCATCTAGGAGTCTGCCATTTTGGATAGCTCGCTGACATTCATCTATAAAATGCGTAATTTAATGAAGGAAGATATATAAGATAAGTTCAACAGAAATAATATGTCATATGCCAGAAAAGACAAAGGAGAAAGAAGGGCATCTGGATCCCAAAAGGTACATGATCGGTGCCATCAAAGCCCCTAAAGTGTTCGTACGAAGCTTTCGTATAGCCAAAGGTGCGACTTTACTTCGTTCTAGAGAGTAATTGTGTGGGTTTGCAGTCAACAAAAAAGGAGTGAAAAAAAGTAGCGGAGGAGAAGAAAAATTCCCTTAGAGATAGGCAGTCGGGTCGAGTTACAATTTAGCAATGTCTATTAACGTCTTGAGGTCTGATAGGGACGAAAACATAGTGGTTAGAGATGAAGATAAATTGATTGAGCTCAAAAATGTAACAATATTTATTGAGATGTTAGGTTGTCGTTCCTAAGGGACCTCGAGATGTTTATAAAGTTTTCTAAATTGTAACTTTTACGTCTCTAGGCTGAATAGATTTATCACACAAGGAAGAAGTTTAATTACTGATATTTCTTCAAGCCTCAACTCAGTGTGCGTTAGGAAACTCGCCCTTTTTCGTCGACAATTCAGTCTAAGATGACTGCTGACCCAATGCTTATCTCCTTCAACTTGTTCATCCCCAATCATACGTTTGTTATTAGATCTGTAACTAATTTTAATTATACTATAATTATTTATACACTTATTATTTGTTAGTATGTTTTTAACTCTTTATTATTTTGATAGATAAACCCACTTTTGGGGATATCTTTCTTTCTTCTTTGAGGATGAGACGAGTCGTCTGCAAAATCGGTAGGTTGATAAAATTCTATCCTTAAGAGCTATAATTTCCTTCTTCCTCTCTTAATTAACCCAAGAACAGTTACCAGGGGCGAAATTTGGTAAATTTATTCACGAGTTGTATCCATACGTGAAGGCAAATATACAAAAAAAATCGAACCCAAACAAAATTATCAATACAAAAATAGTCGTCGCTCGAAATAAAACTTTTATTAACCTTTGGTTGTGAAACAGAAACTCTGAATGGAGAAATTTTTGAAACCCCCGAAAAAAGCAATAAAATTTTAAGAATGAAAATAAAGGCCACAAACTCTCTCGTGTCTCTTTATTTAATCCAATTAATTCTTCAAAGATTAATTACGCTGCTTTCTTAAACCGCAATTCTCATCACGTCCGTTTCTCCTTTATATTCATTTGCCATGGGAGCTCCAGTGATGAAGTTATGCATCCGCTTTTTTGTTGTTTTTTTTTCTATTTTTATCTATTCTTTCAAATATATTTTTATTTAGTTTACTCAGATTACTTTTAATCCTTTTTAAAGTTATACTACTTTTACAATTTTACCTTTGAGATGATTTATCTCGTCTCCCTCGCTTCATTTCTGTGCATGCCTTCACACGAAATCCTTGCAGATCACAACCCACCATTCGAGTTTGCGATATTAATCTAATGCCTGCGACGTCCTGCTTTTTATGTATTAGGGAATTCTGTCTAAGATTTATTTCGTTTATCTACTATCGATACTTCATTTTAGGTTTCCTATTCATTTTAGTCATGCCTCTGTTTTTATATGGGTATTAATTAATATTTAATCCTAACTTTCTAAGCTTAAGATTAAATATTTGTTTTGATAGATCTGGCTCAGCTTTTTCAGGCACATAACCTTACGCTTGCCTCGTTTCTTTAGTTTATCAATTTACTACGCTAATATTAGGAGTTTTAAGCTCTCTAAACTTAAAGAATTAATCTAAATATTCTACTAAGTAGATCAAATCTTGTTCATTTTAATACCTTCAAGAAGCAATTTTTCCCCATCTCGATAACAAGAACTCTTAACGGTTCTTTGACGGTTCTATAATCACACCTCATGACCCAACTCTCTTTAATTTACTGTAACCTCCACTTTATCTTGGAAACTCCATATCTCAGGAATAAACTCCTAAGAAACTGACTGTCCTGTTGAGAAGTCGAAACGTCTTTTTTAAACAGTTGCTTCGTTTTTACAATGGACTGTTGCACCTCTATATGAAGTCATGTTCTCACAATTGGCGGTTCCAGATCTATATTTTTAATGGATATAGCTGAATTAAAAATTTTTCCGTCTTATAAACTCTCCCAGGCTAACCTCGAAACTTGACTCACTCGCCTTTCGTTTCAATGCTGTTTCGCTTTGCCTCTTCTGCAGTTTTTACTTTGTTCTAAGCTCCCGTTAGATGTCTGCTTGTGTGCCAAAATCTCTAGCTCAATCACGCAAAACTCGGCGGATGTTGATTCGCATACTTCTGTGTGGCTAATGGGAACTCAAACTGGGAAAGGGAGCGTTTTTATTTCTACTTGTTCCGTGCGCGTCGAGCACTCCACATTCTCTTGTGTTTACCATTAATTATGATAAGGCACTTTTCAAAACTCCCCATTTTTTTGCCTCTCAAATCTTCAGAAAGCCACTCTTATGTCTTTCATTTCCTTTTCCTATCTCAATTCTATTTCAATTTAGGCTGACCTTGAAATGAACAATTGTCTATGCATGGAGCCTTAAGCATAAAAATTAGATTATTAATTCTATCAGAAATGCTCGATTATAGTTAAAACTATTCGTTATTATTTTCGTGGAGCCAATTTAATTTTGACTTCGTATGTGAGATAGATTTTGATAGATCTCTAATCACTGGCTGTAATTTGGAAGAGTTTGAGTATCCTTGTCTCACGACTGACTACTACACTCGTATACTTAATTACAATCTGTATAATGATGTTGCATAACTGTTCCAGTAGGAGGGGATAGGAATTCATCACTACCTGTTGTTGCAATATATATATATATATATATATATATATATATATTTGGATTTCCCTATTATTTAGACTTTTTTCAAAGAAAACAGAAAGTCCGTGGATGACAAATTCCCCCTCCTCTTCAATAAAATCGATTGTTGCATAATATTTTACAAGCGCTTTTCCAATACCAGGCACAAATGAGCGTACAAAACTTAATGTTTTTTTACAGATATACCTTCCCCATTCTTCTTAGTAGATCGATATCCATCTGGCTTGAAATAACTTTGGGGATCAAGTTCTTGAAAGAGTTTCCTCTACTTGCGCCTAAGTGTTATCTTTTCGTTCGTTGCTAGTTAGGTCTCTTAACGTTTTTTTGAGTTGTACTTGATGGTAATTCTTTTACAAATTTACATTATTATAAATTTTGAGTCTTCTTGAAGCAGTTTGTAAGAAGTTTGTTTCGTTCACTCTTTACCCTTCTGTTTTAAATTATATAAGCCCATCTCATTTTTCACTCTGATCTAAAAGTATTTTGGTAGTCAGATATTTTTGTCTTAGATTATCTCATCTCAATATTGTTGTTAAAGTTTCAAAGTTTTAAGTATTATCTTATGTAGTTTTGCAGCCCTTTTAAAATAAGGATTGTCTCACGTGAACATCATGTTCAAGAAACTTATTGTCCTAAAATAGGGTCGAGTTCAACCCTTCCTGCGTTTCTCAGCCGAGATAGATGACGGCTATGTACGTGGGAGATTTATAATATACACAGATTGCAAATTAACTGAATTTTAGGTTTGCCAAATAGTCGGCTATCTTGTAGGTTCCGGGACAATAGAAAAAGGGGTACAAAAATAACTTTACTAATATGCAAATTAATGTTCTTTTTACAATGGGTAAAAGGGGTTCGGAAAAAAGCTATATAACACATTAGACGTACACGAGTCTCAGCAACCTATAGGGGGTAGGGACTTGGTGGGGACTATCGCCGTACATACAAAGGAACAATACTGACCGAAGGGTGGCTCGAATGACCTTGAGCGTACACGAAGCCGACGATGGAGGCTTACACTGTGGGGGGAAGGGTATTAGAAAGAGCACTTGCACAGCAGAGTTGCGCGTTGTTGTTACCTCGAATATTTGGTCCGAGGGAGTAATCTTTGCCTTGGCGCAAAGATCAAATAATATTCTCTTGACAATGATTACTAACGTGATGAACTTAGATCTTGCCTTCGGGTTTAGAATACCGAGTCGAGACTGGGCGCGTTGCGTTCGAGGAGCGGGTAACAACGAGTACAGAGTAGTTCACGCGAATTAAACGAGAATACCCGAAGCTTTTTTTGTTCTGCGAGGAATTGTGCAGAGTCTATCAGGACGCGAATAGCGGGTACGAACGGGGTGCGGCCAATCAGCGGATATTGACGGGGCGGCCAGGCGGCGGATACTGCCTTCCAACTCTGGCGCCGGGGGATTTAAGTGGCGTCGAATGGCGTTTCTCTCCCTGCGTCCGAAGAGCAGTGTTCCAGGGTCCGATACATCGGAAGGCGAAGGTAGTCTTGCCCTATTAACAAGATCGCAGGAAAATTCCTTAGCCGGCGAGGCGAAACTTTGTCCGACTTCTAATGGGGCCTTTTCTGGCTCTCAAGCTTGTCGCGGCTTTCTGCGATGGCGGGCTTTCAGGCCACAACGGTGTCTCATGATTTCGCACTTCCATTATCACACATAAAAAGGGTCGACTATGTGTCTGTTCTCTCTCTCTCTCTCTTTTATCTCTGACACTTATTTCTTTTCTTGTAAAATAGCTTAAATTTCTTTTCTTCTAGTAGTTTCTGAGCGCTCTTTTTGATGAAAGTAAAGATAACCGATGTCAATTATGAAATTTTTCTTGTTGAAGCGTTGACAGATCCAAATCCATCTTTTTTTGTCTATTTTGAAAAAGAAATTCATAGTTTAAAGATTATCTCATTCTGCAAATTTGTCTAAGCAGTGAAAAGTGGATTATAGCCGAATTTGGAAATTATTTTGAGAGAATTAGGCTTTATTTTAGGAAAATCAATTTCATCCTGTTCATTGGCGTGAAGAAAACAATTGGATTCTAGGATCAATCCATTGTATTCCTATTTTTTACCCAATGCATCAGAATAAAGTGGTATGATCTGAAAAGTACACAAAAAACAGCATAAAAACACATTTTCAAAATCATTTCAAAGATCCAGAACCAGACCTACCTTAACCTAACCTAATAATAACAGACGAAAATTCGGGGAAAAACTCACTTCATTTGTCTTGAAATTCATGCCGATACCTGGTCGAATGTGGACATTAGAAAGTCACGTGCCCTTAAACGCACTAAGGGAAAACGTGCATTGGGTTTTACGCCCTTTCGAATCCTTTGTAATATTAACACAGTAAAATAAATTTAGATCCTGTCTAAATATACAAATACTGCGGCATTTAGGGCATGTAATATCTCGTGGGATTACACTGTGACTCCTATTTTATTATCGTGACTAGTAAGTTTTTGAGGAATAAAATAACGCCTCCGCCTTTTCCTTTTGATATTTTATAGGTATTTATAACTTGGTAAGTTAAATTCTCTGATAAATTATCGTATTACACTTTCGTTCAAAGTAAGCGTAATTGCGATTATATTAAATATTGCCGACGCAAATAAAACATTCAATTCAACGTTCTTGTTTCTCAAAATAGGCGCATTTGTGTAAATCATGGCAAATTGCGTGCTAGATTTCTAGAACTATCATTAGGTGCACATTTATTGAATTGTTGCAAATATGCCTGTCCTATATGTTCTCTTGTTTATTATGCAGTCATTTTATAAAATCCATAAAATAAGGGCATAAAATAAGTCTTCCTAGTTTTCTCTTTTAAATTGATTCGACGAACGCCAGTTAGCGAAATTAAGCATTATTTCTTTTTCTTACAAGGTGTTCTTAGACTAAAGATAAACAGATCTCCAATATATTCATAAATATCCGCGAATATTTTTAAAATACCCATGTTTTCTCTAATGTTAAACGACACCTGAGTATCCCTGAGGACACCAAACCAACCTTAAGTAAAAACCCAATGGCGGAATTACTGTATAATCCTTATGCTCTCAACTTTTCCTCAATCAAATGCATGTTTTTTCCAAATGCATCGTTTTAGTATAACTCTCTCCTGCGCGTTTCGTCGATCGCTTTTGGAGGAACAATGAGGAAACTTTGGTATACCCCACCAATACCAAATATCTGCACGGGCTAGATAAGAAAATGGAATACTGAAGGATTTTTCCCAAACCCTTTAATATTAAATTTTATGAAATAATCGAATACTTTCTATAGTTTATGATTTCCAATGTGTCTACTTAAAAAATATTGGATTATCCACTATAATATAACTGGGAGCGAATTGTATGGATTTAGCAAGCAATAACATTTATTTAGGGGGCTTGAGCAGTCTGAAAGGAGGTGACGGTGTAATGTCTTCAAAGTAAAAAGATATCAAAGAGCAAATTTTGTCTAAAAATTGAATGGCACCATCACGAACCAAGAATATTAACGAGGTAAGAGGATAGTTACAAGAAAAAAGCAGAATTGTATTCTACAGCACTAAATAAGTGCGTCTCTTCACCAGAATCTACCAAAACATTTGGTTTAAATTCATCGGTAAAATTTATCAGAAAGAAGCATTATTCTTATAAAATCTGAACATTTAAGTTTCTTCAAATGTAAACAATTTTATAGCAAGAATTGATGGCAAACTAATTGGTGCACAAACTCACTATTTGATCTATTATTACGAAACAGGATGCATTTAGGAGAGCTGCACTCTTTAAAGTTCCAAGCACACCAAATAGTTTACTTAGCCTGTTATTCCTCGACAATTTATATTTAACTATTCAGTGTATTTTCCTACACAATTTAAATTTAGCTACCTTCATCACTCAGTATATTAATAATAGTCAAAGAATTTAATAGTTTTCGCTTTCTACATTTCCTAAATAGAATATTGAAAATAGAATATTTTCAATCAGCTTCCTACTCAGTGATGGATTTGTTTTCTAAAAATGGAAATTTCCTTGATTTTCTGAATTGGATGAGAGCCAGAATGCGAATCTTTCCTTTAAGGCTATTTTCACTTGTAGTAAAGTTGTGCTAGAATGTGTTTATATCTCACAACCATCTGAGTAAAATGCAGTTATTCTTCTATCTTTATGATTATGCCGCATCTTATCTCCTCTTAACGAGAGAGGATATTGTAGAGTACTCGATGTTAGCGCTATATTTTAGCTCGTTTGGAATGAAGCTAAAATGAATATTCTTTTTTTCATTTTGAAAAAAATTGGTTTTGTACAAAAGAGCTTGATAGTATATTTAATTATAGCAATGTCAAAAGGTTTTTTAAATTAAATTTCCTCTGGGATGATGCCACGAGTTGAATATATTAAATAAATATTAGGTGTATGCAGAGCACAAAAAATAATGTTTTCTCTCTAAAAATGCCATTACACAATTTCTTATAGTTTATATAGGTGGTGAGAATATTTTTTCCTGAAATAGCATTTTATATTTACATATTTTTACTATATATAACATTAACATATTTTAATTTTAACCTATTTTAGCGTCAAGGATATGTAGTTCCGATTCAGTGCAACAATTCTCTTTCGAGCCCCTTTTAAATATTCTAATGAGGTTTGGGAGAAATTACGTGCACTGTAGAATCGTAATAGCTTTGGTTCAACGAATAAACCAGTTACGACCGTTGACACAGACAGCTTTGGGAAGAAGTATTGATCCATTTGAAGGCTTCGGAAATTTTATTAAGAGATTCAATCAATTGTTGTAGAAAAACTAATTTTATGCATTGTTCAACCCCATGGAAATTTGATAAATTCAGTGTCGTCAAGATTTTATTTGCATATCAATATGAATATAATATCGAAATAAAGAGGAATAAATAGCAATAAGCTATACATGTCATAAATAGTCAATATGAATTAATAAAATAGAAAATTTGCCAAAACATGTAAGATCAGTGACATAAAGAGACAAGCGGATGAACTTTTGCGAAAATTAGAGCAAAACATACTGATATTATTATTATTATAACACAAGATAAGACAGGTAAAACGAGAAGAACGCAAGCACTATAAATTGTAAATTAGCAATCCCCGCACAACTGTAACGTTGAAGAGCGAACGATGGCAAGAAGAAAAGGAAGTGGGATAGAAGAACAAACTGGGAAAAGATAGGTAAAGAAAGACCTCAAGGCTTCCTGTTATCTATGGATTCAGTTTAATTAAATTAAGTAAGAAAATTAAATTAAATGATTAAAAACAGTATATAGTAACATTCAAACAAAACAAGATATACTGCAGAATATTCAAACAAGAAAAAACATAAAAAATATCAAAATAACAGGATAATAGCTCATGATGAACACAATATCTTATTAGCTTTCTTTTTGAAGGCATCACACTATTCGATGCACAAGTCTCTTCGTCTAAGGAATTCCAAAAATGGACAACACTTGACAGAAAGCAACGCTGAAACTGGCTAGTACGGCATCTGATAGACTGAAAACAAAGAGGATGCCTGACCAAAGCCTGTCGAGTGTTTCTCCTTGCTACAAAGTGATTTGGCAATGAAATATACAGCGAGTGATGCGAAATGGATTGTATCATATAGAGCATGCACACATTGCTGATCTTCCGGCGATGTGCAAGGTTCCATTGGACATTATCACCACAAAGAAAGCTGGCATTATAAGAGACTGTCAATAAGATGCAATTGTGAGGTAGCAGCAGACGACCAGAAAGGGGCATAATATTCCAAAGCTAGAAAAGTAAAGCTTAGGAACCAAGTGGCGGTCACGGAAGCATCATTGAAGGTGGCATAGGCCTTTCTCATGATTCCCAATTTCTGCGAAGCAGTAGCCACAAGACATCTGATGTGACACTCAAAAGTTAATTTTGAATCAAATTTAACGCCAAAATGTCCAATTCAGTGGCATATTGGGTGTCGAGGAATAGGTCACCTACCTCAGACAATACGTCTATATATACACATATGTATCTATTGGTTGGCGGAAAGAGATAAAAGCTACGATAATACGTATATATACAGTTATATATAAATATATATATATATATACATATATCCCCTAATATACGTAAACGTCCTCCGTTGCGTACAAGTACGTTCACTTCGTAAGAGTAATCTGTTGATTACAAGGTATAAGAGTGCAATTTACAACAGGGGCAGATAGCGTTTACCAGTTGAAGTTCAAGGATATATTTAAAGAGTGAAAACCAAAAATATATAATTTTGATAAGTCACTGGTTAACATATATATACATACGGGAAATATAGATAAAGGTAAATAAAGACAATTCTTAAAGAATATAGGTTAATTGACAATCGGGTAACGTTAATTACTCATTAATAAGCCTTTAAATGGAATGCTATAAATCAGCTATACAGAGGGAATATTTGTATATCGAAGAGTGGGTCGATTGACGGGAGATACAAGCACGGGTCGTTTTACCTTAATAGTGTCACCTCGAAGAAGGGAAATCCTTTAGCGAGTCGACGCGGGGAAAAGGAGACGGATTATGGACGTGAATCACGGCAGAATATCCTGATTGTGACGAGGATGAATGAAGGGGGGTGCAGAAGGCGAGTTAACGATTCTCTTTGAAGAAGGACGATGGCACTTCTGGTCCAGAGAAGTGAAACCTCCAAAAATTGAGACTCTGATGCACTTCGGCGCGAAGTCTCACACGGGAAACTGGAGATCTTTGAGAGTGGGGGGGGGAAGGGCAGTTGAGACGAGAGGAATCTCCGCCAATCCTCCGAGGACGAAATGATTCGAGGTTTGCTCGGAACAGAGTAAGCATTCACAACAGAGATGGATCTGCCTGGTGAGATCCAACCTCGATGGTATAAGCGAGTACCAGACACTTGGATAAACAGACACACGATCTGAACCGAAGGAGACGAGTTCTAAAACTCAATATACCGATCTTTTAAAACCCAGAGTATTTATATAACGGCCTTTTTTTGGTTTCTCCTCGTTGGCAGACTTAGACGACTGGCTGACCACATCCGTCGGCCAGATGGATTAGCGTTTGTCGCCTGACCCGTCTTAATGGCCTTTACGATGTGGGCGTGAAACCTCGACTACGGAGATTTGCGCTTCCACGGCGAGGTAAAAGCTTTTAACACGCCCAACTTAATTAACTGCACCTGTCAGGTGGCTGGAGGATATTAAAATTCTTTTTTCTTTTTTTTTCTCTTTGGATTTAGAGATTACTCCACGTGGAATTATACTTAGGAAACAGAGAGAGGGGAGGAATTTATAAAACAAATGAAGGAGGTATTCTTCTTGGCATCCCTTTCCCTTACATTGGGAGTTACTTGGAAGAATGCACTCCATGAGGATGCAACACCTGCTAGCTGCTCCACTAGCTCACTCTTCGGTGATGACTGCCTTGACTTGATCATGGGAGTGTGGCTGATGACATCATTCGTCTTTTTCCATATCCTGTGAGAGTTTTTTCAGTGGACACATTCGAAGAATAAGGTGGCTAGTCCATCACCGTTATAATGTTGTCCCATAACCAATGTATATTGGACTCAAACCTGTGGCATATGGTATTGTTGTGTTTAAAATTGACATTCTGGGCATTTATAAAGAGGTCTCTGGCTTAGGGCAGCACGTAATCTCTCAGGAAAGCAAGGTTTTCCTTAGAATTAATGGTAAGATTATAAACGGTGAGACGACCCAAAATTGAAATTGGCATGCAGCCCTGATTTATTACAAAGCAGCAAACATGCTTTACTCTTGGCACTATCCACTATCGATTTCACTCATCCACTGGCATCATGCGGACTCCGACGTTAACTGTGGTATATAAATATTGAATCTTATACTCGTCAGACAAAAATACCCGCTAGTTATGGTGACCACGTGCACAAGTCAGTCCACCCTCCCTTGCTTTTGCTGAAGGTTGATTAACATCTTATACCGGCCTTGCATGACTTCAGGCCTTGTACAAGGAGTCTGAGATGGATTGTTCTGACAAATGCATTAACTGGGGTCCTATTTCCATTCTTGTTGCAGCTAAACTACGGTTTTTACGAACCCAAAGGTTCATGCGACGCAGAAGCTTGTCGTCACGTCGTGAACTGACTGTGAATCGTGCAGCTCAAGGTCAGTATTGCGCATTCAAGCTTTTACAGATCCTCATTAACACGTCTACAACACCGGGATGTGATCCAACCACGACACTCTGGGTGATTTGTCAACACTGATTGCCTCTTTGTGTAGCATGCCATCAGACTTCTTTTCTCTACGGTAAAGATAACTGTTTATTAATTATCCAATCATTATCTGATCATCGAGCTATAGGAATATTATATATCAACATATATATCGTTATACATATGAAGACATTTTGACTGTAACTTACAGCATATTGCTACCAGGATTTCATACATTTCAATATCTTCACCATTTAGATATTAGCAAAGACGTTATAAAAGATTGTACTTTTACTTTGGTTTTCTACATATAATGGGCAAAGGTATGCAAACCTACATATACATACCCAAGAAATAGGAAAAATAGTACAAAAACCTGATAAAACTACCTTGCACATCCATCAGGAATGCTACTATTTTTCTGACTATAATGACCCCGCAGCGATATTTATCATAGTTCAAAGCCTTTATATACATATGTTATGACGTTTTATTATTCCTTTTTGAGGTTTAGGAATGGCGATAGGTAAAGAGAGGGATACTTATTCCGCTATAGAGAAGCACGAATTTGAGGGTCTTGTATGAGCTGTTAATGAAAAGGCGCCACTCCTTTGGTTTATAGATGATTCCATATTTCATCCAACAGACGCTACATTGGACATTTGCAAACCAACATCTCTCATCAATTGTATTCTTGATCGAAAACATCTTCATAATCTTATGACTTTGTGCTCTTTTCTGAAACTGAATGCTCTCTCAGGCAGAGTGAGTACGGGGAGCTAATGACATTGAACCACCGTGGCGACGGACGATGGAAGATCTGGATACATCATAGCAGATTCATTCTTGCCAGTCATACTTCGTGAATGGTCGGTCATGCACACGTAACAGATGCACTAGTTTTCAGTTGGCTCCCGCCAAATTTTGGTGAATTCAAACTTCATTGCCCTCTTTTCTCTTTTGTATTATGAATAAGTTTATTTCTCTCATTATTATTGTGTACGAGGTTCTAAAAAATTATTTTCACATGAGAATAAATGCAAAGCCAATTTCTAAATGAGAATCTCACCTAAAGATCACCTGGATCAGAACGAAGTTTATCTCCCATCTTTTTCCTGAAAGGAAACTTTATTTTAACGTCGATTTCCAGTTGGTTGCCCTAATATTTGAAGGATATTGCCTTTATATGTCTGTCTTAATGTATGTCAGTCCAATATAGACACAAAATTGTCGGCAAAAGATGAAGAAATACGTTTATTTTATGCCTATTAAAAAAATAATCATAAACATCATATGTATTCAACAAACCAAAACAATTACAAATCGTTTAATAAAAACCTAAATGCAACTAATCACTATAAAATAAAACCAACAAACCAAATCAAATTGACCTTGCTTACGTAAAATAATAACTACCTCATAACACTGTGTTACACGATTTTTGTCCTTTGGCAGCAACTGTTATTTCCTATTTGCTTGTGTCTAGAATACATGAAAAAAACTGTTATTTATTTCAAACTCTGCTTTTGTGTCCAGGATAATGGTATTCATATAAAATTTACCTATTCCCCCAGGAAGCAAGTGGCAAATATGAACTTTCATTTGGAAAAGTTGAAACAAAACGACATGATACAAAAATAACATTTATATATTCTATAATTACATAAGTGAGACGATAAAATATTAAAAAATAGTAGTTTTCCGTGATTTACGCTTATACTGTAAATTAATTTCACGAATCAGTCCCCAAATATAGTCTCCCATCAGATTTTCATTATACGATCCTTGATAGTGGCGTTCAAAGTTCACTAGATCCTGATGAAAGCGCTCGCCACGCTCCTCGGAGAACGCTCTCATGTTCTCCTTAAATTTATCAAGATGAGCGTCAAGAATATGGACTTTCAGAGCCATCCTGCAACCTGGCTTGCCGTAGTTTCTCACCAAGTTCTCAACAAGCTCAACATAGTTGTCAGTTTTGTAATTACCTAAGAAGCCCAGAACCACTTCGATGAAGCTGTCCCACGCTGCTTTTTTCGTCCGAGTGAGCTTTTTAGTAAACTCATTGCACTCGATGATCTTAGGAAAGAAATCTTGGATACACTTGAAAGAAGCAGACTCCTTATCTAGAGCTCTGATGATTTTTTTCATAAGGCCCGATTTTAAGTGCAGAGGAGGAAACAGTACTTTTCGGGAGTCTAACAAAGGCTCCCATTTGACCTTGTTTTCCCCACGCTAAAATCGGTCCGTTGTGGACTGTCCCGCTGATGGAAGTGTGCCACGGTATTCCTGTTCCCCCAAAGGCAAAGAAAACAAGGAAACTTGGTAAAGGCGCCTTGGAGACCCATCAAGAAGGTGACCATTTTAAAGTCTCTAATAATCTTACAACCGTACCCTTCATATAAAAATGCATCTAGCAAGATCTTGACACGGCTGCATTCCTCTTTGAGCTGAAGCCAATGAGCAAGGGGAAGACATAGCTACATATTCCCGTTATGAAGCAGCACTTCTTGATGCTCCTGGATGAGCTATCAATGAAGAGGCAACACCCGTTGGGGTTACGTTACAGGCGATTCCGATTGCCTCAAGCAGACCGGTCACATTAAGACAAAAGCAAAGCTCATCTTAACGTGTAATAAAGCTTGAAAAATACTGTTCACGCTTTCTCTGACCTTAATTTTGCATACTGTCATCTAACAACTCTCATTGCTTGAGGCTCGAAGTTTAAAGCTCGGCATTGGACTTTGTGAGACCAAGATCCCTGACAAGGTCGTTGAGATTTTTTAGTCTGAGTAGTATGGGTTTCTCTCCTCAGTTGCACCTCTGTAATATAGATCAATAACTTAGTGCTCTTCTGAACTGCTTTTCCTTCATAAAAACTGCTGCTCTCTTTTTGGAGGAGTGGGTAAGGGAACCTCAGAACTGTGTGGCACTGGCGCAATAGATGAGTAAAGGTCTGGATACATGATAACAGGCACATTTTTGCCTGCTCGACGTTTGGAAGGCTTCACCAGGCAGAAGAAACAATTTATTGAGTGGTCAGTTAATTTCCTCCAAATTCGTGGGATTGCGAAATTCATAGCTCTCCTTTCTCCTCTGTACAATCCTGTAAAAACAAAAGGAAAACATAAATATAAATATACAAATTCTTTTCACTTAGTGTGATTATAAATGTTGAAAAAATATAGTATCCAAATAAATAAAATATTATATATATATATATATATATATATATATATATATATATATATATATATATATTACCTTCCTGAGTTCTTTTGCAGAGCTCGCAGATGAAATGAGTTGCCCAAAGTTTGTCTTGATCTCCGACTGGCATGCCGATATATGCCTTGTAGTCCTCGTACATTTTAGCAGATCTCTCTGTGACGGCTAGAGTTAAACTGATCTGTTGAGTAGACATTCTTTGTATTTATACAGTCAACTACGTTGCCAGAATATTTTAGAAATTCTTCAAACATATAAAAAATTCTCGAAAGTACTAGGATGCTCTAGAGTTTATTTTTCACCAAATTAGTGCTGAATCTATGTGGAATGTAAGAGAACTGCCATTGCTGTCCAGGTCGCAAAAAGAGAAAATATAAGGGAAATAATAGCTATTATTACTGTATTTCTGTTTCTAACACTTTTTAAATACAGTATATCATGTTTATACCAAGCAGAAGACAATAGTGAAATTTTGTTACACGGTGATAATCGTTGAATGAGATCAACATTCTGACCTAGCCTTCGTCACAGGTCAAAGAGGCAAATAAAATCAAAACACCTAACCTAACTTAGGACAAAGCAAATTTCCTCAATAACCAGGTAGTTTACCTTCGAGTGAACTCTAATAAAACTTAAGCAAGACCAGCCATTTTGAGCTTTAGTCATTACATGTATATAAATGTAGAGAATTTATATAGATGCACTTTTACAAAATCCGGTCATCCTTTTTACAAATACTTTCAAAACCATCGCTTTTCAGCATCTCGACGTATGACACCGTAAATCTTGCCTCGATTAAGTCTAAAACGTATTCCAAATTTACATATTCCTAAAAAGCCACTCAAAATAAAACAATATATTTAAAAGTTAAGAAGAATTCGTATTATTTCCAATATATCAGTCAAATGAAGATATTTTTATTTCTTTCATTTTATTAAAAAGCAAGGCAGAGTAGTTTAAAATGCAGGATTGCATTAATAGTATGAAATAATTTTAAAACAGAAGATAAGAAAAAGAAGAACTAAAGATATTATTACTTCTATTTTAGGATACATATGCCTGTAACGTTAGATTGGTAATTAACTCTAAAATTGTAAGGGAAAAAAGCGATTCTTAGATCAATTTTATTTAAAGTACATGAGTAGTTTAGGAAGGTGTCTCGCTCCAATCATAAGTCTAAACTTAAGGTGAGAAGGAAGCCTTGGGAGGCATCTTAGAAATTTCAGCAACTCATCACTGAACACCAAAACTGTCTCAACAGTGCAAATAAAACCTCTGGTCTGTTCACCCGATTTTTCTGCACAAATCACCGCATTAATTTTAATCAATCCAAATTAAATTTCAAAGTTAGGGAGAGAGTTGATGGGGAAAATTGTTGAATCTACATTATTCTTTGAAATTGTAAATTTCAATAGGCTCCAGCCACATCCTTCAAAATGCTCTTCCACTATTGGCGTTATATAAATATATATATATATATATATATATATATATATATATATATATATGATAAATAACACCCACAAGGAAAATGGAAAAACGATTCCGAGCGCTTTCGTCCTTATTCTAAAAGACCTCTTCATGGAATAACGTAGGTCAAAATCAATTTGTGTATAGAAAGAACAGAGCGGGACTGCTGTACACGGCAGTCAGGTCGTCAGAGAGGAGCGTTGCGGAAAATAATTAAGAAAGGGATAGCGAGAGTAGATAGGTCGGTGGCTATACACCGAAGCGAAGTGTTGTTATGACGGTGTAGGTTATGTGGTATTGACTGGGCGAAGGTTGGGGGCAAGTCAGGGGGGGGCAGGCTGACAGCTCATCCGGAAATGCGTTATTCACGATGCCTATTGGATATGCAAAGAACGGTACGGGCGGCAGGTGTTCGTGGGCCGTGGGATATCGCGGCGCCATCGCGTACCTTCTCACGTGTAGCGAGGTTTAAAGTGGGTCTGTGGTGAGTTTTCCGAGTTGTGAACGTAAGTGTTGAGAGGAGTTAGTTTGTTGTTGTTGTGTAGTACGTCCATTCTCGAGTACAGCGGCGAACGGCAAGCGCACTTCAGAGCAGAGTTCTGAATGCGCTGAGCCTTTCGCTTCCAGGTGTCGCTCGCAGCTACGAGTGACAGTGGGGCTTACGTGAGAATGGGACGCACGAGTGCTTTATATAAGTGTAGTTTTAGTTTTTTGCTCGCTAAGTAGAACCTACCCAGCGATGCGTTTGTGCGTGAGGCTCTTGCTTGTATTATGTTTTGATGTAAGTTGAACCTGAGGGATTTGTCGAATGTTACCCCCAGGATTTTGGTGCGCTGTGTGTATGCGAGCCTTGTTGGGTTTTGGTGGATCATGTCTGGTGTGTGTGAGCAGATTTGTAGGTTGTGTATGAAATGATCTTTAGGGCCGTAGAGTGTCATCTGTGTCTTCTGAGGATTCGTGGCAATCAGCCATTTATCCTCGTAATCTGTCTTCTCATCAAGTATTCTTTGTGCGTGGAGCGCGATTTCTTCGGGGGCCCGGCCACTGACGAGAATGGTCTCGTCGTCGGCGTAGGCCACTATGTATGTGTGAACGCAGTTTTCTGGTGGGCGTGGGGTGTCATTTGTGAACATAATGTAGAGTGTGGGTGCCAGAACGCTTCCTTGGGGAACGCCTGAGCGTGGTGTGAAGGGTCTTGAAAGGGTTTGTTGTATTTGCTGTGGCAGCGCCGTCCAGTGAGGTAGTGTGAGAGGAGCCTTCTGGTGCAGAGAGGTAACTCCGTGTTGTTGGCGAGTTTCCAACGGAGTCCCTCGTGCCACACCTTGTCAAAGGCTTTCTCCAAGTCCTTACTGACGGAGAGAGTCTTTTGGTGTATCTGTCGTTTCTGTCGTGTACGATGGTCACAGCCGCCTGAGTGGACCTGCCTCTCCTGAACCCGTATTGATGGGGGGAGAACCAGTCCCTCTCTTCCAGGAACTCCCGTAGTCGGCAGTTGACCATTCGTTCGAGTATTTTGCCTAGGTGCTCTAATAGGGCAATAGGCCTGTAATTGTTTGGGTGTTTTGGGTCTTTGTGTTGTTTATAAAGGAGTATATTGTGAGAGACTTGGAATATTTTAGGGAAGTGGCCTGAGGCTAGAGAGGCATTGAATAGATGTGTGAGTGTGGGGTATATGTCTGCGGGGAGGTTATGTATTAGTGTGGCTGGTAGGCCGGAGGGGCCGGGGGCGCGTTTTCGTGTCGATTTTATGTAGTGTTTTGTTTCCTCGACGGTGATTGGAGTGGTAAGTGTGGACGTATAGTCGAGCACCTCCATACGTATCAGGGGGGCAGGGCTCAGCTCGTGAGCATGAGTCCGGCACCATTCCTGAATGTCTTGGAAGTGCTCCTGCGCATGTGGTTTTGGTGGGTTGTGGGTGTGTACTGTGTCCCAGTGGGACCTGAATGCGTCGAGGATGTCATTAGTGTCTGTAAGTGTGTGGTTGTTTATTTTCAGTGTTATTGGTTTGGATGGTTACGTACCCAGCATCCTTTTCACGTGCCACCAGAAGAAGGAAGGGTCCATGCAACGGGTGTCGTCCGCGATGCGGACGACCTCACGCCACTGCCGGTTCCTATCTAGCTGCACGCATTGAAGGATGCGGGCACGTAGTTGGTTGATGTTCTGTTGTCGTGGGCCTCTGGTGTAGTGGTTGTTGTACTGTGTGATAAGTCTCTGTGTGTGTATTGAAAAGTGTGAAATGTTTTAAGCAGGTGTAGTTTTTGTGTGGTGAGTGTAGATTACGCGCGGTTGTGATGGTGTCTAAGAGTGAGCACCAGTGGTGGTCTATTTGTCCTGGATTGGTGTTCTCCAGGTCGAGGTTATGTGGTGTGTTTGTGGATATGTGGCTCCTGAATTCAGCCCAGTTTGTGTTTTTGTAATCGTATATAGGTGATGTGGGGATGAGTATGGGGGATGTGGATATGAGAAGGCATATTGGTATGTGGTCTGATAGTACGTGGGGACCGGGTGCAATGTGAGTGTAGAATCGTGTGGCGTGGTCGTTACGGAAGACCACATCCGGGGATGTGGTGCCCCCGCGCGGGCCGAAGAACGTGGGGAAGGCAGGGCCGATGTGTTCGCAGCGGTAACGCCGCAAGGCACCGGCCAAGTAACTAGCCGCATCGTTCGTATTGTTAGAAAGGAGTGACGAATGAAAAGCGTTGAGGTCCCCCGCAAAGAAGAACGGTAGGTTGTAGTTTGAAAGGGCCCGGAGTGGGACTTCTAAGTTTAGCTGTATTCGTGGTGGTCTGTAATGTGTAACTACTATTATGGGGCCAGAGCTTGTGTCAATTTTGCAGGCTAGAAAGGAGGTGCCGCGTGTGTTGATGAGGGAGTGGTGTATGTTGCGCTTTACTAGGATCGCTGATCCTAGGTGCCGCGCCTGTGGGGATAAGTATGTGTGATATCCTTCAATGCGGAGTCTGTTGCTGGGAGGGTGTAAGCTGGTGGAGTTCAGTAGTATGACGTCGGGTCTTTGTGTGTTGAGTACCCAGTTGGCGACCGTATGGCGAATACCATGCCAACTGCGTACGTTTAGTTGTATTGAGCTAATACGACCTATTGTCGCGGTCTTAGTGCGCGGGAGGCTGAATTGCCAGGAATCGTCCCCTTCTCCTTGGTTATTGCCCAGGAGGCGTGAGGAGCGAGTACTTTGATTCGTGTCGATGTATGTTTGTGAGGCAGGGCAGTGTTATTGGGTGGGGGAGCCGTAGTGGGCGGAGGAGTGTGTTCTGTAAAGGTGGTGGCTTTGGATGGGGTGGTGTCATGGTGGGGGGAGTTCGTAATGGAGGTGGGTGGTGTAGAGCTGGAGGATGAAGGGCTAGAAGTGGTTGGGGAAGTACAGATTATGAGAGAAGGGGTGTCGGGGGAGAGAGAAGGTAGGGCCTGCGGAGGGGGGGTTGAGGGAGAAGAAGAAGGAGTCGGAGGAGAAGGAGTTGAAGGAAGGGGGGTTGAAGGGGAAGGAGTCTTAGGTGAAGGGGCAGAAGGCGGAGGAGGAGGGGAGTGAGAAGGAGTAGAGTGAGAAGGGGTGTGTTGAGAGGGAAAGGATTGAGAAGGAGTGGAGGGGGAAGCAGTAGGGAGCGAGGGAGGAGTGGAGACGACAGGAGAGGGGGGGGGGTTGTTTGTCCCGTGCCTGTCTACGCGGATGGGGCTTGGGGGTGGGGTTTTTAGGGTTAGCACGGGGTGTAGTGGACTGCGAGGGGGTTGGGGTGTCAGTGGAAGCTGTGGGAGAGGAGGCGGAGATGGGTGCGAGGGGGGGGGGCAGTGGGAGGTAGGCGGGGTTTTGATAGAGGGGTGGAAGAAGTGCGAGGAGGATAGGTTGTTTGAGTGGGGGCTGGAGCAGTGGCTAAGGAAGGTGCAGGGACAGGACAGGTGGCGGGGAGAGCGGGGTGAGAGTGGGGGGCGGTGGTTCCCTGCGGGCAGGGGTGTGTACCCGTCGGGGTGGGGAGGAGTGTGGGTCTAGTTGTGTGTGCGTCTATTAGAGCGAACACCTTCTCAGGGAAGGTGATTTGCTCTATGCCGTTGGAGGCGAATAGCGTGTTGAGGATCTTCGCGTATAGTCGAGGGTCACCCCTCGACATGTCCTTTGCCACCGCTGAGAGCAGAATGGCCAGGTGTAGTTTGGTTTTTGTGTTGTCGCTGGGGAAGGTGTAGAGTGGGGTGGGGGTGGTCGTGTAGAGTGGTGTGGGGGTCGGGGTGGTAGCGTCGTGTGTTGGGGGTGGTAGTAGTGGGGGTCTCTGAGTGTTATGAGCTGAGGTGGGGGCAGAGGGATGTGTGGATGGGGTGTGGTTGCTGAAGGGGAGGGGGCGCCAGGGTTAGAGCAGGGGGAGCCGGCAGCTTAGCGCTGGCAGCAGTGGCGAATGTCATGGTGAGGGGAGGGGGGGCGGGGGCGGGGTGTGTGGTTGTGTGTTTGTTTGGTGGTGGGTGCCAGATGGCCTCCACGGCGTCGTGTCGTGCCTTACCTAGGTAAGGGCACCTGGGGTTGACGGCGACGTGGTCGCCGCCACAATTTGCACAGCGGGCTGTGGTGGAGGTGCAGGTCGTGTAGTGGTGCCCCACTACACTGCACTTGGAGCAGATTAGGTGTGCAGTGCATGTGTTTGTGCTATGTCCTGTCTTATAGCACCGGTGGCATTGTTTGGGTCTCATGTTATGCTGTTCTTCAATGTGTTGAGGGTAATCACTGCCCAGTTTTTTGACCTGTTAAAGTAGAGGTCCTTGATGACCTCCTCCCCGTACTCCTGACGGAGGTGCGAGCGAAGGTCCTCGTTGGTAAAGGCCAACCACAAAGGGTTGGTCCTTGTGACTCGTATCTGGTATCTTTTTATGATACCGTCAGCGAGTCTAGTCTGTAGGTTGTGTGTGTTGAGTGTAGTGGTGGCATTTTCGTAGAACTTTTAGCGCGTCCTCCTGTGAGCGAAAGACGAGCTTGTGGCCTGTGCGTAGTTTTATTATGTTGGTTATTGGTGTGTCGTGGGTGGAGGCTAGGTTAAGCAGTGTGTGGTGGTCGATTGAGTCGGGTGCTGGTTCTGTGGTGTTTGTTAGGATTAGATGAGATGTGTTTGCCATTTTATTCTTTTAACGTTTACTTCAGATTGGGAAGGCCCCCACCCCGCCGATGAGGACCCCATGAACATGACTCGGATGTGGTGAAGGGTGATGGATGATTTTATGGACCTGGTTGGGCTTCTCAGAGGGTGTAAAAACATGGCGGACTTAGTAATGACTGAAGCCAGAATCAACTAACTCAAGTCGGGGTGCCGCCCCATCTATTGGGTTTTGGTTATTTAACAGTTACGTCCGACATCTCACAGAGACGGAAGAGTCTCCCTCTGTGGTCCTGGACGGTGGCCGCAGGGTAGGTTGTTATGCCTCCCCACGTTTGTAACTGAATCCCAAACCAGGTTGCTTCTTCCTCTGGGTTCCGCAGCGGGGTAAGCCTCAGACCTCCTTTCCTCAGAGTTTTCAATTATGCCTTTTCTAAGTAGAACGGCATAGTTGCAACGAAGCTATATGTGTAGAGTCACGTTCACGGAGCCAGACATCACGGCGGAGCAGAGATGGGGGGGGATGGGGGTAGCACGTCATATCAGAATGATGTGCCTAGGAAATAAAGGTATTTTTATTTGGGGGGGGACAGGGGGTGACTTAAGGTCCTATTTAGGTCCGGGGGTATCTTGTAGTTTGATGATAATCTCCTCCTCGAGAAAATTCGGCGGTGAGCAGGAGTGTCCTGGAGTTGACTTTCCCTCAACGTTTCCTCCTTTGCTGGCTAAGACTTCTCTTAGGTAGTAGTGCTCACGTTGAAATTCGATCGCTGTATGTAGGTCAGGACCGACAATGTCTTAAATAATGAGAAGTGGGGGATTAAAACGGCTTCCTGCTCCCAAACCCTAACTAGGGGGTACAAATTCTTTAAACACTTTAATTTGTGATTTAATATAATTAGATATGATAGGATCTAGGCTAAACAATCCAGGGCTAATATTAAAATTTGGGAAAGTATTAATAGAGATACACTCCAAAATATTTCTTGAAATGTAGTTTGTTCATTTAATAACAGGTTTAGCACTATTCCAATTAATAGTATGATCCTGAATATAGCTATGTAAAAATAATGCAGATTGTTGACAAAAATTACAAACATTAGTTTGATGCTGTTTAACTCTAACATTCAATTCTTTACCTGTCTGTCCATAATAGCATTTTTCACAATTATTGCAACCAATAGAATATACAATGCCTGGTTTAGGGGCTTTGTATTTTACGAGAAGGCAATGGATAGTGTTTTCATATTTAAAAATAACATTATGTTCAAAGGTTTTAGTAAACGTGGTAATTTAATGAAAATTTGGTTAAAAGGTAAAACGAGTACATTTTTTGGCATTAAATTTAGTGATATTACGCAATTCAAAGTACATCTGCCTAACCTCCGCAGCCTTGTCAAGGAGAGTGACAGCTAATCTTCAAGATGGCACGATTGAAAAACACGCGCACTCTCATGGCACTACCCTAACCCATGTGAAACTGAATCAGGACACCTTCATTATCCCGAGACTCCAAAATCGCAGAAGATTGCGGATGGCTGAAGCCGTCATCATTCATATGAAGAAACCGGCAATTAACGTGCAACTTGAGCCAGAAACCATCCTGCCGACATCTCGTCGTCTCCGAGTTGACCGCCATTAAAAGAAGCACGTTTTCAAACATCATTTTCCTTTGCCTCCTTTGCCAGAGAACTAGATCGTAGCGACAAATAGTCGAAGCGATTGCTCGCTGGCTCAGTGTGCTTGGTTCGAATCCTACCACTTGCATTGATATTTTCGAAGTAGGAAATAACTAGTTCCGTTTTCTCTTTATTCTGGTGTGTTGGATATATATATATATATATATATATATATATATATATATATATATATATATATATATATATATATATATATATATATACGAGGGGCGGTCAATAGGTTTCGCAATTCGGATATAAGGAAACAAGATATGAGGAAAGTGTTTTAGTATTTTTCAATATAATTACCTTCGACTTCAATGCACTTGAGCCACTTGTCCCTGAGGCTTCGAATTCCCGACAACCAGAAATCTCCCGACTGCTGTTTAATCCACTCCTGGACGGCGAGCCACTTGTCCCTGAGGCTTCGAATTCCCGACAACCAGAAATCTCCCGACTGCTGTTTAATCCACTCCTGGACGGCGAGATGGACATCTTCATCGTCCCCAAACCGACGTTCACGCAGTGCAGCCTTGAGCTGGCGAAATAAAAAGTAGTCGCTAGGGGCCAGATCTGGACTGTAGGGAGGATGGTTGAGCTCCTCGAATCCTCACTCGCGCAGGGCAGCTTGTGCAACTCTGGCCTTGTGGACTTTGACGACGTTGAAGTCGATCATGGGGCGTGAGGTTTCTAGGGATCCAACGGACAGAGACCTTGGTCATGGCTAAATTGTCGTGGATAATGTTGATAACACTTCCATGTGATTTTACCACTTCTCGCTCTAATTCTTTAACCTTCACCCGTCGATTTTCGAGGATAATCCTCTCTACACGGGCCACATTGGCTTCGTTGGTCACGTCTGACCAGCGGCCTGGACGGAGGTCATCTTCAAGGAACTCACGACCATGGCGGAACTCTCTATTCCAGCGAGCAATGGTTTCATAGGAAGGGGCTGTATCGCTGTACACTGCAACCATTCGGTCATGGATTTTTGGGGGCATTCTTGCCTTTCTTGGTCAGAAATTTGATCACTGCGCGCCGCTCAACCTTCTCCATTGTTGAAAAAATTGTGACTGACGATCTGCGATCAGCTACTGCTTCTTAAATAGAAAAGGCAAGAGCGTATGGCTGCTGCAGGTCATGACTTGTCATAACTTGTCCCAACATCCCCACAAACAACCATCCCCCTTCCTCTGTTTTGCCCTACCGATTTTCAAAACTTATTGATCGCCCTCCGTATATATATATATATATATATATATATATATATATATATATAGTCATGGAGTCGTTCCTTGGGAACCTTATTCGTAGCAGGAATATAAAGATATATGCGATGGTTACGATCATTTAATTTTCCGGACGTTTCAGGCATTAACGATGACCATCATCAGCAAATTCTTAAACGGAATACAAGCAATTCACTATAAACCGCAGCAAGAAACAATTATAAGGGCAGGGCGCACAATACAAAATAAGTTAGATCAGGGTGTATGTAATCAAAGCGGATATTAATAGATGAAGCGAAGCAAGTTATTCAATAAAGTTAAATTTTAAGTGATTGAACATTAAATGAATACGAGTAGACTAAGGCACGAAAGTTTAAAAAACTAAATAATAAATAATGGAGGGGCTGCTTTTCTGCGGCTATTATTGGTGCTGTTCTTGCTGCTTGTGCATACGAGTTTGGAGCAGCTCCTAGTCTCCTCTGTCCTCTTTTTTCTTATGATGTCTTTCTTTTGGGGGCAGGACATGGCCATCGCCCCATGGTTAAGTCCACAGTTTGGCCATCTTTCTGCCGGCGCCTTGCATTCGTGCCAACCATAGCCTTTACCACTGCACCTGGAGCACGTGACAGTCTGGTCTTTGCATGTTGTTCGTTGCATGTTGTTCCATCTTATAGCACCTGAAGCACATTAGTACGGGGGTGAACTCTTCCCTTTCAATTCGGTCTGCACAGACCCTGGCGTTGAAGAGTAGTAGCCCCCTATATTTTCCTTTCTGGGCCATCTGTGTGTCACTGAAGATGACTTTGAACACGTGCTGGTATTCCGTGTTATCCCGCATATTTCGAAATTTCACGACCGCCACCACGTTAGCCCACGACTGGTTCTTGTTAATTTCCTCCTTTATCTCTTCTTTGGTGTGCTGTCCAATTCACGGATCTAACTGCCTGCACATCACGCTGCAGTGAGCCTGGATTGGAAGGCTCAGATTGACTATTTGTGGACTGCTCAGCCTTGACAGAGATTCTCAGCGCTCATCAAGATATTTTTGCAAGTCCTACCCTTTTCGCCGCTCAGCTTCGAGGTTCGAAGTAGGTGAAGAGATTCTTTACATCATTACGCGTCAAGACCGCTAACAACATAGCTACCCTTATGTGGTTCGCGGGCGTATACGCGCGCGCAGGGAGAAGCAAACGAAGAATTCGCTTTGGAAAACGCCATTTTTTCGCATCGATCCCAGCTTCTATCCGTATATCAGCAGCACACCCCGTGCCTGATAACTTTTCTGCCAGTTGAAGCCTGTAGAGACCACCAGCTTCTGTCGTGTCCGAACCCCGGAAGGAAACCCTACAGGAGAGGGCGGAAAAGGGGGCCCCAGTAGGGGGCGGAGTGGACAGGACCGGCAGATGGGCCCTGTTAGACAAGTTAAAGTAGGTAGGGCAGAATAAGGTGGAACGGGTAGACGGAAATAGGAACACTTCTTCAATAGGAACTTGGAAGACTACCCGAGAATAAGCTCCCCCAGTGGGCCGTCATATACGACCCCAGGGGTGAGTAAAGAATCCCGCTCTAGGGAAAGGAACAATGTCCCAAACCGCCGAGAGAGACGGTCTTTGAGACCATTTTCGCCTCCATAGGGGTCACACTTTGTCGTTTGGTGGACCAATCCTATGGCTACATGGCTATCTGCGATGGACCTTAGAACGTCGATAAACTTCTCAGCGTGAGATCCCGTGCCAAACATCGACGAGGTCGTCTATCCTCCAAAGTCCCGCCCCATGTGTCTGCCCTTAGATCAATCATCTGTCGTCGCTTGGACCCCTGGGTTTTAGCACATACCACTGACGAGATTAAGGCAGAAATCGAGGCGAAGGAGAGCTGGGTGAAGGTGGATGAGGAGTAGAAATTCAAGAACCACAACGGGGGAGAGTATACCCACCTATTCAAGGCCACATTTCAGACGTCTGAGTTGGCTTCGAAGGCAGTCGAGGCCGGACTGATCAAGTTTATCAGGAAAGGTCTCTGCATTGTGCATAGAACGGGAGACTTTTCTCGTGCTAGGCCTTAGAAAAACACGCAACGAAGGATTGCAAATTCCAGGGCAAGGTATGCTCGGAGTGCGCCGATTCCGGACACACATGGAAGGAGTGCCCGAATGGGAAAAACAAGAGGTTCCTCAATTGTGATGGCCCCTACCGCACCCTCTCGATGTCCTGCCGCATGAAAAAGAGCTCAGTGAACGACAAAAAGAAAAACACCCAGGAAGAAAAGACCAGTAAAGAGAATACCAGCTACGTACAGGCGGCCAAAAACCAGGAGAAGGAAAAAACGTTACTCCAGCTTCACCCGTCAATGAACTTAGACTTGGTCATGTGCGTTATACATGCTTATTTTGTCAACATTGCCAAGCCCGGTAGCTACGCCAAAGAATTGAACAGAATGCTAAACCAAAACGGGATGAAATCCATGTGGTTTCCCGATAACGCCCCGTCCAGCGAATTGTACCAGATCCAGACAGGGATTAAAGCTGATCTGACACCAAGGAACAGATCCACATCGAAGGGCCCCCGCTTGAACAAAAGAGATGCCTCCGTGTCATGCGGAAGGATGGAGGTTGATCAGCAGACCCAAAAAGAGACCCCAACCGAGATGAAGAGCCAACAAAACAGGAATAGTAAGGAGAGCACGCAATCAGTATCCAAACCCAAGACCACTGACTTCAACCTAAAGGTCTATGCCTCACCGTCAGCCCCGTTACCACGACTGACGAAGGTAAAAGAAATTATTGAAGGAGTAGTCAGAGGCAAGTACAAGTGGGAATACGATTGCGACTCTATTGAAGACGAACTACTTTCAGCATTGAGAGATGGAAGCATTGAGCTAAGCCCTGAATCTTGCTTCAATCTCACTCAGGAACAGTTCAAGAAGAAGAGGTCTAGCAGAGTGAGATCACATGCATGAGAAGAGCCGGCAAAAGTTCAAAACCTCCAAGGAAAATAAAGATGGCATATATCGTAAGAATCTTCAACAAATTAAAGATCTTCTCACTCAATGTGAACGGTTAGGAGGGCAAGAAGTTCGTGTTCAACAATATAATTAGAGAAGTAGACCCGGACATTGTCCTAATCTTGGAGCACGGTCTCGACGCAAACTCCAAGCCCGTCAAGATTTTCAACTACGATACCATCACAACTAGCCATACCAACGAGAGATACGATGGTGTCGCATTAGCCATGCGCAAGGGTATTAAGTATAAAGAAGTCTCCAACTGAGAAGAGTCATACCTTGCGATAAAGATTAGCACGACCATCGATGACCTCATTGTAGCATTGGGGTACCAACGCCCAAGACGCTCGTACCTCCCTATCCCCAATTTTCTGCGATTATTTAGGAGAAATCACTCTGCCATTCTGATTGGAGACCTTAATGCCCGATGTAGGGAAGCTGGCTATACATCGTCATTCAATGGATCAGGGGCCTTCCTCAGCCTCCTTATTAAACGGAACGTAGTGCAAAGAGTCGGTCCAGAGTTCCTTCCATACCTGACTAGGTGTTCCTCCACGACACCTGACATCGTCCTTACTAGTGACAACTTCATCCTAAATCATATGACGGTTTCAGGCCCTTATACTCCATCAGACTACATTAGTATGGTCACCACGATCTCGACGTCCTACATACAGATCATAGTCCCAACTCACAGGTGTTTACCCAAGGCGAACTGGGAAGAATACAGGAGGATTCTATGTGAACACCAGGAGGAACGATTGGACGAGCCTATGCTCAAAAATCTCGATAGGCGTCTAGAAATGATCACGAATAAAGTAACAGGGGCGGACAGAGTGGCTGTCCCAAGGGTGGAATTCAAAACCCTCCCAGCGCCACGATGGGACGCGACCATTATCCAGCGGAAAGATAGATTAAAAGAACTAGTCGAGAAAATTCGTGATTACGGCAACTCAGCCGATCGTTATAGGGACTCCCAGAATCTTTACTTGGAAATTAAACATCTGATCAGCGAGAAATCTATGGTTCTCTGGGACGACATTATCGCAGGAATGGACACCGAAAGTAATCCTAAGAAATTCTGGGCCCAGCTCAAGAGGCTAAGCAGCACTCTGCCCACCAAATCGAACATTGCCATCAAGGTCGACGGAGTACGGGTCACCAATGATCAGACCATCGAGCATCATTTTAGGGAGCATTGGAAAAGGGAATTTAGCATCACTCAAGAAGAGAACGAGGACTTCAACATGGAGTACGAGGAGGAAGTCATGGCATTTTTAGAGGAACGTGGACTAGCCCTAACACCCTTCCATTATGTGGACGTTACTCGGTGGGCGACAGAGGAAGGCTGTCCCTTTACCCCAGAGGAGTATGAGACGGCAATGAAAAGCTTTAAACAAAAGGCTCCGGGGATTTCGGGCATCACCAAAGCCCCCCTGATGAATGTCCCAGCGGACTTTAACCTCTCGATACTCAACCTCTTCAATGAGTGCTTGAACGTTGGGTACTTCCCTGCCTCGATCAAGAGAGCCAGGATGATTTTCCTCCCAAAACCAGGTGAACCCAAAGGGAAAATCAGAAGATATAGACCAATATCTCTGCTCGAGTTCATAGGGAAACTATTGGAAAAGTTAATCAACGACAGGCTAATGAATTACTTGAATGCAAATGGGCTCTATAATACACTAAAACATGGCTTCCGAAAAAAACTCGAGACGGAGACAGCACTTGCCCTGATGACAGAGTACATCGCTATAGCGAAAGCCAAAAACAAAAATGTCGATGTAGTGCTGAGAGATGTCTCATCAGCATTCCACAAAGTTTGGACGCCTAGCCTCAAAAAGAAAATAAGTGATTTGGGCATGGAGTGACCATAGCAAAGTTGTCATTAAAATAAATGATGATGAAGGGCAGCCCTTTACCATGTACACCGGGGTACCTCAAGGAGGATGCCCAAGCCCGACTCTGTACACCTTGTACACGAGCGACCTTCCACGCCCACCCAGGACTACGCCCTATATGTCCAGCTGGCGGACGATATATCGCAGGTAATAACCAGCGATTATCGAAACCCAGCTGACATAGCGAACAGAACGGCGGCGAGATTCAAAACCTTAACGCCTACGAGAACCGAGTCAAAATGCGTACCAATGTTGAAAAATTTAAGGTCCTCCCCATTGGACGTAGAAAAACAGCAAACATATTGGTCAGAGACGAAATATACCCATACGCACGTGAAGCTCGGGTCCTTAGGTCAAGATTACATCGAGAGGATATTGTAAACATCTGGAAACAAAGGTCGAACAGGCCAAGAGAGGTCTGCACTGCCTTTATCGATTCCGAAGACTCTCTCCCATGAACAAAAGAAAACTCTTCATGAGCCTAGTGAGGCCGATTTTATTATATCCCGTCATTCCTCTGCATCTAGCCAGTAAATCTCAGCTCAAAAAGGCGCAAGCAGTGCAGAACAAGGCACTAAGGTATACTCTAAATGTCAGCATATTGGACTTCATCCCCTCAAGTGCTGTGATCTATATGACCTTCCCGAGATCGAACCCCTTAACGTGATCTTAGACAATAGAGCAAAGGATGTATGGACTAAGATCAATGCCTACATGCCTGAAGAAGTTCTTTGAAAAATCAGACTCCGCGATCTCGAAAACCAAAATGGACACTACCGACGCCATTTCGGCAGCAGCCAACTGCGTACGCAGGAGGACGCTGTCCCACTATATAGATAAAAAAATTACCTCAAGAAAAAAATAAAAAATCTTAATAGGACACCCGATCATAAACTTAATACATGTGATCATGTATATCTAAAAAAAAACACAGAAAAAAGATCCGAATTGGACAAATTAATTACTTAAGTAAAGAGCAAAAATATTAATAAAAAAGTAAAAGATCCAAAAAGGACACCGTACGGACGCAACGCATATGTAAGACAATAAAAATGAGCAATCTCTGCTGCCACAATGGAAATATTCAAGAATACAAAGGCTTGAATGCTTCAATGACATGTAATTGAAACATGGAAAAAACCTAAGAAGCAAAAATGGAGATATTGCCAGACGTACTGGCACACTAATTCTTCTACTAAAATATCACTTTTTCTAACTTTACTCTCTTACTATCCCACACCTATTTCCCATCTTTTATTGCAACTGAAACTGACTATTTGTGGCTGGGTGAATATTCGACTGCGTAGCATTGCCTTACTACCTTCTGAAAAGCGATTTTTTCCCGCGTGCTTACCAATCATGGACTTTTGAGCCTCGCCACCTAAGAACGCGACTGTCCTGACAGTCATTAGGATCCCATTCAATGTGAAAAGATTTTAATATATCTTTTCGCTGCGAGTGATGAAACAAAATGATGGCCTAAACACTTCATTGCTCCCGTCCACCTCCCTCCGTGGGAACCTGCTCGGATGACTGCCCTTCATTAATTTCGTCCTACCTATGTCGGCCAGTTGGACTGGCATAATTAAGGGCTTGCGGGGAAACTGGTTTGAGGCCTAGCCCACAGCTGAAGCACAAGTCAGAAATATTCTCGAACCTGGGGCAAAACTGCGAGTCCCGGACGGGGGAGAAATCCTCATCGCCCGCGGGACCCCGCCAGAATCATAGAGGGAAATACTCTTGTCTCTATGTAAGTTGGATGCAGTTTTGGCGTACGTAACCGTGAGGGGGTGGCAAAAACTTAGCGGTCGTTGATTCGGCCGCTATGCATTAAGTCCACCAAGCTCAACCCTCTGAGGTCCCCACTCGAGAACCATCCCCCATCCATCATCACCTATCATCCCGGCACCATCCGAGCGGGGGGAGAACAGGAAATTGGACGGGAGCGTTTTTCTCACATCGGAGTACTAATCTAACCCTTGACTCTACCTCCTTTACTACCACTCACATCACTTTTTCTCACCCATAACAAATTAATTACACATGTTTTACAGAGAAAGAAAAACATCAAGAAAGAAGAAAGAAGACGCCTACGACGATGGAGGCCCTTCCTAAGAGGGTCCCCCTACGGACCATAGCAGGAAAACAGACCCTTGAGAAAAAGACTGTGTGCCAATCCTTATTTGAAAATTTAAGGATTGCACTAATCAAGTTAATCGACATCCCAAATGGATTCATCGCTATATGCGGTGAAAATAAGGATATAGACAGGCTCCTATCCGAAGAAGACCCCTGAAGTGCTAAAGGAAATGGACTTGGAATCAAAAACCCCACCAGCAATCTCTGCCAATAGGAGTGTGATCTGCCGAAAGATAAAGAGCTGGGTGGAAGAGAACTTCCCCACGGACATCAAAAGCGAGGTGAAAAGAAACCACACATGGGCTAAGGTCAGGGAAGTCATTAAATTCCGTGATCATACCAATGTCTTCAAGGTGACCTTCCAAACTACCGAAATGGCTCGCAAGGCGGCAACGGAGGGACTCCTCATTTATAACATGAGGATCCCAGGCTGCAATATTGAACACGAAAGATACCACAGCATTCAGATGTGCTTCGTCTGCTATGCGATAGAAAAACATACCACCGTCAACTGCCCCCCAAAAGGAACAATTTGGTGCAGCGAATGTGCTACACAGGGTCATAGATATGACTCCTGTAAAAGCATTGACAAGAAGTGCATGAACTGCAAGGAACCCCATCTAACGATGGCCCTTAACTGCCCCAAGAGAAAGGAAATAATCAAGAAAGTGGAAGATGAAGAAAGGAATAAGAAAACTATAACCTATGCAAGCACTGTGAAGAGAGGTCAAGGGATGGCCTCAGCAATAGCAACTCCCTCACCGATGGTCTTCACAAATGATCTAAGTGCAAAAATATTCATCTCCATTACACATGCAAACATGGCAAATGCGGATAAAACCTGGATGCTACAACCAGGTTTTAAACGCGCTACTAAAAGCTAATAACTTGCCATCCATCATCGTGCCTGATGACCCCGAATGCTCCAAGGCATTTAATGATAGCGTTATTAGGAATAATAACAATCAGGAAAAAGCCACTGGACTAAAAGAAGTCATCGAATCTCCCTCATCGAGGAATACGAAGAAGAAGACGAGATTAATGATAAATAAGAAAAAGAGACCACATCTTCGGATAGTGACGAGGGCCCATGCATTCACACTAGAGCGACGAAGAGTCAGTCAAAGACTCCTAGTCCTCCCCCCCAAAAGCGAAAAGCCTGCGCACTCCAGACCCGCCCCACAGGCCAAGAAATGTAAAAAGACAAAGAAGAAACACAGGTAATACATCTCATAATGGAACGAAACTCTCTAAGGATCATGGAAATTAACACCAACGGCTGGACAGGGAAAAGAACTCTCTACGGAAATTTGTTCAGGGAGATTGATGCAGATGTCATCTTGATTTCTCAACAGGGGATTGACACTCGTAGCTCCAAAATGAAGATCTGGAACTACGACGTGTTAATCCCGAATTACTCTCAAGAGCGGTACGACGGTGCCGCCATCGCCATCAAAAGAGGGATAAAGTACAAGCGAATAAGAAAACTGGAAGAATCCTATCTTGCAATAGAGGTCGAACTCGATATAGGTAAGCTGGTCATCGCCACCGGATACCAGCCGCCGAGACGAGAATATTTGCCAATCCATTCTCTCTCTGATCTATTTGGCAGAAGGACCCCTACCATATTATTGGGGGATCTTAATGCCAGATATGGGGAATCTGGGTACAGGACCTTCAACAGAAATGTAAGATGCCTGGGCACTATGATGGACCGAAATATGGCCCATAGAATACGCCCGAACTTCCCAACCTATACTCGAGGAAGAAATGCCACAAAACAAGACATTTGTCTGGCCCATCGTCAGCTGCCGTTCAATTACTACATGGAACAAGTCCAGATACCATGTAGTGATCATATAGAGATCCTAATTACCATCAACAGGAACCTTATACAAGTCGCAACTTCAATCAGAAAAGACTACAGGAGAGCAAACTGGGCACGGTACGCGGGTCTCCTCGAGGCCTATCACCCACCAAATCTGGACGAGGCAATTCTGGAGAAGATAGACGAGGCACTCGACGACCTCAACGAACGTCTTATAAATGCAGATAGGGCTTGCATCCCCAAAACCAAGTATAAAACCATCTCAACATACAGGTGGACTGGGTACATGAGAGAACTCTACAGAGAATTGAGAGTAATGTACGAGTGAAATATCAGAAATGCATCAATTGACTCACTACAACGAAATAGAGAGATCAAGGAAGAGCTTAACCAGTTGATCCTCGAACAACAACAGAGATAATAGGACGATGCGATCGAGAGCCTCAAGCGAGAAACATCTCCCAAAGACTTTTGAAAGAAAATCAAAAGTCTCAGAGGATCATCTGGGAAAAAGAAGAAAATGGAAATCCAAACAGAAGATGGATCCATTAAGACAGAGGAAAGGAACATCGAAGTAATACTCCGGCGTTATTGGGAAAGAATCTTTAGTATACCAGAAGAAGAAAACGAAGATTTTGATATAGAGTTCGAAAACAACATCGTAGACGAGCTTAACACGGAAATACACCTAACGCATCCTCATCACCAGGTGGACAGACTGCGTGGCGGAGACGCCAAGATCACCAAAGAAGAGATCCTTGGCGCACTCCGCTCATTCCGACAAAAAGCCCACGCCAATCGGGGCTCACGAAGGTAAACTTCGAAGAGGCACCAGCCAACATCATCGAAGGAATGAGACGTATTTTTAACGCATGTCTGAATACAGGGTACTTTCCAGATGCTTACAAGACGGCAAAAATGATCTTCTTGCCCAAGCACGGAAAGGACCCAACGTTGAGAGAGAGCTACCACCCAATTTCAATCCTGGAATTTGGCGGGAAACTATTTGAGAAAATCCTCAACGGGAGACTGGTGTCTCACCTGGAAGAAAACTCCCTCTACAACCCATGTCAATTCGGGTTTAGAAAGAAGCGAAGTACGGAAATGGCAATCAATGTCATAACGGAAAAGCTTTCCCAAGCCAAACGGGACAGGAGTTATGTGGATATCGTTTGTCGGGATGTATCAAAGGCGTTTGATAAGGTGTGGCAGCGACACATGCAGTATAAGATCTTACGGCTGGGTCTAAGTGAAAACTTGGAAAGAACTCTCTGTGACTATGTCATGGAGAGAGCGGCGTATGTCAGTCTAGGGTGCAGGGACGGACCAAAGTTTCCGCTCACTGCGGACCTCCCGCAGGGGGGGGGGTGTCTTTTCCCCACCCTTTACTCCATAAACACCACGGATATCCTAGCCCCTGTGTACCCCTCTTCCCTCAATATTCAGTACGCCGACGATTTCAGCCAGATAATCGTATCTACATGGAGGAATGCGCCGTGGCAAGCTCGAATGATAACGATGAAAATCGCGAACCTGAACAACTACGAAGCTCAGTGGAAAATAAGAACGACCCAAGAGAAGTTTAAGGTGGTCCCGATTGGACGCACCCTAAGAGCAGACATGCGTGGGGAGGATACGCGATATCCCTATACCAACGAATGCAATGTACTCGGTATGAAAATAACCTCTACGGGGTACAAGAAGCACGTCGAGGAAATAATTTATCGAGCCTCGGCCACTGTCAGAACTCTATATACGTTTAAAAATCTACGTGAAAGCAACAAGAAGAAGATCTACAATGCCCTTGTTAGATCTACGTTGCTTTACCCCGCCTCCACCCTCTCTTGTGTCTCAAAAACACAAAAGAGGCGACTTCGAGTAGTGCAAAATAAATGCATGTACCTAATCACAAGTACACGCAGGCAAGAAAGAAGACAGCAAGAAGATCTGCACAGAGAGGCTGGGATAATTCCCATTAACAAAGTCATCGAAGAACGGACCCGGGAAATGCAGGATCTGGTTAATCGGGAACTGAGTGAAGATATCACCCAGATGATTAACCAGAACAGTAGAGCAGACTGTCGCGCCAGATTTCCCAGCTCCGCCAACCGTGTGGCTGGCGGGGACGAAGTGCCGTTCTACGCATAATGAGATATGAAACCGGAAACCAAAGAAGAAGACAACCGAACAAGATAAAAAATTCACAACTACGACAATAATCTCCGAAGAAGACAACTTTAAACGAAGATTGAGAAAAAAACCCGATTACGACAAGAACCCTACCAAATATGAAGAAACAAAAAAACTATAAAACACACGCATACAAAAGATACCAAGAACATTAAGTACACATTTAAAAGTATTTAAAAACATAAACAAATAAGCAATGCATAACATACACCCAACTAAACTAAAGATATTAGGACAAATGGCTTGAACGCCATAAATAATTATTATAATCAACAAAAACAACATGGAATACACGCTACAAAAAAATAATAAAAGTGATAGGCCTGATCACCAGGCTCTAGCATCTCTTTGCACCCTACCACACTTCTTTCACTTTTCTCCGCTTGTCTATTTTCTCTGTCTATCCACACACCCTATCGTCCTCCCCTACATGCACATACTTTAACTTAATCATAATCATAATCATGACTATTTGGGACGGCCAAATATTCGACTACTACGCTCTGCTGACAACCTTCGGATAAAGCATTTTTACTTGCTTAGTAACGGACTTTGAAAACAGCTTACATAGAAGAGCGCTTATTCTGTAAGTCTTACGGTGAATTGCGCTTCACCCTTCAAAAAGTGAAATACTTATTATTCTTAGAAGATTTATAACAGAATGAGGGCTTAAGCACCTCAGTGCTCCCGTCCATCGCCCTGTGTTTGAATCTGCTCAGATGTCTGCTATTTATTGATTTCCTCTTAACTATGCCGGCCACTTGGACTGACATAATTAAGGGCTTATGTCAAAACTGGTTTGAGGACTAGCCCACCGCGGAAGCATAAGTCAGAAATTATCTCGAAACTGGGGCATAACTGCGAGTCCTGGGCGGAGGAGAGATCCTCATCGCCCGGGAGATCCGGCCAGAATCATAGAGGAAGGTACACCCGTCTCTATGTAGTTGGATGCAGTTATGGCGTAAGTACCCGAGAGGGAGTGGAAATTTTAGCGGTCGTTGATACGGCCGCTACTGCATCAAGTCCACCATAATTGACCACTCCTGAGGCGCCCACTCAAGATCCATCCCATTCATACATCATCCATCATTCTGACAGCAAACGAGCGGGGAGCCAACAGGAAAATGGACGGGGTCATTTTTTCACCACTTTTTGGACACGTATTCCAACTTACCTTTACTAACCGCTACCTCCTTTACCACTTCATAACTTTCTTTTTCACTCCAAAACACCATAATTACACTTTGGTTTCCGATAAAAAAAGACGTCACAAGAGGACATAGTAAGGACACAGAAGACTATGGAGACCCTCACTAAGAGAGTCCCACTAAAGACCATCCCCGGAAAAAGAACCCTGAAAAAAGACACCTACAGTGACTGGACATAAGTATTTGCACAACTCTCTTTGTGATATATTTTAAAAAGTTCGAGATCCTGTTTGGGGTAAAGAATAGAGGTAGTTCAGAGAACATATATTTAACAGAATATTTAAGCAGAAAATACAGAAATATATTGACACCCAGAAAATCAACTAAACAAATAAATGTATGGGACAAAAGTATTTGGCCAAAATTAATATCATGCTAAATCATTATTAGTTTATCGCACAATTTGAGTATCTTAACTTAAACACGTCTTATAAAGCTACCAGAAACTTCCAAAAGCACATGTAATGTAAACAAACTACGATGGGCACAATCATTACCTATCCAGAGCTTGTTGAAGGTGGATGTTCAGTGGATACAATGTCGCAAGTCAAAGAAATACCCAAAGCTATTCGAAAGCAAATAGTTGGACTTATTAATGAAGGAATATCCTAAAGTCAAATTGCTGAACGTGTTAAGGTTCCATGCTCAACTGTTAGGGCAATAGTTCAGAAGCATCGAGAGACTGGGGCAATCTCCAACCTGCCAAGTTTGGAGCTCGCCGCAAGATCACTGGCCGCTCTTGACGCTATATGCTGCGTAAGGTGACGAATGTGCTTATGACTACCAGTACAGACCTGCAGAATTAACTGGAGTTACAAGTAGTTCACGTCAGTCGAAAAACGGTTTCTAGAGAATTGCATCGAAGTGGTTTACATACCTTCACTCCACGCAGAACTCCCCTTCTTACAGAAAAATATGTGAAGAATTGTTTAACGTTTGCCAAAGACCATCTTGACAAAGAAATTGAGTTTTGGGAACGGGTTGTATGGTCCGACGATAGAAAAATTTAAGTTTTTGGCCGAAAAAAAGCTCGTCATATTTGGAGGAAAGCAGGGACTGCCTATGATCCCAAGAACACCATCCCTACCGTCAAGCATGGAGGTAGCAACATCATAGTGTGGGGCTGTTTTACTGTCCATGGTATAGGAGAAATCCATATCATTGATGGAAAAAATGGATAGTTCCATTTACAGGCAAATACTAAAGCAAAAGCTGCTTCCGAACGCAAAAAAATTCCAAGGACGGTGCAAGTGAATCTTTCAGCAAGAAAGTGACCCCAAACATACAGCGAAATTAACAAAAGAATGGTTGGTAAATAAGAAAAAAAGGTGTCCTTACGTAGCCTAGCCAATCTCCTGACCTCAATCCTATTAAAAATTTGTGGCGATTATTCAAAACTGCTGTACACAAAATGAACCCATAGAACCTTGCTGATTTGAGTATTATCTTCATGTAAGAATGGAACAAGATACCACAAACGGAGAGTCAGAAGTTAGTTTCCAGTTACAATAATCGTCTCCATGCTGTTATTGCAAATAAAGATCACGCCACTAAATACTAAAGACTTGTTCTTTGGTTTGGCCAAATACTTTTGTCCCATACATTTTTTTGTTGAGTTGATTTTCTGGTTTTCAATATATTTTTGTATGTTTTGCTTAAATATTCTGTTAAATATATGTTCTCTAAACTACGTCTATTCTTTACCCCAAACCAGATCTCGAACTTTTCAAAATACATCACTAAAGAGAGTTGTGCAAATATTCATGTCCAGTCACTGTATGTGAAACTCTCTACCTAAAACTAAAAGTGGCACTGGTGAAACTTATTGAAGTTTCATCTGGGCTCATCGCCTTATGTGCCGAGACCAAGGACGTGGACCAGCTTCTATCAGAAGAGGAAGCGAGGGTCCCCGAGAACACTGGCTTGGAAGCGGAAACCACTCCACAAGTGGCAGCAAACAGAATCCTGATCTGCCGCAAAGTGGAGAGCTGCGTGGGTGAGCATACACCCGATGAGCTCAAAGAGGAGATCAGCAAAAGCAATCCCTGGGCCCAAGTTCGTGAAATAATCAAATTTCGCGAACACACCCACGTATTTAAGATAACATCCGCTACCACTGAAATGGCCAAGAAATCTACGCAGAATGGAATACTGGTATTTAATGAGAATACTAGGCGATAACGTTCAACAGGAGAAATTTAATACCATACAAATCTGCTCTGTATGCTACAAACTTGAAGAACATGCTACAACGACATGCTCAGACAAAAACAAACTGTGGTGCGGTGAATGCGCCACAGAAGGACATCGATTTGATAAGTGCGAGAGCACTAAGAAGAAATGCCTTAATCGCAAAGGGAACACAGGACCATGGCCCTGAACTGCCTTAAGCGCCGCGAGATCCTAAAAAAAATGGAAGAGGAAGAGAAAAAAGCTAAGGAAACAACCTGCGCGAACGCCGACCAAAAGAATGTGGAAATAAAGCCTGCACCTGTACTTGCACAGATAAACATGACAGGAGATCTAAGTGCAAAGATACTGATCTGCATTACCCACGCAAATGTGGCTAATGCAGTGAAGCCTGGCTGCTATAACCAGGTGATCAATGCTCTCCTGAAAGCAAACAATCTCCCTTCAGTAAATATGGCTTCAGACTCTGAATGTTCTAAGGCATTCAAAGACTCAATCATAAAGAACAACAGCGGCAAGTCTTGAATGGAAGAGATCGTCGAAGCTCCATCTTTCTTCCGGTGTGTTGGATTTATTTCATCATTTTCTCGCGCTCATGAAAGAAATACATTATATATATATATATATATATATATATATATATATATATACAGTGGAGGAAAATAAGTATTCATACACCTTCAAAATTCAATTTTAATAGCCTTCCAACCCATCAAACTTCATTAAATTTACAAAATAGATGTATATTAATGTAAAGTTAAAAGTTATGTGCACAAAAAGGTATGAAACAGAATTTACATTCAATAAACTTTAAATTAATGAAAACAAAGGGGGGGGGGAAGTATTCGTAAAAATAGATATTTGGTGATTAATACTTAGTTGCGTAAGTTTTTTGGCTTCCACAGCAATCAATCGTTTCCTGTAGTTCTTCATTAGTATGCTACAGCATTCCTTTGATATTTCAGCCCATTCTTCCTTGCAAATTATCTCCAATTCCTTGATGTTCAGGGGACCCCTCAAATTAAGCTTGCTCTTCAATGTTCGCTACAATTGCTCTATTTGGTTCAAATCTGGCGACTGACTAGTCCACTCTAAAACGTTTATATTGCTTTTAAGGAACAATTCACTAGTAGCTTTCGCAGTATGCTTTGGATCATTATCTTGTTGAAAGATCCATCTTTCCACAATTCCAAGTTTCTCTACAGAAACAAACAGATGTTCTTCTAAAATGTCTCTGTAGATTGCCGAATTATGTGGATAGTGCCGGTACCCTTAGATGAGAAACATCACCACACTATGATGCTATCTCTCTCAAACTTTTGGGTAGGCATGGTGTATTATGTTTCGTAGGCACTACATTCTTTCCTCCATATAGGACGGCCATCGTTACGGCGAAACAATTCTATTTTTGTCTCGTCTGACTACTTGACATTATCTCAGAACTCAGAAGGTTTCTCAAGTGCTCACGGAAAAATTTCAACCTTGCAACTCTTTCTCTCTCTCTCTCTCTCTCTCTCTCTCTCTCTCTCTCTCTCTCTCTCTCTTCAGCAGCAGAGGGGTCTTCCTTGACCTGAGAGAATTAAAATCATGTCAAATAAATTCATTATTGATGGTTGATTTCGTGATCGACGTTCCCGCCGCCACTAGGTCATCTTGAAATTTCTTACTCCTCCACATAGGGGTAGCTCTCACGTTCCTAAGTATTACAGAAGAAGCTTGAGGATTAATCTTCCGAGGAGCACCTGAACGTTGAAGGTTGTCGATGGTTCCGACCCTTTTCCACTTCGAAATGACAAAGCCAATGGTGCTGAAAGGTATTTTCAGTTGCTCCGATATCTTCCGGTAGCTCAACAGTTCAGTATGGACCTTCAAAATCGACTATTTCTGCTCATTAGAAAATTCTTTATTCTTCGCTATGATAACGTCTTTACTGCGGGAACGTATAATGTTAAATGCCATTCCAATCATTCCTGAGCTCTCGATGACTGCTTGCTGTATACATTATTGGACAATATAGAAGCCTCTTAGCACCGTCACAGCGAATAGTGTGTCTCCATGTACTTTAAATATAAATTTCGTAAGGTCTATGTTTCTGTACGAATACTTTTTTGACCCTTGTTTTCATTAATTTCAAGGTTACTAAGTATCATTTTTATTTCATGCCTTTTTCTACACAGAACTTTTAACTTTACATTAATATACACCTGGTGTGTACATTTCCTGAAGTTTGTTTGCTTGCAAGTTTATTAAAATATTATTTTAAAGGCGTACTAATACTAATTTCATACCACTCTATATATATGTATATATATATATATATATATATATATATATATATATATATATATATATATATATATATATAAATATATAAATATAAAAATATATATATATATATATATATATATATATATATATATATATATATATATATATATATATATATATATATATATATATATATATATATATATATATATAAAGGGTCTTTCAACAAGGATGCTCAAGATTTATCAGGCGATAGTAGCCATGTTGTTAAAGCGACATTTGGTAACTTCACTGTGAATTGTTCAGTACTACTTGGCAAGTCACAATGGTAGGTAATAGCGTTGAACAGCGTGTGCAAATCATCAAATGTTATTATCAAAATCAGTGCTGCCTTCGACAAACGTTCCGCGTATTAGGTGATTTCTATCCTCGCCACAATTGCCCTGCCGAGTCCACTGTTCGACGCTTGGTGGCCAAATTCGAGGCAAAAGGGTCGATTAACAATCAGCCAACACCCTTACGTCACCGAAATGGAAGGTCTGCTGAAAAAATCGCTGCCGTAAATGAGACGATACGGAAAAATGCGAGGCAGTCAATTTCTCGTCGTTCACAAGAACTTGGCCTTTCTGCGACTTCAGTTTGGCGAATTATGAGTAGGGACTTGGGTCTGAACCGGTCTAAATCCAACTTACCCAGGAACTTAAGGTAAACGACCATAGACAACGCCGTGTGTTCGCTGATTGGACTCTAGAGCAGTTGGAAGTTGCCCCAAATTTCCCCCAAAAAATCATCTTCAGCGACGAGGCCTATTTTTTGGCTGAATGGATCGGTGAACAAGCAAAATTGTCGGATTTGGGACGAAAACAATCCACATAAGATACAACAGCACTAATTGCATCCCAACAAAGTTACGATTTGGTGCGGATTTTCATCTAACGGAATTAATCGGTCCGTATTTTTTGAGAACGAAGATGGGATTGCAATAACCATCAACGACGAGACCTACAGATCGATGGTAAGCAACTTCTTGTGGCCTCAACTGGATTATATGCCTGATATAAATACTGACGACATGTAGTTAGAACAGGACGGCGTTACGTGCCACACTGCGCACGCCACTATAGACATTTTGCACCAGTAATTTCAGGACAGGGTTATCTCGCGCGGCGGTGACGTCAACTGGCCAACGAGATCATGCGAGTTAACGCCATTAGATTACTTTTGTTGAAGATGGGGGGGCTACCTTAAATGGCAGATCTATGCAAATAATCTGAAAACAGTGGATGTTCTCAAAGTCAACATAACGAACAAGATCCAGAAAATTCAGCCAGATATACGAGGGGCAGTCAATAATTTTTGCAATTCGGATATAAGGAAACGAGATATGAGAAAAAGGGTTTTATTATTTTTCAATAAAACTACCCTCGAATTCAATGCACTGGCGCCACTTGTCCCTGAGGCTTCGAATTCCAGACAACCAGAAATCTCCCGACTGCTATTCAGTCCACTCCTGGACGGCGAGCTGGACATCTTCATCGTCCCCAAACCGGCGTCCACGCAGTGCAGCCTTGAGCTGGCGAAATAAAAAGTAGTCGCTAGGGGCATGATCTCGACTCGCGCAGGGCAGCTTTTGAAACTCTGGCCTTGTGGACTTTCACGACGTTGAAGTCGATCATGGGGCGTGAGGTTTCTAGGAACCCAACGGGCAGAGACCTTGGTCATGGCCAAATTGTCGTTGATGATGTTGATAACACTTCAATGTGATATTCCAAGTTCTTGCTCGATTCATTCGACCTTGACCAGTTGATTTTTGAGGATTAGCTTCTCTACACGGGCCACATTGCCCTCGTTGGTCACGTCTGACGGGATTCCTGGCCAGGGTTAATCTTCAAGGGACTTACGACGATGGCGGAAAACCCTATTCCTGGCGAGCAATGGTTGCATAGGAAGGTGCAGTCTCGGTGCACACTGCAACCATGCGTTCATGGATCTCTTTTGCATTCTTGCCTTCCTTGGTTAAAAATCTGATCACTGCGCGGTGCTCAACCTTCTCTATTGTTGAAAAATTTGTGACTGACGATCTGCAATCAGCTACTGCTTCTTAAATAGACGAGGCAGGAGCGTGCGGTTGCATGTCCTGACTTGTCATAACTTGTCCGAACACCCCCACAAACAGCCATCCCCCTTCCTCTGTTTTGCCCTACCGATTCGCAAAACTTATTGACCGCCCCTCGTATTCGACAACGTCATCGAAAATTTGGCCTCCTGAATACGTTCCACCAAGCGAAACCGCGGTGGACGTTTGAATGACGTCATAGTCCACACAATGCCATAAAATGTACTCGAAAATTTTAAATAAATTGAGTGCATATATCACACACAACTTATTTTATTTATATTTAAAAATCCATCGACCTTATTCAAAGACCCTTTATATATATATATATATATATATATATATATATATATATATATATATATATATATATATATATATATATATATATATATATATATACCGGTGAGGATTGCTTCTAGACACCTTGATGTTAATATTAAGAAAAAATCCCAAGATGAGGAAAATTGGATGAGTTAACATCTTTATTAATATCTGGCGACGTTTCGATTTATATAGTGATTTTTTGAGGGTCTAAAATATAAAGGATTGTGAATGAAATAATGTAATAAAAGATACATGCATAACCAAAATACATAAAAAGAATAGTCAAATTTATTTTGTTGATTTTGAGGCTACAAAAATCGATAACAAACCAAAGTTAAAAAAGCAAAAACCTCACAATCCAGTAATGCGAAATAAATTTTTAATTTTAACAATTTAAAACTGTTAAAAGTTTAAATTGAGGTTATAAATAACGGGTAAATCATATAAAGATTCAGGAAATTTCTACACAAAAGGAGGTATTCAAACAATTGAAGCTTAGAATTTTAACACAATCCTTTCTTTTCACCTGCCGGTGTCATTTGGGTTTCAGAATCTAAACAAAGCTCACTGAGGTGGGAATCACCACTTAATACGAGGAGAAGCGGAACGGACGTTGAATCGATATTTAAACTGATGTTTAGAGATTCAAGTATTCGAAGGGTTGTAAAGCAGTTACGTGTATTTAAAGTTTTGATCTTGACCACTGAGATGCTAGTCTTGCATTTTATGACGTGGTCTCTTATCAGGGATTTTTTATTGGATTTAGTGATTTTACAGTTCGGTTACTTATGCCCATATGAAAGGAGAATCTTGCCTTTAGTGTCATAATAGTGCTTCCAAAATATGAGCCTTGGGAACACAGCATATTTTTATAAATAAATTTGGAACTCTTAAGACTCTTTGTGACTGGATCCTTTACGTTGATGAATGACAATTTAAATTTGTTTAAAAAATCTATTTTAAATTTAATTTGAGAAAAATATGTTCTTATTAATAATTGTAGTTTACGGTTAAAAAATTGAATATATATGCTCAGCTCTGCCATTGCTAAATAATATTTGTCATTTGAGACTGTTATTACCCTTTTGGCAGACGGAGAAGAACCAATTATATTGCAGTTGGAAGACAAAGATAATAGGCTTCTGGCGTATTGGAAATCACTTTCAAATATTAGTTCAGAGCTTTATTCCAAATTGCATGCCACAGGTTATGGCATAGCCCGAATGTATTGTTTACCAAAATTACATAAAACGGGTATTCCACTGAGTTCTATAATTTCCTCTCATGATTAATCTACTTATAGACTAGCCAATACACTATCACCTACTCTTACGAATTTCAAAAGCAACTTATTTATTGCAAACTAAATTGGGGTCATTTCTTGGCGAGTTATGACGTTCTTTTACTTTTTACAAACATTCAATTTACTTAAACTAAAACTATAATTTTAGAAAGAGTTCTTAAGGAATCTCCTCTTTTCCATGGATTTGATAGAATTTAATTTAGCTACTTACTTCACCTGTTTTTAGTGGGTCGGTTTTTATTTTGGATCGTCACGTATACCAAATGTCCTGAGTGTTCCTAAGGCTCACATATTGGAAGCAATATTAGAACACCAAAGGCAAGATTCTCTTCTCATTTGGGTATGGGCATTAGTAAAAAGAACCGCAAACCACTAGACACAAAGGAAAATTCTGCAATAAGAGAGTATATCACAAAATACCAGACAGATATCTCATTAGATAAGTTCCAAATTTTAACTGCACATAATTGCCCTACCACCCTTCAAATACTAGAATCTCAATATATCAAACATTACTCCCCCAGTATAAATATCGATTCATTGTCGGTTCCCTTTCTTCTTGCATAATATGATTGGTTCCACCTCAGTAAGCTTTATTTAGATTCTGAAACTCGAGTGACATTATCATGTTTTGCTACAACGGACTTATGTGTTTTAGGTGAAAAAAAAAAGGATTATGTTAAAATTCTAATGTGGAATTGTTTGATCATATCTTCTTTCTTAATTGCTTTAGTTGTCTATTTAAGCCTTCCATAATTCTTTAAATTATTAGATCTATTTAATATTTTATAGTTTATTTTGTATTTTCTTCTCTTTCATTTCACTTCGAATCCTCCTATATTTAATCTAAGTACCGCTAATTTATCGCATAATTGGCATAATTTCTTGTTTGTGATTTCTCTTTTCTCACCCTTTTTCTTTGTATTACATTTTTCTTTGATTTTCCGTCATTCCTTGATACGTAAATTGGAAGAGTGTTTCATAAGCACATGTTAACTTAATTATCATGTACTTTTAAATCATGCTTTTATATGCTGTAAAGAATATTCTATAATCCTATTTGAACAAAAACAACCAACCAATTACAGGTAACCAATGAATGCAACCAACGAGCAATCGTATAAGGTAAAACGAAAAGGTAACACTTAAAATAAGTGTTCTCTCAGATAGCAAAAAAACTATCTTTCGATTGGCTCTTTCAAGTGTCATCCCTGCTTTTCGAAGAGAATCGAAAATTTATTATTATCCATTTTTTCCACGCCTTATAAATTAAGAAAAATCATTGCAGTAACACAATTAATTATGCGGTTGAAAGAAGGGCTTTTGGCTATCTGAAAGAACGCTTATTTTAAGTATTACCTTCTCTTGTATATGAGATGAGCTTCTTCCGAGGGCTTTGATGAAGACTGTGTTTGCCAAAAGTAACCTTTCAACCGCATATATATATATATATATATATATATATATATATATGCCCGACGAAATGAAAATTGGTATCGCAACACTAAGGAAGATAACCATTGAAAACTTAAAGAAGAAAATAGGAGATATAGAAACGCAGAAAATAGACAAAACTATTTTAACCGTTATATGAAAATGAATAAGGGAGTTCGATTCGAACCTGTGTCATCAAACGCTCATCGCTATTATGACCAAGAAATAATAAATCTCAATATTTGAATACGATTTATTCACGAACAGAACTATTTTATATCAACTGTATAATGAAAGCTATGATTTGTGACTCCAGTATATAAAGGCAAAAAATCAGAAGAAACAAAATGACAACAATTGAAATATAATGAGACCTATAAATATCTTTATGGTTGAGAAGGCAAATTTGATCCCAGGAATTAAGCGATTATGGCGGTTAAAAAATCGATTAGGTGAAGTGCTCGAGAAATATTTGTTAAATTTCTATTGACCTTCTAGAAATATTCAATTTATCAACCTTGCTAATAATGATTGTTTCAGCAATCTTCCTGTTCTATGCGATTATTTTATGGAAAACTATGAAACATCTCGCCTTCCCAGAATCCATTCCCCTCCTCTTATCCTTTTCCGATATGTAGGCGATATCCTATCGGCATGGCTCTTAGATAACAACAATTTCAGCGAATTTTTCCACAACTGCAATTCATTACACCCATAAATTCAATTCAAAGTAGAATGGGAACAGATCTTTTTTTTTTTCCTTAAATGACAAATCTGTTAAGATATCTGTTCTTTCTTCCCTTTTCCTTCGAGACTATAGAACATTTGATCCAATATTCTTCGAGGACAAAATCAAGCCTATTATTTGCAATTTTATTCGGTTAAAATATCCAATTTTTTTCAAAAACAAATGCCATGATTAGAAAAACCTTTTATTCCAATTCAACACCACAAAAGGAGAACTTTTTTAATTGTTTTAGTTGTCTATTTAAGCCTTCCAGGATTCTTTACATTATTATATCTATTTAATATTTTATAGTTTATTTTTTATTTCCTTCTCTTTTATTTCACTTCGATTCCTCCTATATTTAATCTAAGTACCGCTAATTTATTGCATAATTGGCATAATTTCTTGGTTGGGATTTCTCTCTTCTCCCATATATGCTCCATCTCGAGCACCATTAAAATCGTAGGTTAACAAAAGTAACAAATGTAACATACAAATAGACACATACCATCCAAATGTCTTTGACGAAACTTCGTCCTACTAACCAAGATGCAGGTGTATATTTAATCTTCTATAAAGTTGCTGAGTCAGGTTGCATTTATACTCGTATATCAGATTGGTCCTTTGTTTAGGTTTGGATATGAGCTTCTGATTGTTTTTCATTCTAAGTCTGACGATGCGTCTAGTTTAAAAATTTATATAGTTAACGATATTTTTTGTTTAGTATTTGTAGGCTTTATAGATCGGTTAAGAATTTTCTTAATTACCCTTTCGTCTGTTTGGTAGGCCATGGTCATCCTGTTCTTGTAGAAGAACCTAAGCTCGACCTAAACAAAGGACTCATCTGCTATATGAATATAAATGCAACCTAAGATAGTGTCAGTTCCTCCCTCACTCATATATTGGAATGACGGAAAGTAAACTATCAAGAAGAATGACATTCCACCTAAGCAAAATCGCCCCCCTTTCAAAAAAAAACAAAACACAAATCAAAACTATGAAACTATTCTCAGCAGAAAAATGTTAGAAGAAAAGACCAAATTAATTGACTTTGCACCAGTTCGTTGACAAATACTTTTTCTAGAAGCCATCGATATACATACAAGAAAAACAACCCAAGCTTAACATTCAATATAATTTGGACGTTACCGTGAATTTGAGGTTCGTTCCTAAGCCTACTCCTTTCGACCTTGTCCTAATATGCTTGCTCATAAGTTTGAGAGTACGTTCGCAAATACTGATCTCTTTGTGTGTTTGTATATCGAGTGTGTTCATTCATTGATTAATAAACCAATGTTCAACTCTTATATATTTGTATTCTTATTTTATCGCTGAAGAAGATACGAGGGATTCGAAACGCGTCAGAAAAATAAACTGTTTTGCTAAAGCAATCTACTCCTATTCCCTCCTTTAAATTTAAAATCCGAGTTTTAATGAATTTCGGTGAACTTATCCATCGACTTCACACAGACATAAGGGTAAATATACGACAAATTGAAAGATGTGAAAAGAAAATCACAAATGAGAAATTAGCCGTTGTTTTCAACAAAACTTGCTACAATGAAAATATAATGCTTAACTTAACCTATATATATATATATATATATATATACATATATATATATATATATATATATATATATATATATATATATATATATAAATATATCCAAAGAAGTAAAGTAACGTACATTTAAATGCAGGAAAGAAACCACAGTGAAGTATCGACTGAAACCTCCGTCATCGTAAATCGCTGGAAGAATAAGGAGTTTATTATATCCCTTACAAATCTTTCAATCAAGTATATATTTTTTACAGCAGCAGATAATCCAATAGAATGAAGGAACATAAATGCGATATGAGTCGTGGATCTCTTACTTCTAGCTAGTTTCTCCACATCTCAAATAAAAATCATTCAATTGACATTGATATTGCAAAAATAATTTATAATTCTCACAATTATATATATATATATATATATGGGTCTAATTGAATCAGCGCTTATAAAGGAAATTCCAAACTTTAATACTTGCGATGGCCAATTAAACATTAATCCCTTGATAAGTAAGAAATTTATACTTCCATTACTCAAAGATGTCCGCAAGTTTTGCATCTCCTTTGCATTTCATTAGTCTTCCAGCGATTGACGATGACGGAGGTTCCCATCGAAACCTGGTTTCGCGAATAAATTGATCCTATCACTGTGGTTTTTTTCCTGCATATGCATATATATATATATTTATATATATATATATATATATATATATATATATATATTCATTATAGCATGTTTTATTAAAGGCGACTGCTAATTTCGAATTAATAATTCTTTTTTTAATCTTCTGGATTTGTCTTATATTCACCTTTTATTCATTGTTTAACCTGTGGATAAGAGTACCGAAGTTCATCGGGGACTGATGTTTGTTATTTTGCCAAAGGTATAAGTAAATTAATGTAATTTAGCACTTTCTTTAATTTAACTGACGCGTTTCGATACATCGAGTATCATCTTCAGAGTTACAATAGGGAATTATTACAAAGTATTCAGTTTATATATGTTACAATATGTATTAACAAAATTACAAACGAAGCTATACACGTATAGGCAGGTCGGATCAAGGTGATAAACGATCAGAGAATTAGGTAGCCGGAGAGAGGAAGGGGGGGGGAGAATTAAGCTCCTTGTGGATTTGTTTGAATATTAAATTTCAGCTGTTTTTTCTCTATGTATCCATATGGCCTCAAATATAAGCTATTGTCGTCGGTTTGGAGCGTGTGCTAAGATTTCGCTATTCTCCTCAAGTGACATCCGGTCCAGTTGTTTTCCATGTTTTTTCAACGTATGTGTGCTGGGGGCACCGATGCTTAAGTGATAGGTCATTCCTCGTGTTAACTTTGTTTCGGTCATTCCGATAAATAAATGAGGTTGGAGTTCACAGTCTCCCATTTGACAAGTATATTCATATATTGGGTGACTTTTCTGCTTGGGTGTTAGGTAAGGTCACTGGTTGTTTCTTATTATGAGAATGTAGGTGTGTTTGCTATTGTAGTAAATTATGAGTGATACATTATTCTCATTTTGTGTTGCTTTGACTCCTCTGTTTATGAATTCTTTTATAACTCTTTCATCTGTTTTGTAGGGTGTGTTCATGATGTTTTTGTAGTAGAGTTTAATGGTGTTCATTTCTGCTTGTTCGATGATAATGTCATTAGGTGACATATATCATCTTTCCATTTTTTGGCGAATAGCGGCGTGTGTGTCTCTCTTTGTGAAACCTTTGTTAACAAGAACTTATGTAGCACACTCGAGTTCTTCGTGTGTATCTTTCTACGTTAAACACGGAGTTGATGTATGCATTTATTACGCTTTTTTTGTAACGTTCAGGACATTCGCTTTTTGGATTCATGCACAGACCCGGATTTGTATATTTGACGTTTAGTGGTAAGAGTATCTAGAAATGGGAGTGGTTATTTTGGCATTTTAGTTTGGATGTATATATATATATATATATATATATATATATATATATATATATATATATATATATATATATATATATATATATATATATACATAGTTACGACCAAATGTTTTTGGATACCTGGAATATTTCCAATTTCTTAGGTATGTCGATGGATATGTTGTAGCTTTGCATGCATATATCTAATACATCCGGAGACCAAAAAAAAGTACAAGTTTACTGATAAGCTTTTTTTTCTAAATATCTCAACGGTGATGCTACTGAAGTGTATAAAATCTTGCTATTAGTATTTCGTATGTCCATTTCAAATTTCTTCATATAACACATCATATTTGTCGATTAATATGATATTCTCTTACGACAGGATCTGATAATAAAAAGATAATTGCCAAACCACGTAACATTACTGAGTATGAAATCAGTTTGATACGCATGATGCACTAGTGGGATCTCCTGTGGCTATAATTCGCCCGGGTAGTCGTTGTATCACATTTCTGTGTTGAAACGTTGAAGCGGGCCGAAAGCAACACTAACCCCGCGTTCCAACCTTATCCTAGAATTTATGAACCTTGATTGAGAACCCCGGGTAAGAATTGATGCGATTTGATATACATTCCTTTACTTTACAAAGAAATACAGTGATAATTACAGTTTATATTTACAAAAAAATAAACACCGGTGCGCATTAAAAATAAATACTCTATACAAATTGCAATTTTCCCAACCGAAAACAAAAATAAAATATGACGGGCGCAGAGAACAAATTTACACAACCCAAACAAGGTCCACACAATAAAACGAAAAAACACCTGAAAGAAAAGGAGCACAGGACTATCACTTGTACCCTAAGGGGGTGGTAGTAGTAGTAGGCCAATAAAAAGGGGGACAGGCTCGTCAGCCAATGCAGGTGGGCAGTGCAGGTAGCAAGCGAGGGAGGTAACGCCCTCCGTTTCAGGGCTGGGCTGGGCGGAGCACTCGCCTCGAAAATTCCTCTCACAGTCCGCAAAAGCTTCACACTTAGAAGATACAGCATGCAATACTAGAAAGAGCCAGAGAAATTTTAGTATAGCGTTTCCAAAGAAAGATCTGGTGATGAACTTTGCTATCCCTCGTTGTTAAAATTAATGTTGATCCTATTAGTGTTCACTCATTCTTCGGCCTGTTTTTTAAAATAATTTTAGCAAAGAACCAATCTTACTTAGTGTAATATCCCAATGCGCTGGACAAATTTTAGGACACTTCTAACTTTCACAAAATTATATAAATATTTATATACTGAAAATGGAAAACAATGTTAACATTATTTGTATTCATAATATAAAAAAATCGGAAGGCAAATTCTACCCACACACTCACACAGGGGTAGGGAAAGATATATGTAAAGGAAGTTGGGAAAATGGCCCTCCAGAAACACACACACACCGTTCCCCCGCACCATGCTGAAGACGATTTATAAAAATGCAAGACCAACCCCATGCTATAACACCCACGGTCATTGCGCTATGTGACGACAGCCTTCTGCATCGTATGAGACATCGGGATTGTATGGATACTGCAGTCCAGCTGCCACATCAATGGACAAAGGTCAGGTTGGTTAATCTATTCATCAGAACACTACGTCGTAGACTGCTTTCACAAAAACCGAAGTCATGGCCGTTGTATAATTTTATGTAGTTGTATGTTACGTTCAACTCATCATTGTCTCACTGTTTGTAATTCAAGGATCAATTCAGAGAATTACCAAGCGGTCCTACGAGTATTAATACCTTCTTCCGCTTGACACCTCTCCCGAAATGCTTGCAATATTACTTTACAGCTTTACATTGCACTATGACACAAATCTGCTTCGAGTGCCGAGTATACCATGGGTCAGGAGCATGATGTCATGGTGAGGGATTGGACACCTTCATCTTTGGATATTACCAAATGGAAAACCTATGGCAAGTCCTGAAAAATCCAATACGACGTCGTCAGTCAGCCTCCAATGAGCACCTGAAATAGGTAATGACAGCGGAGTTGGCCAACATCACGCCCACCCCCAGGTGTCGCATTCTTTAAGAATGCGACACCTGAGAAATAAATGGTGTCCTGTACTGTATCAGTTTGGTGTTGCTCGAATTTTTCAGCTGAATCTTACTAATTTTATTTGCTTTTACATATTTTGTATTCCTCTAATCAAGTTGTGTAAGACTGTTTGCTGGAATATACTTATTTACTGTCACCTCCTATAATTGCTGTATTAACCTCTCTCTCTTTCGTTAAATCATTTCTCTTCCGTTTCCTATTAAGTCTTATAGAATAAAAGAAGAACTTCTTCCTTATACTTTTGTCTGCTGTTTTGTTGAAGTCTTTCATTCTGTGGGATTCTATTCGGTTGTCATTTATTGAAATCTTTACTAAAATGTTTCTTTTTGGTTGGTTTGGAGGGATAGTTTGGGTGTCACTGCTGTGTGGTTGATCAAGTCTGAGTCAGTAAGTACTGTCTCCGCCTTTTCCCCTCTATTATTATCTACTTATGTAGAGAATACTGGGCCAATCTTGTAATAATTACTCTTTCAATTAATAAATCAGATTTTGGCCTGTATAAGGTTTTTGTTCTTACAATAGAAAAATTATACGTTCATTAAAGAATTTCACCTTGCAGTAAATCTTCTGAGTGCAATTTTCATTTCAACTTTAGGTTCGCAAGTCCATTTAATATTTTTTTTCATCCATGTTATTCGTGTATCCAAAGGGATATACACAAGGGATATATTCTTTGGGTAATGTGAAAAGGAGTAGCCCCATTATTTTCCCGTCATATTTGTACCCTATCTATTTGACACTTTTCTTAGAGATGAACAGTAAATATTTCTTCTCGAGAGGGGATGCATTTTCGGTGGGGCGAGATTTGCCTATTCTATCCTGGTTTGGGCTTGGAGAGATGCAAGAAGATTTCACGCTTTTTTGATGTTATCGTTTATTGTATGGGATTAATTTCAAAAATTATCGCATTCAACAAACGATTTTTGAGGTACATTTTTATTCATGATTTTATGAAGACATAGGGAAATGCGATGAACCCACGAGAATTTAAAAACACAAGTAGTCTATGGAAAACTGTACATTATTTGTTATATTAGATTAATATACGCACCGTTCAGCTACAACGGATTATGTAAATCGAATTATAACCTATACCACCCTGAGGTGGTTCTTCAGATGAAAATAATCTGCCCTAGATCGGATCAACTCTTAGCGAAGAACGATGAGGAAGATAATTTAAAACAACCACGAAAACAACCATAAGCCAAAAGTAAAGAGAATAAGAGATGGACAAAAGGCCACAATCCCCGGTCTCCCCAGGATCTCTATAAAAATGGAAAGGGATGACTCCTTACCAATCATCGTGTGTTACAACTGTTATTAAAATGAAGAACATAATACATAGGAGTGTAAAGGAAAAAAAAAACAACTTATTCTGTATATTTGCCAAGACTAAGTCTAGAATTATTCTAAAACAACTAAAATATATGAGTAAACAGTTTTAAGGACCATCCTAAAAAATTCATCAGGAAAATGAACGTATGACAATTCAACCAAAACACTTAAAATTGTAATAAATGGCGAACTCGTTGTGAGGAAGGACAACTAGACTTAATGAATAAATAATCTCGCCAACCAAGGATCTTTGTTAAGGTTCTTACCATTTTCTCTCGAGAAACTCGTTAAATCAGAAGATTTGGTCCCCTCCTATCCACTCGGCTGGAGATGTAATCCCAATGAAATTTAAAGAAGAAAAAGAACCCGAAAAAATGGAGGAAGAAATCATTACCTCATCAAACATCCCTGAACGAAGAATGGCAAAATATATTCCTTGGGAGAGATAAGGAAGACTACCGAACGGAGAATAAAGGGAATCGCTTCCTCAAGAGATAGGAGAAAAAAGAGAGAGGATTATAAAGGCAAGAGCTCGCCAAAATGGACGAATCTCACTATGGCAGCAGGGGATATATGAGATTTTATACAAGGCATTCAACTCGTTCAGGCTTTCCTTTATACTATTTAAAAATTATTTAATAATATAAGCATAGAGTACACAAGACTAAGAAAAATTAGAAAAGCAGCAAAAAAAAACAACAAGAAATAAACTCTAAAGAAATGCGCAGGTGTCGGAGGGAGGTGGGTTGCACTCCGCCGTCCAAGTATGCAGCAAGCACCGCTAAAACCATATACAATGGAAGAGTCATTTCTCTTTCAGAAATTCCATTATTTTGCAATTAGTTTTGCATAAACTTCCAGTTATGGAAGAGGTAACGTAAGCTAGAATAAAAAAAAACTGAGAGACTTGAGAAGAATGTGTGCCCAAAGTCTAAAAGACGACCCCTTAGTCAGAGTGAGTTGCAGGGGAGCGCTATATCAAATGGAGGTTTGTCCTGCGCGTGTGTACCATTTGTATACCAGATAGAGACAACCTGAAGCCATCGTGAGGTCCACATGATCAGTCACGACTCGATGTTGCGCATATAAAGGTTTTCGAAAATCATCTCCCATCTTCTTTAACAGCGGATTCCTTCCATTTCCCGCACTCCCTATATGTCTAAGAACGCAGCATAAACCACTCTTTACATACTTAAGGCTAATGGGAACCGTGACATCAACTAACGTGCCATGTATGTGTGAGGATCATTAAGGTCGTTTTGTGAGTCGATACGAATCACAATTCATCTGCCACCCGTACGACGCGTAATCTCCGTTACCAAAAAGTTTATTTCAATCATCGCAGGGATGAAGACATAAGGTGTGTGCAGTAGAGCCCCACCGTGCTCAAGCAGAGAAGACACAGCATTAAAGCAGACCCTCACCTCTATTTAAATTTGTACCAGCGGTTTACACTGATCCGGCTTCCTTGTGATGCACATGTGCTCCAAAACATTTATACCAAATACTAGAGGCACGTTGAAAGCTTTGGGAGGATAGTCGCTACGAGAAAATGTAGAATGTAGGACCCATATACAGGAAGCTCTGCTTCGCTTCCTGGGCTCTAACTTTCTTCAGGACGTCGTAAATACGATGCAACCGTTTGATGTAGAAGGCAACACAGCAGATGAACTGTGTCTTTTCGATTTTTCCTGGCGTCGGTGATCTTTGGTTGGATTTTCTTGTGTTTATCCGAGTCGGCCTTCATCTTGTCTAGAACCCAATCGTCCAACAGGGAAAGGCTGACCAAGTATTCCGCCAAATACCAGAGATGTTGCTGGAGGGCATTGCTCACGGTTGAATCGACGTTCATCTGGTCGGTGTACTTCTGGAGTTTAGTCAGAATCATGGTGTCGTTGTATGGGGCGTAAAAGGACAGAATTGGTTCGTGCCAAAAGCGGAAAACGTATACCAGGAAAATGAACAGCGCCATGTCCGTCACATTCTGCTCCTCTCCTTTCGTTGTCTTGAACTGATGTAGGAACAGGAACAACTTGAGGCAGTAGATGCTCTTTGACATCCACCTCATGTGGTGAATGGCACAAGGGGTACGAAACGATGGTCGAGTCGTTGTTCCCCCTCCGATGAATAGGGCTGCTAGCTGCAGGAACTCAAAGTATTCATCGGGCGGACACTTTGTTATATCAGTCAGGGCAGTTGCCAGGTAAACCTTTATCAGAGAACGACTTCCGGACTTCCACTGTGCCCAAATACGACTCGAAAGACGTCAGAGAGAACAATCTCCAACACATGATGGTGGCACGCCAACATAGCCAAATCGCTTCCAAGACCTTCCTTAATCCGTAAACACGCCATTGTGGACACCAGTGTTGCTTGCAGTTGTATCGAAGACCAATCTGAATACTTAGTCGCGAATCTTCCAAGACTCGGGCAATTCCAGATACGCTGCGGCTTGAGCTTCTCCAGTAATTAGGGCACCATTTGGAATACCTTAACCAGTTTCCAGAATCTAAAACCTCTCCACTCTCTTTCCTCTCATCTTCTGCACCATTTTTCCGTTCCAATGCAGGAGAAGGTGATTTGGCATGTGTGACGACGCGACCACCTAATTAAACTTCGGGACACCGTCAGATCAGAAATATCGTGGCTCAGGCCATATGCAAAAGCGCCAGTGACGAACGCCTAACCACGATCTGGGAGATTGACTTAATCCAAAGTCCGAAATCTTCAAGAGATTTGAAGATATTCTTGGGCCTCTTCGTGGGAGCACCAGATGTACAGGCTGAAGTTGAATGTCGATAGTTGTCTTCAGCTTGTGATTCCTTTGACGATGTAAGGCTGGAACTGAAAGCAGCAGCAGCCCATTGAACTTGCCTCTCCTTCGTCGTATCTCCGATTGCAAGCAGCTTCTTGATCCTCTCTCTCCCCACGCCTTGCCTCGACTCCAGATTTTTTCGCTTCGATTCCTGCAATACTGCACGAGAAGACGTGCTCACGCTGCACCTTGAGGAACTCCTTGTCTTCTTCATTGGTTATGATCTGGAGGGCATCGCTTGTGGCAACATCAAAGAGATCCCGTAGGTCATCCAGGAACATCTTTTCCTTGACACGGCCCGACTCTTTTCCACGAGTCCGGTGTTTGTTGAGTGCTTGTTACTTCATCGTGGATTCCTCGAAGTTTCCCGATACAAGAATCCACCCGCTGTGTCGGGATCCTGTCTCTCTCGAATACGGTGAGGACCTTGCCACATGCCAAGTTCAAGCCTTCCGAGATGGTCTTCTTTTCTACGGCGTGATGGAACAGGTACAAAGACAGCACATCACGCTTTCTTGGAAGACGCGCACATGACAGAGAATCAACAGGTTTCCCGAGAAGCCAACATTCGGGGCTCGAACGAGTACTGAATGCCATAACCTGAAAAACAGAAGAAAGAGAAAAGATTACAAGTAAGGCCACCTCTAAATATCATTAGAAATTAGCAAAAGTGGGTCCTAGTGGTGAACCCATTGCAACTCCATTTACTTGCTTGTAGAGTTTTCCATCTGGAAGGGTGCTTCCATTGTGCATGCTCTCAAAAGATTTCTTAATATGTTAGGATCTAGTTTAGGGAAGGTTTGTTCGAGTTATGATTACCTTCTTCAATTATTATATTTATTGTAGCTTATTATTCCATGAAGAAATTCAACGAATAAAACAAATATTAATTAACAATGGTTATTCCAATACTATGGTAGATAAAGAGATAAAAAAGTTTTGCAAAATTTACATATGAATAAAAAAGACGATAATGTAGAACACCAAATGAGTAATTCATATAAAATGGACGAAAGAATAATTAAAACTATAATACACCAAAATACAAAATGTACAAATCCAGAAGAAAAAATAAATGTGATAATTTGCTACAAAACCAAGAAAATTAGCAATCACATTATTAACAATACCACAAACAAAACGAAAGGAATGAAAGCCTCCAATGTAATTTATGTATTCAATTGCCCTCATGAAGACTGCAAGCTTCATTATTCGAATAAATACATTGGAATGGCAACCACATCCTTATCTCGTCGACTCCCCATGCATTTGTAAAACACTGCTATCAAAATCACGATTTAATAGAGCCCAGAACCAATCACTCAAGTAAACTTTAGTGGAAAACACCATAATCAAAGGGAAAAGCTCACCGTACCGGGCTTCACATCATGGAAGCTATCTTAACCCAAGAGGAGAGACTGAGGCTTAGTGGAACACAAATGGCAACACATAGGACCTTAAAACTCTTAACGGATTGCATAGTTAATACTGATAAAATTCTCATTCTACAAATTTATGATAATAATTTTCATTTTAAACTGAAAGTTTTTCATTTTATTTTTGCATTTATTTTTAATTTTTATATTAAACTACATTGATGGTTGGTCCTCTAATATATGTAAAATGTCTACACATATTTACTATTTATACTATTGAATTTCTTTATATTTATCATTATACCCGCAGAAGTTAAGAGAAGAGATCAAAAGGTACCTCAGGACAATAATAAATAAATTATGAATATAGGAACCCTCATTCAAAAAATTCCCAAGAAGAAAAATGTTTAATAAGGAAAATAGAAAGCAGAGAAAAAGTTAATTAAAGCTCAGCTGGACCTGGTCTTTAATAAAACATGCATAAAAGAGAAACTCCTACCTAAATATACAAATATATATATATATATATATATATATGAAATGAAAAAACTCACAAAGTATCACGTGAGGGTAGCAAATCAATGCAATGTCCCGCAGGAAAAAATGAAAAGGTGTTTCCAAGTACTTTCGAACTTTATTAAGTTCCTTATCAAGGATAACTACAAGAAATAATATTATATTAGAGTTATATATACAAAAGAAATGTATGAAAGACCGCCTCAAAAACAAGAAATCCCGAATGAGGAAGATGGAAGGGGGAATGTAAAGATTCACATTAAGAATTAGAAGAAGCAGGTAGTAAGGTCAAACTAAGCCAACGGAAAGGGTAACAGATTCAAAGAAATGGAGATAGCCTAACGAGGGAGATTATAAGACACGATGAGCAAAAGGGGGGAAAATACAATGTACAAAACAGAGCAGTGACAATTAAAAAATAAAAAATAATAATAAAAATAAAATAGGGGGCCACATAACTAAAGAATGTATATAAAAAACTAAGAACGAAAGACAGAACTAATTTCTTTAACTATTAATCTTTTAATTATAGCATCTATTCTATATAAGCCAGGGGAAAGGTTAAAATTATCACATTGGCTGATAAAAGCACATTCAATGATATTCCTTTTTATAGGGTCGTTGGAACGATGAATAAATTTTGTCGAGTTCCAGTTAATTAGATGGTCCTTATCTGACATATGGACAAAGAAAGCACTGTTATCTTCCCCTCTTCGGACATTATATTTATGTTGATTTATGCGAACAGAAAGTTGTTTACCTGTTTGTCCATAATATTTACTTAGACAAGTAGAACACTTAACTGAATAAACTCCCCCTCCCCAAACTATTACAATTATTACGTACAAATAAATTCTTAATGGTCATCTCATATTTTAAAGTAACAGAAATGTTAAAGTTATTCAAAAGACGGGGAAGATCACAAAAGATTGGTTCTTTGCTAAAATTATTTTAACAAACATTAATTTTAACAACGAGGGATAGCAAAGTTCATCACAAGATTTTCTTTGGGAACGCTATACCAAAATTTATCTGGCTCTTTCTCGTATTGCATCCTGTGTCTTCTAAGAGTGAAGCTTTTGCGGACTGCGAGAGGAATTCTCGAGGCAAGTGCTCCGCCCAGCCCAGCCCAGCTCTGAAACGGAGGGCGTTCGTTACCTGCCTCGCTTGCTACCTGCCCTGCCCACCTGCATTGGCTGACGAGCCAATGCAGGGGCACGTGACGTGCCACTTTTCTCTCAGGTGTTTTTTCGTTTTGTTGTGTGGACCTTGTTTGGGTTGTGTAAATTTGTTCTCTGCGCCCGTCATTTTTTATTTTTGTTTTTGGTTGGGAAAATTGCAATTTGCATAGAGTATTTATTTTGAATGCGCACCAGTGTTTATTTTTTTGTAAATATAAACTGTAATTATCACTGTATATTTTTGTAAAGTAAAGGAATGTATATCAAATCGTATCAATTCTTGCCGGGGTTCTCAAGGTTCATAAATTCTAGGATAAGGTTGGAAAACGGGGTTAGTGTTGCTTTCGGCCCGCTACAACGCAACGGATCTTACATCAAAACGAGTCTTATTCATTTATCGTACCAAAGCACAAATATTAAAAGAGTTGTATTTAAGCATCATCAAAGGTAAGCCCGTGAAATCGATAATCAATCTAATTCGAACTCCTCCTCCATTTGCTACCCAAAGCCACTGAATAAAAAGAAATGCAGCCTTCTTGTTTTCATCACGATTTTACTCGAAGGAAAAATCACATCAGAATTTCTGTTATCGCCCATCCAAAAATATCCATCATTACCTTTTGGAGTCGGGGAATAATTTCTCGGAACGTTATGGTATCACCCAAATCCCGTTTAACGATCAACCAACGTTTCGCAACAATCTTATGGGGAGCGCAATAGCAAAGAGGATCACAAAACGAGGTGGAATATATATATATATATATCTGGTGACCAACAAAGAGATCCTTTGATCATACAAAACTAATTTAAAGTCCCCTCCCCCCCTCCTCCTATAAATGATTGTTGAGGGTAGAGTGAAGGAGTTTGTTTCATACGATTGGTATTCCCATCTTAAACCTGAAGCCTCTTCCACCAGGCAACACTCTGAGTATCACCATCATCCTCTTAATTCTGATTCATTTACCATCTTATCTTCAGCCTTAACTTCTCTCGATTTGAAAATCTTAGAGTCACTCTATATCAATAAAATAAATCCAAACATAAATGATTACTCCTCCTCAATTAAACTATTTACTATAGAACCAACCAACACTTCATACATTAACTAGCCAACTAGTTAGTTGATTTCACAACTCGTACGATAAAGGTTAATTTTTGTTTAATTCATTCACATTTGTTTTCGTTTTTTTTTCGTTTTTATTTTTAAAATTTAAGGTAATAGGTTATTTAACTGTTTACTTCAGTTACCTTTATTTTTTTTATATTCAAGTCAGTTTATGTTATAACTTCACTTCTTTCTATTATTTTTCAAAATTACACTGGATAGTATCAATTAATTCTATATATTGTTATTTGTGCTTTACTTTAATCTCAATAATTGTCAATTTTATTATTTTAACTTGTCTTCAGCCGCTTTCTTAGCCATTAATGCATGTTCTAACTGTTAACTATTATCTTTAATATTCATTTTCCTTCTGATTAGTCGATACAGTCGCTGAAGATGGTGTTAGTGAAGGTCCGAAGCGTTCGGCCAATAAATTATTAGTGTAATCTCCTGGGTCTTCATATTTCTACTATATATATATATATATATATATATATATATATATAGAAAGAGAGATATAGATATAGATATATGAGAAACTCACAAAGTAGCGCGTGAGTAGAGCAATAAATGCAAAAGATCCTACATGAAAATGAAAGGCTGGTTCAAAGTACTTTCTCACTTTTTCAGTTTATTCTCAAGGAATAACGAATAAATTTATATATATGAGAAACAACAGAGTAATGCTCCGCCCATGTACAACAAAAGGACACACAATAGAAAAAATATCAAAGACGGATATGAAGTATAAAACCAAATATATAAGGTCTACTTCCGGAAATTCTAGCTGTGAGCAAAGAATGTAGACATTTAGGTAAATAAACAAAGTACATACACACGCAATTATGAATACATAAAAATAAACAAGTGAAACATAACTAATTTAATAAATCAAAGGCTAACATTTAAAATGGACAATTTCGTTAAAAATAAGCCTTTTAATTTCAGGGTCTAGTTTAAAGATACCAAGGGATATATTAAAATTAAGCGAGGAATTAATGAATGAGCATTTAACAATTTTTGTTATAACAAAATCATCAAATTTGTAAATAAATTTAGCTGAATTTAAATTGATAGAATGACTCTTTTCAGATAAATATACAAAGAAAGGGCCTTTACTTTCACCCCTTCTAATATTGTCTTTATGTTGCGTCAAGCGTACATTTAATGATTTACCGGTTTGCTTAAGACATACTGAACAATCGACAGAATAACCCCCCCGGATACTATTGTTATTATTATGAACCAACATTTAATACATGTACATGGTTGACTGATACTTAAATATGACAGAAATATTTAACCTATGAAATATTTAACTATGAAAACAGTAAAACAAAAGAGTTCAAAAGTTGTATGCATGAGGGATTTCAGTTATATAAAACGATTTCTTTGCCAAATCTAAGCATCCTGCAAGAAATGTTTGAGGGTAGCAAAGATTGTTGCCTAATTCAAAGATCTTAAAAATCTCAAGATCTAAGAATTCCAGGCGTGTAACCCGCAATCCTCGGAGAAACATTTAAATAAATACAGACCGTTTGATTTTATCATTATGACACGAGTAAAAAGGAATATTAGAACCGGCGTTGGTAGGATTACGATAGACGAAAAATTTACCACCTTTATAAAATTATTCGTTTTTCCTTGAGATTGAACTGAATGAGTTTGAAAGTACTTGGAATCTGCTTTTCATTTTCCTGTGGGATTTTTGTCATATATATACATATGTATATATATAAATATATATATATATATATATATATATATATATATATATATATATATATATATATATATTATGTATATATATATATATATATATATATATATATACACACACATATATATATATTAAGGAACAAGCCGGCAGGTCTCAACTTTAATCTCTACGTGTCGGGTTATTTCAAAACCCAACTTCAGGGGTTATAAAACAAAGTTAAAATCTAAAAATAAATCTAAAATACGGTAAAAATTCAATATAATTAAAAAATAACAAAGGTGATAAAATAGGAAGAACTGGTAAAACATGAGCAATAAAGTCTATTCTTCCATCAGAAAACATGCAATAGATTATAAAACAGACGTATCCTTAAATGATTTTTCTGTATTGAAATTTTATCAATCTCTATCCACTCTCCGCATTAAAGAATCTTTCTATATTAAATACAACCACCCGAATTTAAATAATGACACGTCATTCTTTTCGTTATTTATAACCTAACAACCAACCAACCTGTATTTAATCTTAAATTTCCTGCCAGTTCTCACTTCTCATCTTTATCTGACCATTCTGTTTTTTTATTTAGTTTTACTATATTGTATAATATTTCAACTTTAATTTTTTCCTCTCATTTCATTTCTTAAGTGTTGTACATCTTGCAAAAAGAAGCAAAATAAGGCGGCTTATTTGATCACAGACATAAGAAGAATGGAGGGAAAAAGAATCCGAGAAATAATAGAAACGGCCAATATTGACCCACTCAATAAAACCCTGAAAAAGCGGGCAAAGAATATGTGGTAAAAAATCGAGGAAAAGTTCGCAGATACGAGTTAAGAATTGATTATGCCATAAAGGAACTGAGTCGGAAAAAAATCCCGAGTAGCAGGCACTGCCTACTACAGGAGGAAAACCCGATCCTAACGTGAACAAAGAAAAAAATCAAGAGGGACAATGAACAACCCAAGCATACCTAAGACACAAAGGCATGAATGCCCTAAATAATATATATATTTATATATATATATATATATATATATATATATATATATATATATATATATATATATATATATATATATATATATATATATATATATATATATATATATATACAAACAGAAATAATTAATTAGAAGAAACCCTACCCGAAAGGGTAGGGCATCTTAGCAATTCACACTCTCACACACAACTACTCTTCATCCCCTTTCCCAACTCTATTAAAAAAAAATCAATTCATGATATTTATCTATCTGTCACTGTCATCTCCCTCACTTATCTCACCTCACGCCCCCCAAACAAATGAAAACTGGTAGCACAACTCGGAAAAATGCTAAGAAAATTATTATTATGTGTACTAATAAAGCTTAGAAAGAAATTGGGAGATGTAGTAACAGAACAAAGGGCAAACCATTTTAACCGTTATAAGAAAATGAATATAGGAGTTGGATTTGAACCTGTATCATTAAGCGCTCTTCGCTAAAATGACCACGACGCTCATCGCCAGAGGATGCTACCTCCCATTTTCTTACATAAGCCTTAATGGTACACGTAATAATAAATTCTTTAGCGTTTATCCGGGTTGTGTTACCACTTTTCATTTCATTGGGCCTTTAAATTACATCTATAATATATCATGTGTCATTTTGGTTTCAATTATTATATGGCTAATATATATGAAGTTCTTCAGAACAAAAGAAGGGAATACAAACAGTGCAGAACAAATGTGTGTACCTAATTACGGGTAAACGTAGTGGAGAAAGAAGACGCCAAGAATAACTGCACATGAAAGGGGGAATAACTCCCATTAACCAAGTGATAGAAGAAAGAGCATGAAATTTGAAGGAACTGATTAATCGAGAACTGAATAAGAAAATCATTCAAATGATTAACCAGGAAAGAAGAGCTGTATGTCGTTTCACATTTCAAAGCTCCACCAACCTAGATCCGGTGGAGCCAAAGTGCCGTTCTATGCATGGAAGAAATGTATATTAATCAACAGAAGTGACAACAAACCAACTAAGACTCAATATATCTGAATGATGAAAAATCACCCATGTTGACCATCTATCACCGAACAAGACTTACCAAACCTAACATGACGAGAAGAAGGAAGAAAAACAAGACACAATATTGCACACAATACAAAATAAATAAGAAAAAAATGAAAACTAAGCTCAGAAATTGATGTATTTATTACATAAATATCCGCAACTGCGCACAACATACCCAAAACATTACGTATGTGAAGACAAATCGCTTAAACGACATAAAAATGTGAACTATAATCAACAACACCTAAAAAACGACACAACTCGAAAATAATGAAAGAGATAGGCCTGACCACCAGGCATCTAGCATCACTTTGCACCCTCCCACACTTCTTTCTCATGTTACCTGGCTATTTTTATCTATCTATCCAAACACCCTTTGTCCCCTACACAGACCTACTCACTTACAACAATTCACGATTCTTCGAGCCTTAGCCGAGAAACAGCATATGTACAGTTCGCAGATGAGCTCACGCAGATTATTGCGACCTCAACTAAAAGAGCATAGAAGACGGCCAAGAATACAGCAAAAGAGATCCTAAACTTAAATAGATACCAGAGGAAATGGAAGATAAAGACCAATAGTGATAAATTCGCAGTGGTACTCATCAACAGGAGAAAGGTAGAGAGCATTAGAATTGACGGCAAAAGATATGAATATAAGGACGAAGCTAAAGTATTGGGTCTGAAAATAAGTAAAACCGGGTACATAACACATTCAGTGGATAGGATAAGAATAGTAAAGGTGAAGTTGGCGCTAGTAGGGAGATTTTCACGGCTGTCGCCCAATCACAAGAGGAAAGTCTAATTGGCAATAGTCAGAGCGACCCTAGTGTATCCAGCTGTTCCACTACATAGTACTCCGGAGAGTGTCAAGATTAAACTTCAGAAGATACAAAACCAGGATACCCGATGGATACAGGCACTCAGTGGGTGAACATGAGAAGGCAAGACGAATTGCTTATGGAATTAAGAATGAAACTGGTCAATATAGTGTGACATGAGAAGGCAGTGGAAAACTAGAGAAAGAATGAGGAAGAGCTGAGAAATGGTTGGTAGGAGAGACTGAGACTACGAGAGAGAATTGAAATGGAACCAATTCCATAGTAGCAAGAAAAGATAAGAATGATTCAAGTCTCAATGTTTATGTAAGCCTGAGACTAATAAGAAGGAAAGTAGGTTTATATAGAAAGGGGAAATTATACAGAAATGGTGAAAAACAATTTAATATCAAATATTTAATTGAGAGAAAAAGAGTCGGAAGGTAATAGGAACCGAGATGAAAAGAAAGGAAATGACCATCCAGTCACCAGGAAACTAAACACACATCCACTCTCTAACACATCCTTGCACCTACTTCTAATTTCAACACTGACTGTCATGTTTACCGATTTATTCTACCTTCATAAACCCTCAGAACGTTAAGTTCTTCGAACAGGAGTATTTACCTTTTTTAGGGGAAAATCTAATACAGCATGATGTAAGTGGTCCAGTAATTCGAATGGCGGCTAAGCTTATAACTTTCATTATGCATGTTGCAAGGACTTTATAACTGCAACAATATAGCTATCAAACACCAAAAAAACTGTCATTTTCGACAACTTCTGTCCATTTGGTGGACTATTCCTGAAAGAGAAAATACTTACTTAAAGGTTTTGAAGCAAATTTTTATTTTTAAATGCAGTTATATAAACTTTAAAGTAGTTAGAGAGTTTGAGGTTCTTTGTATCATTTTTTTCCTGAACTTTTAACACTCTCCATCGAACGTTCACATGTAGGAGCAGATAGTCCTAATTTCTAACAAAACCTTTTTGTATAGTATTTTGTGTGTGCCCAACAGTTCTACTGCTTCGTTTGTCTCTTCCTGTTGGAAAACCTGTCGATTTACGACGATAATAAAGAAAAGATTTTGTTTATATGAGTCTAATTTAGCGGTGTAATAGCATTGAATTCCTTACTATATTGGGTAATGGTGTTAAATACTCGCTTTCCATTTTTAAAAGACGGATGAGTGTGAGATATATTTTATTTTAGTATTATGCAATATTATCACACCATTTTTTCCCTTTTCAGACGCATAAAAAATTGTAGGTGGACACATTTTTAGGGAATAAAATCTTAAATATTTAGTGACAATTAACAATTTATTTTAAACGTGAAAATAATACAAAAAAAAATTGGAAATTGGTGATAAATAATTTAATCAAATAACTCTATGAGATCATAAGATTATTTTTTAGATCAAGATTCATAAGATGGAGAGAACCTTTTGGTACCATATTTTTATGTAAAAAAAATAGATAAGAATTAATGATGAGAAATTCCGTTCTGGAAATCATCGATATCTTTGAGATTGGCGTCATTGATATTTCCAAAGTTGGAGCCAATTCTACTAAGAGAAACAAAAGTTACACTAGAAACTTTTCAAAAAGAATAAAAGTTCTTAATGATGGAGAAAATTAAAGGAGGATAAATACCCATTTACTATATCTTGTTAATGCTATAAATAGTTAATTGTTTATAGAATGTAAATCTTCAAAACATTTCTCGGTATTTTGATTTTATCGATCTATTCGAAGCTTTTATAATTTCACCTTAGACGAATAAAATATAATAGGCCTGAATAAAGACTTTCATAATCTAGTTTACTCTATTGTAGTAAACACTCAAAGAAGGAAAACAAGAAAATAACAAGCCCTAAAGTAAGTAGGTTTAACCTTAAAAGTCGATGTAAAGGCTATCGTGGAACCCGGTTCACACGGCCCAAAGAAAATACACATGAAATTTATACAAGACCAGGGATCTAAAGGCCTACCAAAAATTCATTAGAATTAAACAGGACGGTGCTAAATTATGAGGTATCCGCAAAGGGTTAAATAAATACACACAGAAAAAGTATTTACAGTATTATTTACAACAAAATTAAAATGTAATAAATTAACTGTTAACAAATTATACGGGGTCATCTAACAATATGAAAAGTCAGCATTGTAAAAGACCATCGAACGACCACAAATCGTTTTAACCAAAAGGATATTTATTCGTCCATACAAAAATGGGTTATATGAATAAATTGTTTAAAGCCGAAACGACACGCACCGATGAAGATTAAAATAGGCTTAGCTACTCTAGTGACAGGTGTTCCCGGAATAACCTCCTGTCTTACGTCCCTTACCCGAAGGCCCAAAGTTACATAAATAACACTTATTGCACCTAATTAATTTAAAGGGGACGTAAGAAGAAAGAGATACTCCAAAATACGTGATACCAGAGTAGTGAAGCAATAACCCATTTCGGGAACCTAAGCGAAAGAGGCTCAGCCACGATGAGGGAATTAGACCCAAGTCGACAGGTGTGAATGCGATAGCGGTCTCCGGCTAGGAGAAACCCACAGACGATCCGAGAGAAGGAATTCGAGATGACAGAATTCCCTAAGGATGAAATGGCGAGGCAACTAAGACGGAACTTTCACGTGCCCATTGTGAACGGCTTCCCAAGGAGAACACTTGCAAAAGTAACTGGAAAAGCACAATTCGATGCAGCCGACAATACTGGCAGGAATCAATGGCAGAAAACCTCGCTGCACGAAGGAATCCAGTACGAGTCTCCAAAAATTAATGACGTCATGGTAAGTGACGGACAACGATTCAGCGGAGCAATCAGGCAGAATTTTCGAAACAGAATAACTTAAAAAGGGCTCACAGCCCCCATTTATATCCTTTAGTCTGAAGGGGAAAAAGGGAAGTAGGGCACAAAGGGAGGGGAAAATGAGTCGCTTTCCCTACGCAAATTAGACTGGTAGGCTGCAGAAGTTTAGGCCAAAAATGGTAGCCTCGAAGCTGGTCGATCTGCGATAAACACCATAAACTATGAAAAGAAAGGGAAAGCATGGGAATCTGAGGGCCTACCTTTTACAGTAGATGAAAAACTTCCTTACTGAGTTAATTTTCCTTAGCCGTAAGTTAAAGCATTATATTAGTGCCACATACCACAGTTGATGTTCAAATAGGAGAGCAGCCCGGCCTCCTAGCTTACCACATCGACTGCTGTGGGTAGGAGGACAATGTCTTCGAGCTGAAATATCCTCGTGCAGCTGCGCTCTTACTCCTGAGCAAAACCTGAAGGTGCAAACACAAAGCGCAAAATTTGGTTTACATCGTCGGTCATCTTGTGACAAGTTTTAAACTTGGGCGCCATATATTACTTTTTTCATGTAAATTATTAGTAGAATTAATCTTTTGATAACAAAAAACCAAAAATACATAAGATAACTAAAATTCAAATTCAAAGGTGATTGCCAAACGAAGCCAGTAGGTTACTTCCATAATTCGTATCGGCCTTTATTATTTGTTTTTTGTAAGAAGCTAACAATTTTAATGATGGATGATGATGATGACTCATAGGAACAAAATACGTGCCCAGTTTGCCAACTGATTAATCCTCAGAAAAGGCTAATTGAGTGTTCTGGATGTGCTAGGTGGTTTCACCTGACATGCCTAACTGTCAACTTGACACAGACCCAGGCGAGAGATATCTCAAGGTGGGTGGTTTGTTCAGAATGCCGAGGTGTCCAGAGAGGAGCATCAGCCGGCATTTAGGGATTCGGCTGGAACAATGCCTTTTTGGATCTATGCTTATATTTCCTTGATTTTTTTGCTTAGGTGAGGCTATTGAGGGGTGTGGTGTCCTTTATTTCAAAAAGAGCCAGGATTGGTTCGGTTGAAACCCTTGGAAAATTATTGGACAATGTTTTACAAATAAAGACTAATTTTGCTTGGTTCGGGCTGTTGTTTTTTTCCTTATGGTGCCCTTTTCTCACTTCTAGAATCAAGGTTTAAATCGCTGCCTATATAGAAGCAGTCTTCGCAGCTGGTCTGGTGCTGCCCAGCAGAGACCAACTCATAGTCAGAGGGACTAGAAAAATGTAAAAACCCCAGATGATGCCGCGAGGAGGAAATCTCTTTAAAGTTTGCAGACTTTGTCATTCGAGGAGCCATTCGGGAGCTTTCTTCAGATTGAAGGTTTGGCACCCTTTGCTGAGGACACCCTTGCCGAGCTTAGGGACAAATATCCATCAGCTTCAGGTAACATAATTTTTCCTTAAATAGCTGTAAACGGTGCACCTCCCATAGCAACTTGTGATTAGGTCAAAAAAAATTTTCCTTTCCTCTAGTCTCATCTGGAGGACCTGATGGGTTAACTCATGGGCATCTTAAATCTTTGTTGGGTCGTGAACTACGACTCTTGTCTAATTTGAAAAAATTGAGAATTTAGTCTTGCAGGGGGTAGTGCCTAATGGCCTGACGCATTTTTTTTATAGAGAATCACTCTGTGCACTGGCTAAGAGGGATAGGGGGGTACGCCCTATTGTTGTGGGGCGTATCTTCTGTCGCCTTGCGGCCAAGGTAGGTGTGTGACATGTCTCTCGAGCTTTGGGTGCTTACCTCAGACCAGTCCCGCTGGGATTTGCTACTCAGGGAGGTTGTGAGGCGGCCATCCATTCAGCCCCGCAATATTTGACTAGTGATACCTCAGGGCGGGTCTTTTTGAAGGTCAACTTCAAGAATGCTTTTAATTGCATTCATAGCGATGGTTTTTGGGGGGGCTGCCTATGAGGAGATGCCTTCTTTAAGCTAAATGTTAAATCAAGCATAATCCCAGTCAACATCACTCTTGCATGGCGGTGGGATTTTGAATTAGCTACGGGCATACAACAGGGAGACCTGCTGAGACCCGCACTGTTTTCATTCATTATATGTAAGCTCATTAAAAGCATAAATTTAGAGCTTAATATCTGGTACTTGGACGATGGTTCAATTCCTGATATCCCCCCCCCCTCAAAAAAGTTTTTGATGACCTTCAGTCTATCATTGCTGAATTTAACAAAATAGAGCTCAAGATTAATAGGATCAAATGTGAGATGACTATCATAAATGATGATGATACTCAAGCCATTCTTCAAAAATTTAAAACAGTTCACTCCCCATGTTAAGATTGTGGCTTTGGATGATTTGTCTGTACTGGGCTTTCCCATCACTGGGAAAGCAATCAGAGAGGCTATGGACAACAAACATGAAGCACTAAAGCGAATGATATCCTGGTTCTAATTAATTCATCTACCCTAAGCTTTGGTTCTATTTAAAAAAAGTATTTTCTTTACCTAAGCTGCAGTACATCTTGAGATCCTCTTCTGCCTACAGCGAGATGGCATCTTTGGAGTTTTTTGATGAATATGTTAAAGCTGCTGTCTCCAAACTAATCAACATTGATTTTGCAATAGGTTAATGGATTCAGGCATCTCTCCCTGTTGGGATGGGTTGCTTAATAATACAATTGAAACAAGACATTGCTTTCCCTGGCTACATATCCTCCTTGGTTTTAGTTAAGCCTTTTCTTTGCGATCTGTTCTTTCATCGGTTACCGGTTTGGCTCAAGTAGACAAGGTGGCTAGACCTATTGGAATTTGGAGGGAGATACGGAGACCAATGTTTTTGAGGCTGAAAATGAGAACCACTTGAAGGAGAAATGTTGGGATCTTCCTCTTCCTCTCTCCAAACTGAATAGCCTCAAAGAGAGGGCAGATCAGATTGCAAGAGTCCACCTGCTATGAGCGAGGCATCCTGATAGTGGCTCTTGGTTGTCAGCCATTCCAGTCTCACCTTTGGAAACTTTGTTGGATCCGGAAACCTATAGAGTTGCCATAGCTTTGAGGGTTGGTGCGTCAATTTGTTAGCCACATAGGTGTAAATGTGGATCTTGTGTTGATCATCTAGGTCTGCAGCTCTGGTTATGTCAGCTGGTTGATGAAAAGACCCCTAGATACTCCACCCTCAATGATATCGTATGCCGAACCATAAAAAGAGCGAGATTGCCAGCTGTTTTGGAGCCAGTCGGACTTGATCGAGGAGATGATAAGCGTCCAAATGTGATAAGAATGTTTCATTTTAGGAATGCAACGAGTCTATGTTGAGATATGACAAGTGTCGATACTTATTCTGAGAATATTATTACCAGCTCAGCTGCCTCTATAGCTTCAACTGAAACAGCTGAATGAAATTCAAAGAAAATAAAGTATTTTGCCCTGACTGAGAGGTTTCTGTTTGGGCCAATAGCTATCGAAACTAGCGGGGTATTTGGTTCTTCAAGTGGACGAGTTATTAAAGAAATAAATTCTTTTCTCAAGGAAACTACTGGCGACCCTAGGGAGGATGGATGTTTCAACAGAGACTAAGTATTGCTGTTGAGCGGGGCAAAGCAATTAGTATACTGAATGGGGTCCGAGTGGCTCATGGTGTTGACCTGAGTTTTATCTATACCTTCCTACGTTTTCTAATAAATAAAGGACATTTGACCCAATTTTTTGTAGCCAAACCTCATCTAAGGATATGACGTTGGGTTACTTCTGTGTATGGTTGTGAGTCAATGTCATATTCTCATCCGGCCATTTCTTGTATTGAAAGACAAATAAATTCCCTCAGTCTGGCTTTATATGATTTATTTCCAATTTCAGGAATTAACTTTGTTGACAGCCACTAAGTGAGTTCTGAGGTTATGGTATCTTCTCGAAGATTTAAGAATCAAACTCAACCGCATGTTCAAAATGAAGTCTGAAAAGCTCTTTATATAAAGGTAGACGAATATTTTTCTATTAATAGGCAAAACGCCTGAGTACGTAACGGAGTGTTTCACATTTTGGAGGTGCTAGAAAAAACGAGACTTGTTTATTCCCACCAATGTTGTACACATCCCAGGGATTTTGGTGGCCTAAGTACCAATTACCTTAAATTTATCTACATTGAAATTTACAATCCATTTTTATGGTAATGGCACTAAAATAATTCGCTGGGTAAATTGAATATATTACTCGGATATTTTGTTGGATTTCCTAATTTCGTAACATCCACAAAAAAAGTGTTAAGGGCGTTAATATAGATCAGATATATCAGTGGACCAAGAACTGATCCTTGGGCGACAATACTAGTGACCGATGTACAGTTGTAGTTACTTTAATTTAGTAGAATCGGCCTACGGTTGGTCATCCAGTTTTCGATCCATTTACAGTCAGTGACATAATACTTGGCACGAAAGCAGCGCGCCATCTACTAGGGTGTATTTTGACACATCGCCCTAAAGGTACTTAAGGAAAAGGCTACATTACTTTCTGCCGAAATACAAACAAGCTTGAAGCAACTGTATGTCATCAATGCTGATCTTATTTTAGGGGTCTTTCTCTTCTATTCGAAAGAAGGCCTTACATCATGAACACAAGTATGCCTCCCAGAACGTAACTGCAGCTTTGCTGAAAGCAGCGCTACTTACTGTTTCAAACAGATACAATTTTCTTCTCGAATGGCTAGTTTGCATCTGTGTACATCATCACATTTCCCCTTCTAAACATTAATGTGAGGGAATTCCCACGTGGCAGATCTTTAGAAGAAAGGAACTCCCATGTGCAGCAGAAGGCCCAGCTAGGCCTTAAGTGGTAAGCCTACCCCCCTTCCCATTCCACAAGCGGTAGCCTCGAATCAAGTTCCCCACAATTTTCCTTTATGCGGGCTAAAATAGCTCTGCAAGAAGATTCGAGGCTCTTCGAGAGTAGAGCTGTTTCCCGATAACCCCCAACTCCGGGGAGAGCATCGGATAAAAATGACGCTTGACTGCCCGGAAGACACACAGAGTTGAGGAGTCTTGCCAGAACCCAGAAGATTTCCCCATGGTTCCAAGTCAAGGGCTAACAACAAAGCAAAGTGACAGCTAGACTATTTTGTGTATTTGGAATTAGCCCCAGCCAGGAGGTAATTCCACTGAACGATCGCCAAGAGTGATTTTCCCGACTTCTTTCATCAACTCCTGTCGAAGCCCAACTCATTTCGGATAGCCAAAATACTCTCTCCCGGACCAGAAGTTATCCTCCCCCTTTGCTTTTGGAGAACCGTCATCACTCCAACCTCCCGCTTTGAAGTTCGAGCGGCCTCACCTCAAGAGCAGAAGACATCCGTAAGCCAACCCCCCTTCAGTAACCCAATTGAGTTAAGCTTCCCCCCTTCGTTTATTGATGTGATTTTTGCCCATTAATTATCTGAGGTAATTTTATCCTTCAATTCTCTTATTAATTTTTTTTTGTGAATAAAATTCTATTTTTGTTCAAGTCTCTTTAAATAACCTTGAACTTTGCCATTGTCCATAATTTACCTGACCTCGTTGCACTCTCTCGTTACTCAGCCCGTTTGAACGTGTGGTTGGTTTTCCGTCCCCTTTATCGGTTCGCTTTTAAGTTATTGGTCCTCTTCCATAGATATAATATGGTATTGATATAATTTAATGTCATACCACGACATATATATATATATATATATATATATATATATATATATATATATATATATATATATATATATATATATATATTATAATACATATTATATAAATCTGGTGTCAAGTGTGTTGGGGTTTTTACGAACCCGTGTCATTTTAATTTCGACATTAGAAGTTCCCTTGTTATTCACGTACATCCCTTTTATTTTAATTTTTGTATTGTACTGGCAGAAGGCAAGTTCATAATATTTGAAGAGCAGCGGAACGTAATCTATTTAGATTTTGTGTTGGACCCCAGGTAATTAATTTTTTTTTATTATGTTTGAATTTTGGAGACTCTCCTAGGTATTAATCCAAAAGAGTTAAGGTCTTTGATGTCCTAATTCGGGTAGGACCATTTTATTTTTTTTCCCGCTTAGAAACAGCAGATGTAGTTGCTGTATCTTAATTTGAGGGGGGGGGGATCAAGGCCTTCACGAATATTCAAGTGTTCGTTTCGCGTGGGTAGTGTCCTAGCTCGTTCGCGTATCAGTGTTCCCCTCAGTTAACTGCGTAAAAATGTCATCCTTCGAAAAATTCAAGAGTCAGGGTGAAATGTTAGGTCTGTCGGGCAAAGACCTGCTAAATTACGTACAGGAAGAAAAGAGGAACGAACGGGCAGAGCGAAGGGAATTGGAGATGGAGAAGAACAAACTAAAGATGGAGATGGAGGAGAACAAACTGAAGATGGAGGAAAACTAACTGAAGATGGAGGAGAACAAACTGAAAACGGAGATCGGGAACAAACTGAAGATGGAGATGGAGAAGAACAAAATGGAGGAGAACAAACTAAAGATGGAGATGGAAGAACGTGAACAAATTAGGCAGCATGAGCTGGAAATAAACCGAAATCAAATGGATTCTCTGTCCATCGGTTCCCGGGCTGAAACTTCCCAAAACCCCTAAGTCCAACTTCCCGCTTTCAATGATGCAGAGGACTTTGGGTCATTTTTTACCCATTTTGAGGAAATCTTCAAGATCAATAGATGGGATCTCGAAAATGATGGCGTCGCTCGCTTACTTCCCCTCCTAAATGCCAAGTTAAGGGATATCTTCATATCCCTTCTTTCGGAAGCAACTTTGGACTATTCCACGTTAAAGTTCGAATTGTTAGCCGCTGTTCATATGAATAGCGAATTCTGCCGCTCCCGATTCAGCCATGAAAGGATCCGCGCTGCCTAAACATTTCGACAACACGGGTACATCCTCCAAAGAAACCTTTTGTGTTGGCTACATGCGTGCAAAATTCCCCAAGTCTACGAGTCCCTTCTGGACTTCTTCCTTAGGGATTAGCTTTTAGCTGCCGTGGCTCCCAAAATTCGCGCCTTCATTAAGGATAAACGTTGCGCCACTTTCAAGAAGTGCTTGGAAGAGGCTCCCCAATCACCCCCCCAAGACTAAATTTTATGGCCCAAAGACCCCCCCTAATTTGGTTCCAAGATTTACCAAATCTCCTAGTCCCTCGAAGCCAATAAACTTCCATCCATCGGAACACCGAGACGTTTAGATCCTAGTTTCTTCTCCCCCGGTTTTGCCGTACCAAAATAACCCCATCGTCTGCTACACCTGCGGAGTTTCCGGCCATTACCACACGAACTGTCCTCAAAACTCCCGATTCGCAAACATTCAGTCCCACCAAGTACACCAAATCTGGGCCGCCCCTGATCCTCCTCCGTCGCCTCAGAAGACTCCCGAACCTCCCTCGCCCGCCAAAGACCAGGTCCATTAGGTAAATTTTCTCTTTAATGAGAACAACCCTAGTGGATTGAAGTTCGAGAACGGAACTATAAACGGTCGCCGAGTATCCACCCTCGTCCGTGACACCGGGTGCACCTGTATTATAGTGTCTGAGGACCTACTCCCCCCTGTTGGGCCCGGCCACAAGAAATTGCGGTGGTCCACGACTCCCTTGGCCGGGTGAGTCGTTTCCCAGTTATTCGTTGTCACATCGAGTGTGACTATTTGTCCGGTTGGGCCGAAGTGGTAGCGGACCCAATCCAGTTCTGCTCCGTTTTATTCGGTCAGAACCCCGTAATTCACGACCATCCCGTGGTCCAGGCCGTGATTACCAATACACAGGCAGCCTTGGAATCCCATGCACCTGTTCCCCTGAGTTCCAAGCCCTCCGAAGAGATAAGTTTTCCGGCGCCCAGAAGGAGTGCGCAACTCTCTGCCCCTTTGGGAGAAAACTAAAGCCCTCGAACGTGAGTCGACCCGAGGTAACAAACGAGTCTCGTATCCCGTGAAAAGGACTTATTGAGAGGTTTGAGACCTAATTGGACCTTAAGTCACGAGAACGAAGATTCAAGCCTGGCGCGAAGGTGCTGGTGCTACTTCCCACGGGAAGCAACAAAATCCTCAGCCAGTGAAAGGGACCCTACCCCGCCCTCGAGGCTAGATGACCCGTGGATTACCTCTTCCATACTCGGGCGGGAGCGAAGGTTTTCCACGTGAATTGTAAATATATATATATATATATATATATATATATATATATATATATATATATATATATATTGTATCATCAATGTTCCTAATTATGATTTTTTTGGGGTCCACTAAATTGTTAAGTTTTCTTTTTGTCACATATTTTTGCCTCCATTTAATTGTATCCTTTTTGGGGGGGTTCCACTGAAATGTCGCCAATGTTCTCCTGTGATTTCTCTTTTGTTTAAAATTGTATTAGTTAAATTCTCTATAATCGACCTGTTTAAGGCTGAGCTCAGATTTACGTTCTGTTTGTGTACACCTGTCGTAGCAGGTCAGAATTTTCCTAGACCTTTGATAATTCTAATTTGACTGGTTGTGATGATCCTTTCCTACGCAACTGCTCTGTAAAGCATCATTTTTCGGTGGGGAGATGTGTGAGGGAATCCCCACGTGGCAGATCTTTAGCAGAAAGGAACTCCCATGTGCAGCAGAAGGCCCGGCTAGGCCTAAAGTCGTAAGCCTATCCTCCCCCCTTCCTTCCACAAGCGGTAGCCTCGAATCGAGTCCCCCACGATTCACCTTTATGCGGGCTAAAATAACTCTGCAAGAATTTTCGAAGCCGTTCTAGAGTAGAGCTATTTCCCGCTAACCCCCAACTCCGGGGAGAGCCTCGGACATAAATAACGCTCGACTTCCCGGAAGAGACACAGAGTTGAGGAGTCTCGCTAGAACCCAGAAGATTTCCTTATGGTTCTAAGTCAAGTGCTAGCAACAAAGCAAAGTGACAGCTGGACTATTTTGTGTATTTGGAATTAGCCCCAGTCAGGAGGTAATTCCACTGAACGATCGCCCCGAGTGATTTTCCCGACTTCTTTTATCAACTCCTGTCGAAGCCCTCCTAATTTTGGCTAGCCGAAATACTCCCCCCTGGAACGAAAGTTACAGCCCCCCCCTTGCTTTTGGAGAACCGTCATCACTCCAACCTCCCGCTCTGAAGGCCGAGCGATCTCGCCTCACGTACAGAAGACATCCGTAAGCCAACCCCCCGCTCCCCTTTATTAACCCAATTAAGTTTATCTTCCCCCTTCGTTTATTGATTTGATTTTTGCCCGTTAATTCTCTGAGGTAATTTTACCCTTCAATTCTCTTATTAATTTTTTGGTGTAAATAAAATTCTATTTTTGTCAATGTCTCTTTAAATAACCTTGAACTTTGCCATTGTCCATAATTTACCTAACCTCGTTGCACTCTCTCGTTACTCAGCCCGTCTGAACGCGTGATTTTCCGTCTCTTTTGTCGGTTCGCTTTCAAGTTATTGGTCCTATCCATAGATATAATATGGTATTGATATAATGTAATGTTACAAACCGAAAATTAATGAACTCTTTCTGCATTGATTCAATGCAAGTTTCTCTGTTAAATCTCCCCTCCTAAATGTAGCTCACCGGATTCGTTGAGCGGTAGATCCAGGTAAGCATATGGGTCTGGGTGTTTTCCATTACGGTTGGTTTTGCCGTACAATCATAACAGAATCCGATTAAATGTCTGAGATACCATCAATGGTTATTTACTTATGGGCTCGCCTAACAGTAAGTGACCTATTTCTTAGCGTAGGTAAGGAAATTAGAAAAGTAGCTGTTTTGTAAGTGTATGGGTTCGATAGCCCACCCTCACAACTGAGCCTCTGGTCCTTAACCAGAAAATCCTGGCATTTTTGGCTGCGTAGCAGACCACTTAACCTCGCCCCGCCTCGAGGAAAACCAGATTAGCTGCTCAAAACCACATAATGATCTAATCATCGCATGTCGAACCGCAGTGAGCCTAACATTGGTTAAAACAGCAAGATTTCATCTAAGAGTTGATATTCAATTTCACAGCATATGCGAAATTAGAAGAGCGTTGGCCTAAAGCCAAAAGGTCCCCTTTCGGGCTAGCTGAAAGACGCTCTGAGAAAATCGATTAGTTGAGGAGACTTAATGCAGCCGTCCTCACCCCCTCTCCTTTCCCTATCCTCAGGGGGGTGGCGAAGTATATAATCAGATGACTTTGGAAAAACAAGGTAGATCGCGTTAGTCCTCGAGACAACTAAGTCCAGCTAGAGGCCCGTCTATTAACGAAAGGGATAAAAGAGAAGAAACTCATCCGGAGCCAGTTCCTGGTGTTCACACCGAATTTAGCATTCTGTCAAGAGAAGATCGTGTTAGTCATCGAGACAACTATGCCCGGCTAGAGGCCCAGCTACCGCGAAAGGTACTCTGAAGAAGCTCATCCTGAGCCAGCTCTTGGTGGTCACACAGAATTTAGCATCCTTCAAGGGTAGGTCGTGAGAGTCATAAAGACAGCGAAGTGCGTCGAGTAACCGGCAAATCCTTCGAAAGGATCTTAGAAGAAGCTCACCCTTGAGCCAGTTCCTGGTAGTCACACCGTACTTTTAGTTAACTTAGATTGAGAAGCAAGTTTAACTAACTCTCGTCAGAGAAACTCCCTATCCTGATGTACCCCAAAACACAGAGATAGTTCTCGCCATTGAGGAATACCTCAAAGTGAACTCCCTCAAGCCCCTTCCTTCGTCAAAGGATTTCCTCTTTTGCTCATCGCTCGTCAGTGCGAATTATTTCCAAAGTAACCCGAAGATTTGAAGAAACACACTTTCCCTGTCCCGTGGTGAAATCACCTCAACCAGAATACGTGTTTAACTCCATCTGCCACACACACCGAATTCATCTGGAGCTTTAAATCATTCCCCCTTCAGAACACATCTGGAACAGGCTGTCCATGCGCCGGCCCAGAAACATCATTCTTGAGACGACATAAAAAAATTGAGTCCAAAGTCAGACTAAAACCCGTGGGAATCTTGGAAGGTATTTAAACCCCCAGTATCTGTTTTGTTGAATGTCAATTTGCATTCAATTTTAAAGTAAACTTTTGTTCAACCATTACTGTATACTCAATTCTGTAATTTAGTAAGCCTCACTTAAATTTGTTTAATTCATTACTGTGGAGTTTGTTTGTTAAATTTCAATTTTTTTTCATGTTTATAATTAAAGGTCTAGTTTTTTTAGAAAAATTTTCCTTCAATCCTCGAAACGCTGAGCACGGCACTAGAAACCCTAGAAGATTAAAATACCGTAATAATAATCAAATATAGCACTCTTAGAGATAAAACTTAATCACGGAGTTTTGATGTACCCAACAAACGTATACGTACGAACACCATCACTCGGTCCTTGCTATACCACGACAGTAAGTTTATTCATGGTCTTATGGTCAGGCTCTGCTTCTGGCAAGTGAAATCGCTGAGGTCATATTGGTTTGTCGTATGCTCACGTCCTTGTATCTGGCTTTCGGTGTTGACTGTCTTAATGTCCTTGTGTAGAAACTATTGATATTAATGTTGGTCTCAATCTTGTTAGTTACTATTTTAATGTGTGTCTTTTACGAGTCCTTTTATCCTATTGGAAAAATGAGGCGTGCCTCCTTTTCTCCAATCCGACAACTGATGGAGCATATTTGGATGGAGGATATATGCGTTATCCAATATAGACGTGTTCGTATTTGCAAATCTGACAAATATCTGGTCAAACTGACATTCTTAGCAAATAAAATTTCGTCTTTCGCGGGTCCATGTCAAAACACCATGGGTCAGACTTCATCTATATCAGATTTATTAATCCTATGAATAGCTGTTTCAATTTTTTCCCTTATCACAGCAGTGGCAAACCAGTCGGCTCATATCCGTTTTCTTATGTGTGAATATTTGTGTGTTTACTGTCAGAGCACAGCGATTTCATTGCCTAGCGGTTTTGCATTATTTACAACTATACAGTTTGTTTTGCATTAATATATTAATTAGTAACAAATGGCATATTATTTAGTATTTGGTTTGTGTGTCCATTTCAAGATTTCATAGCTCCAACGGGGTGCTCAATTTGGGAGCTTCTTTGTTGGCTCTAATCTACCTTGTAATTGAGGACAACAGGAATACCTATCCAGCAACCCTTGATCATTCGGCAACATTTGGTACTGGCGATCACATTATTTTTCAGTATTGTCATAATGAATTCCTCGAAGTTATGGAACCACTTTTGAGTCTTTCTACTCTTACCTATGATCCTCTCCAAAAGCAGTTCATATTAAGTATGATATATCTTAGCGAGAAAACGTGACCTTTGGTTTATCGCAAGGGGCTGCCTGGATCTATTCCTCTCAATATCTATGATCCAAATATTTTTACACAATTTGTAGCATTTGCACATTATTTTATATTTGTCACGTTTCTGATCAATATACTATTGCATCCGTCTTTTCCTAACTCACCATAGACACTGATATATTCCCCTAGTATTTAAATACATGATCCGGTCATCAGAAACCTTTTTTACATTTTGTAAATAAATTTATATCCAAAACATTTACATATATTAAAAATGTAAGGGGCTGGCAAATGCTCCGGGAAAAAACGACCCTAGTAACCGATGGCCATGATAAACTATTTTAATTGATACGTGTTTTGCAGACAGTATTCAATCCGCTTTAGTATGTTCCTCCTCTTCGCTGTGTTTTTCGGTATATAAACTTTTTATGTGGAACGGTGTAAAAAGCTTGTTTGATATCGAGATGGCCTATGTTGATCAAATGTTGAAATCATTTCGACAAAAGATAAAGTCAATTAGTTCAGCATGAGCCTGTAGCACCCAAATTGCATCTTAAGGTAGGCCTGTGTCCCCAAATTACAAGGTAAGGTAGTTTCAGCAAGGAAACTCACAAATGAGCACCCGTTTGGACCTATGAAATCCCGAAAGTGGGTACATGTATTAATTACTGCGATAATAAGCCATGTAATAAGTAATAAGCCAATGTAAAATAGAGATCAATATACTTATATTACAACTGTACATTTATTAAGTGAGACATGAGATAAACAAGGGAATAGCTGGAGTTTCCTCGCTGTTGCACAAACTTATCACGCAAGGAAACAGCTGCAAGACGAAACAATCTCAATGGTAGATAACAAGGGAAAGCCGAGCAAATTTAGTGTGGTAGGTCTTTTAACCGGTTAAATGTCGACGACCTATGAAATGAAAACGGTCTTACTAATATAGGGTGACAGCCCGGCTTGAGAAAAATGTGCGTAATTACATTAAAAGCGCACACACCGCCTTCGACTCCGCCCAACTGTAAACAATGGAATTATCTAATATATTTCTGATCATTAGCTCCGCCACACGTCTAGATTAGAGAAAAAGAAGTCACATCCCCTGTAAGTGTAGGGGGCCTATATATAAGCGGACTTAAACATATAGAAGGAGACTAAAATAGAGAGAAAGAATCAGTAAAGTGGTCTGTCAAAATAACTCGCTTATCATTTTGTTATTATTAGCGTCACGAGTACGTTACTCTTCCTTAAGTCGTCCATTAGCCCCAGTGACTTAACGTTAGCGGAAAACTTACACACATCCTCATAGAACTCGAACTATTGCTCCAATTTTAGGCAGGCCCAAGCGAAGAATAAAGCCTACTTATCGCCGCTTTCCTTCTACTCCTTTTCCTTCAACCCCGTGATTAACAATGTACCTTCTTGAACCCGGCCTAGAAGCTTATTCGCCGTGAGAAACGTTGGGTATCAGAGCAAAATCGACTGGGAGACAAAAGTAGGCCTACTACCTACAAACTCAAATACACTCCTATATACCTTCTATACCTGGCGCAACCACACTCCCCAACTTATAAGCTTCCGGGTAGAAACTCACGCACTGTTATTCATTAATTTATGGCTCACAGGTTCTCTACGATCCTCTATCAAACATTGGACTCCAAGAGTTTACTAGCGACTGAATTAACCCTAGAGCACTGGCCATATTTTCCTGTAACACAGCCACTGAACTCGGGTATATTATTCCCGATTTGGGAAAATAAAATAAAAATAGGTAATATACAAATATATTAATCCTCTCATGTACGCACTAACTATAAGGCATGTAAATTCTAATTAAACTAATAAAAATCCGTACTCACTTTAAGAAAGCTATAATTATAAAAATACCAAAAAACAGTCCAAAAAAATACCTTCCATAGAATTCGCCCAAACGTTCGCACAGGCCTCCAAGCATGTCAAGCTCTCCTCCCAGGGCCTCCTCATGACACCAACGATGCACAAACTGTAGGGAAGAGAGTCGGAATAACACTTTTTTTTTAGTTCACCAAAAATGACTAATTGTTCAATATAATGTTTTTCCTGTTATGAAACCCCTTGAAACCACCTAGAAATGACTCCTAAGATACAATACAGACTATGTCCTATGACCGCTCACACCAAGCATCTCCATTGGTGTCTATCCCTTGCACCCTCTTCCACTGATATGGAAACTTTTCATTATTTTTCACTATTTATTGTCATGAGATTGTGATAGTTAATAAAATGAACCTGATGGCTTCAGTTTTATAAATCTAATACATTTGCACACACCCACACGAAAACAAAACATTTTAAGTTTATTACCTACCTCAGCCTGAAACGCAATCACAGCAGTAAGGAAAGTAATGGCTCGGGTAGATAGGATGGCGGCAGCTGTGACAACTGAAGCGTGTCTTCTTGTCTGCCTTTGACTGACACTTGCTGCACCCTACCATGGTTTCCCTCACCTCAGCTGCCGATGGTCCTGCACCTGCACCCATGCCAGGAGGAGGGGGTTTAGGGAACACACCTGCCTGACGACCAGCTTTACCTCTCGATTCTGTGTTGGGGTGTTGAGTCGTTCCTCAGTTGAGGGCCTAATGAGTTGCAGGGCCAATTCTTGCATGCACTTCCGTCTCTGAAATGGCGCTGCCTCCTACCCTAGCAGTGTTGCTCTGGTAAATGATCCACGAATTTATGACACTCGCATTCAGCATCCCAAAAAACATACACAATAGACACCTATTTGTCTTTCTGCTGCAGTTATAAGTTGCACACATCTGGTCTATCGTGTCGACCCCTCCTTTTGTTGCATTATAGAAGTCAATGATCTCAGGCTTCCCACTTACATTATCCACCGATGCCTGTGTGTACATACTTGACAGCAGGAGCATATTCCTCTTGCTTGCCTGTGTCCTAGGGATATATGAAACGACTTTCATATCTTTCGTGTACAGGAATGCTGAGTTTTAGGTGTGCGGGTGTCCTTCTGCCTCATTAACTCAGGGATTTTTGCCTTCTTCACCCTCACTGTCCTCACCACTGTCAGCCATTTAGTGAGCATGTCCTGTATGAGTGGCACATACGTAAGCCAGTTGTCGGTGGTGATGTTTCTGTTGGTTTGGCGGTAGAGGCGCCTGAAGTCTTTGGTGAACATGTGGCCGAGTCGCAATCAATGTCTTGCTGTTGTACCATGTTTCCCTAGGTAGATAATACCTTGCAACCTGTAATTACTTTCCACATCGTTTACCACAACAATTTTTATTCCATATTTTGCTGGATTATATGGGATATACATTCTAAAAGGGCACTTACCCCTAAAAGCCAGCAATTGCTCATCTGATGTGAGTTTCGGTCGATGTGTATTTGTCCTCCAGCAATAAACATGTCCCACACAGCCCTCACTGGGGCGAATTTGTCAGTGGCCTGCCTCCGCTCCCGTGTGGCTATGTCGTCAGACCTGAGGCATTACAGCAGGAGGAAGCAAAAACTCCCCGCATACATTGCTGCCTTGTGGAAAGGAGCTCCTACACAGGGCACCACAACTCCTTAGTATTCAGGTGGTTATCTTTTCTGTAACCACTGAATATAAGGACACCTAGCAAGGCACGTTTGTATGCTGCTATTGTTTGTTCTGCAGTCGCTGTTTGTCCTATGTACCTACTGAAAACAACATCAATCTTCTTGTTGGTGAACTCCAAAATCAGATTCACCATAGCATCAGTCGCAAACACGCGAAAATACTCTTCAGGTGTGGTGGTTTTAGGAGCTGATTTTGGGGGGCTGGCCTAATTGATGCCACAATATTTTGGGCTGCTGTCCTGGTTGCTGCAGTTACCAGAGACCTTATGTGCCATACATAGCCTAAGCGAATTTTGACTGTTGTAAAGTAAAAAGTCACTAACAACTCCCCATCGTCTGCATGTCGTCGACGTTGTCGCTGGCGATCAGTAGGAGCAGTAACAACAGTATCAGGAATGGCAGCAGGAGCAGCAGCAGCTTAGGTGGCAGTAGGAGCAGCAGCAGCAGGGGTGGTTGCAGGAACAGCAGAAGGGATGGCAGCAGGAACAACAGCAGCAGAATAAGGGTCGTCAGGGTCATCAGAGCCTGATGACACAGCAATGTATTGTACAGGAACAGCAGCAAAGTTGCATGAAGGGCCAGCAGTAGGCTTATCAGCTGTTTTGGCGTGGGTAGGAGGCGAAGGGCAGGGGGACGCCTAAGCCTCTTTATCTTCCCCCCACCCGCCTTTGTTTGCTTGCATCGGCGAGGAACGTCTTCTCCAGATATACCTTCTGAACTTTAAGCCATTTCATGTGGCTCTGGAACATATTATTTATCATTCTCACTGTCATAAAGTACATCAGTTTCAACGTTATCATTATCGTCGTCACTATCTGGAGTAAAGAGAATTTCACCAAGCTCCAACTCACTCAGGTTTTGTTCTTTCGCCTTTTTAGGCACAAGTTTGCAATATTTATCACCCGAAATAAGAATTACAGCCTGAAAAGAGAGAAATTGATCACTACACCATCGCTATAACTTCTCTTTGTACGCTATTATCACTGAACTCGGGTACAGGTTGGCCAGCATTTTTTTTTAATATATTAGCACTGAACTAGAGTAAACGGTACCTAAACATGGGTCTAGCGGAAAATCAAAGCAGAAGAGTGGACCGACATGACCTCACTCTATGAGAGCGTATGAGGGGGGGGGGAACTTCTTATCCCCTTTTCTTTATTTATCTATCTTATTCTTGCTTTTCACTTGGTTTTCTCGATGCAAGTTGTACTCCTCGAATTTTTCTTCTTCTTGTTTGGGGGGTTTATTTCTTCTTATTCCCATTTATTATTTATCCATATTATTTTAGCTTTTCACTTTATCCAATCTATTTTACTTCTTCTTGACTAAAATTCCTTATTTCTTTTAAGTTGGCCCTTCAAACATTTGTCTTCCATTTATCTTGACTTCCGTATTCTTCTTGGCTGGTTGGTCGTTAATCTTCGTTTTTCTTTTCTTGATGCATCTTCATTTTTCTTGGTGCTTCTTGTTGAGTTGGTCCTTCAAGCGTTTTCTTTTTTCCATTGACTTCCGTATTCTTCTTTGAGCTGGGTGCTTAATCTTCGTTTCCTTTCTTGATGCATCTTCTTCGAATTTACTTCTTCTTCTTGATGAGTTGAGTTAGTCCTTCAAGCCGTTTTCTTCCCTTTTCTTTCTTGACAGATCTTTATAAAAGTTTTTGGACTCCTGAGTTTCGAACGCGGTACCGTTGGATTTGAACGCCAATACTCTAACCTCACGACCGGCTTTAGTCCGTTTCTGGTTGGTAATTTCATCGGCCATTTATATTATCGAGTTGGAAGGAATTTTCTCTCATACATTTTTCGCACCCCTACAAGCGTTCGCTACACTGAAGCTACACAGACTCCCAACGTCCTGCCTTGGGAGGGAGGAGGAGAAATGCGCATGACGTCACTAGCCGCGTGCAAACTATACCCATGCTCAGTGCTCCAGGGTTAAGGAAGATAGTCCAAAAGAAAAGATTCTTAGTATCATTCTTTATGCTTTATATACTATTCCCTCGCTACTAAACCTTTTGAAAATTGTCCCTGGGGATTTTAATGGTTAACTTATTGGATACTCTTAGGTGGATCAGCGAGATTTGTTAAATTGAAATATTTATTTTGGGGTTAATCAGCAGTTAAAAGAATATTATATTCGTCAAAAGTTATCAGGTCTTGTATTCTAAATTACTTATATCTTCAACGATAAAAACATTTGCAACATGTTCATTTAATCTATTCATTTCCTGTGCCAACGGTAACGCCAGCCACATTGGCCGATAGCTTTTGGTCGCTCAAAGAAATGATGTGTTTACTTTTCAGTTCAATATTTACCATCCTACAGCATAGTTTCGGGTAGGCGTGGTCGTTGGAGATAAGAACGGAAAAAGTTTATTGGTGAAAAGACATATCTCGTCTTTCGTGTTGTTCCCATTTCTTCAGTGGGAGAAGACTGGTTTAAATAACCAGACGTCTGAGCTTCGAGTCCTTGCCGGGGCGATGAGTTTTTTCCTCGTGATATATCTATATATATATAATCGATGGGGTTTCTGTTAGCCAGATGAATCTTTAATTTGATCAGGAATGAGAGTACATAGCATGCGAAGAAATTCATCCTCATTTATTGGGTATAAACAACGTTTAGAGCTGTCCGCTCATCCTAGGGTTCTATGATATAAAGGAATACATAATTTAAAATAAAGTAGAATATTAAAAAATTCGTCTAGAAATTAGAATATTAAAAGTGTTAATAAATATCTACAAAAAGAGAGACTTTTTTCCTATAATACAAACCCCTAGAAAATACATAATTTATAATGAGTTAGAATATTAAAAGTCCTAGAGGAATAAAAGGGAGAACCATCAAAACACTCACCATCGTTGGTCTGACTTGAGAGAGAAGTGGAGAGCGGGGAGTGAAGTGGGCATAGGTAAGATTGTATTAGTAGTAGAGCTATGTTATAAGAAGGGAAGCAGCAGACGAGTCACAATAAGACTGGGGGCACGGGATTTAATATAAAGGGATTCCAATATTTTTAAGCTTTGCTCAGTGTTATCTTGATCAAGTATTGTAAAATTATCTATACTTATATCCGCGTTGCATTTGATTGCATGTGCTCTGATGGGGGATGGTTCTTTTCGATGAAGTGGTTTTTCAGTATGGGCGCTGATGCCCGTACTGATATATATATATATATATATATATATATATATATATATATATATATATATATATATATATATATATATATATATATATATATATTAGTGTGCGTAACGTTAGTAAGGATGGAATTTCAAAATAAAATGATGTTAACAAGAAACCCTTTATTCTTTTCTTTTTCCCAAAGAAAAAAAATGAGAGAAATTTCTTTTTGATTAGACGATACCTTCATGCCGCGTAGATACATTAGTTTTGTTCAGGGACGGGAGAAATTGTGTTATATTACACAAATTAGTAATAAGTTCTTCCACGTAGTCAGTCTTCCTTTTTTGGCCGTCAGATACATTTTTCGGTGCTCTTCGACGACGTGCAGGAGGCATTACAGCTGGTCCTTCGACTTCGTGCGGTGGTTCTTAGTGAAATCCTGCACCAGAGCGACTCCTCGTTCCACGGCGTTCTTGTTGACGAGAATGCCACCTACTCGCCCTGCCCCGGTTCGGAATACGGGGTTTGTTTCCCACAGGGCAAGATCGACGTAAAGGAACCCTTTGCCGATTTTCAGCAGATCCATGAATTTCTCAGTGTTTTTCGTTACGAAGGATGCAACGGTTTTGTTGTCAAGTCATCCTCCTTGACGCAAACCTTGGGTGGAGGTTCCTCTGACGCCTCCATGCTTCAGAGGTTGGCAACAACATTCTGCTACTTTTCCAGGGACAGCCCATCATCCAAACGCCTAAGACCAACTGTCCCTTCTGACAGTTACCACATGTGACGCCCCAACGCTTTCAGCCCTGACTCTCTGATCGCCTTGTTCGTCTCTTTCGCGATGGCTTTGTAAAGGTGAAGAATTCGCCCAGCTTTGGAGGGAAGTGTGGCATTGACTACGCGTCCGTCCACAACACCTTTGTTTGTGAGGGAGGGCATAAGTTTTCCATCCCAGTGGAGTGTGAGTGGCACATCAGGAGCAAAGTTTTCCTTCAGCTCTGCAGCCTTTTCCTGGCGATGACGTATTCGCTGCCGATTGATCGTGTTCGCGCTCAACGACAATTCTTTAGTGTTCCCTGCCAGCTCCTCCACGAATAGAAGCAGCACGTGTGCAGATTGATTTACATGTATGTTGGTTCGGTCCAGAGCAGCAGAAACTTGCGGGAAGATGATTTTGTTCTGCGATGGTGCATGGCGGGATCGTTTTGGTGGAAGAGTTACGATCACGGCTTGATCTTCAGACGAAGCGGGCGAGGTCGAACACTCAAGTTCAACGGTGGCCTGCCTTTCTGCTAACGCTTGACTTTTCTTTGCAGCCCGACCTCTTTAATCGCCCCCTCGCAGCTGAGACCGTATCTCTTTTTTCCACCCAGGCCGGATCCACACCGCCCATCTTCCCCTTCCTGCCTGGCTTCCTCTGAGCTTAAAGGAACTCGCGGTCCTCCTTAATCTTAATCAAGTACATGGCGTCATGATATGCTACATTGAACAAATTTTTTAGCGAAGCAACGAAATTGTCTTGGTTTTCCTCAGCTTGCCACGTTGTTCGGGATTTTGATTTCTTCAATTCGTTGTACCCTTTAGTGCAGACGCCGTACAATCTTTAGGCTATCACGCTGGTCAATGGTCTGAATATTCGCCTTAGACTACTAATGTTGAACTTCTAGTGCCGTATGCCGAACTGAAAACGTCAAATCACGTGGGTTTAGCTTTACGTGGTACTGCAAAACACACAGGACCTCCTCACAGTTCGGGTGAACATTCGATGGCAGCTGTTGAGTTGCTGGGGCACCTAGGAGCCATAACTTGTCAGCGTACCTCGTGAAAGACATCTATAAAAAATAAAAACACAAATCAATAAACACGAGAATAAGACGGAGATCTGTCCATAACACAAAGCAATACTGAAACCACTTCTTGCACTGCAAAACTGTAAGAGGCGAGACCATGCCTTCGTTGCATGGGATGGTGCAATAAGGACAAACTTCCTAATCAATACCCATAAAGGAATGAATATACAATTACCAACTCGTACAGTTTTCAAGCAGTATTGATTGCATATAAAGCAAATTCCAGTAGTTTTTTAGTGAGTTACGATATTCAGTCACTTTTTACAAACATACCAGTTAATGAAACAAAGACTATTATTTTAGACAGAATTTTTAAGGATTCACCAACCTTCCATGGTTTCAGTAAATCAGAATTCAAGTCTTTGTTGGACCTTGTTTTTGGTGGGTCGGTGTTTACCTTTGATGGCCAGATTTACCAAAAAATTGATGGAGTTGGTATGGAGTCCCCAATCGGCCATTTGGCAGCCGAATTTTTCATGTCTCATTTGGAGAAGAGGGTTTTTTCTGAAGTTCCTGATCCATGTAGGCCAACTATCTATACACGTTTTGTAGATGACTCCATAGCTATATTTAAACAACGAGATCATGCTTAAATCTTAAATATACAATGAAAACTGAGGGTAATAACACTCACTCCTTTTTAGAACTTTTAATAAGAAAAAATAAAAGTAATCTAGAAACATCAGTATATAGAAAACCGACTAATACGAGGTTAGGATTAAACTTTTTTAGTTGCTTAGATTTGAAATAAAAAATCTCATCCATTAAGACCCTTCTTTACCGCGCATACAATCTCTGTTCATCCTACAATTTTATAGACAAAGAATTTCAGTACCTTAAATCTTTCTTTATGCACAATGGTTTTCCTTCTTTTATTGTAGAAGAGTCAATCCGCACATTTTTAAGTGGATTGTATCAACCAAGCCACCCTGAGATAACAGTGGCAAAAGACAAACATTATTTAATAATGCCAGGGCTGGGTATTCACAATAAAGTCCTTAGCCAAAAGTTACACATATTGCCAAGGAAATACTTCTGTCAAATAAAATTTCAAATTGCCTTTGTTAACAAAATAAATAGAAAATCTTTCTTTACAATAAAGGATCCGGTTCCAAAGAGTCTTCGGAGTTCGATTATACACTTATTTAAATGTCCTGGGTGTTCCCCAGGCAAATATATCGGAAGCTCCGTGAGAACTCTGAAGGCAAGATTCTCTTACCATATGGGTATAAGTAATAGAACCAGTAAGATACTTGAAACCAAAGAAAATTCAGCGATAATAGATCACGTAATAAAGTGTAAAAATGATATCTCCTTAGAAAACTTTGGAATTCTGAATTCGTACAAATGCTCTATTACCAAGGGAATCTTAGAAACACTTTATATAAAACAGCTCTCCCCGAATTTGAATAATGATCTCTCGTCGGTTCCCTCCTTGTTACCTGAATTCGTTTGGATGTGGGTAGCGGGGCGCAGTTTTGGAACTTTTGGATCGGTCGGAGCACGTAACACGCTCGTTGGCAAGGTTTGTGATTTTGTATATTAGGTTTTGCCAATTTTTCCTTCAATCATTCGTTTAAAATTCATTTTAAAACAGTTTTATATAATAAATAGATTCATAAATCAAATCTTCCCTACCTTAATAGATTTTAGCAATTATACACTCGCTAACTAGAAATAAATATTTAAAATCCTTCCCTAGTCTCTCTATTGTAAATTTGAGCCCCATTTCGAAATATTCCCTTTAACTCTAAATTTGAAATTCAAAGCTAATACTAAATAGTAAAGTTCTAGATGTACATTTAGCAGTGTGCTCTCTTAACAGTGCAAAATATTTTGTTTCGTTTATTTGTATTTTAGGCCTAAGAAGATGACCGTATTGTGGTCGAAACGTCGCCGGTAAATAAAAAGGACTATACCAGCTATTTTCCTCGCCTTGGGATTTCTGTTAAACAATATATATATATATATATATATATATATATATATATATATATATATATATATAGGGAGAGAGAGAGAGAGAGAGAGAGAGAGAGGGATAGATAGATATATAGATAGATCAACGATATTGATAGATAGAAAAAGGTGTAATGGATAATATTAGACGGTATAGATACAAAAGTGTTATTTTAATCAGAGTGCTGGTGAGCTTGTACGTCTGACAATTGCTACTTGTGTGCCTTATTAGAGCCTTTTATACTTTATTTTGGATAAAAAGGCAGTTATCCTTCATTTATAGTTTAAGCCCATTTTGTATTTAAAGTGTATATTACTTTTTAATATATATAATATTTTCTTCCTTATTGTGTATATTCTCTTTCCTTTGTCTTTTGTTTTTATTTGCCTCTTTCGGATCTTTTTGTTTTTTTTCTCCAGTTCGTAATTTTCTCTTTGTTGTCTTGCTTACTCATTTTTTTTTAGAATTTTAAAACTATGTGCATGTATATAAATATCTACTTTTATATATATATATATATATATATATATATATATATATATATACATATACACATATGGTGGGTTCGGGAGTGCATGCGCAATATATAACCTTAAGTCCTAGCCTTAACTCTTAATCTTAGGTCATAGAAGATAAGGTTACTTAGCCTCTGCCTCTTAACTGTTGGAGTACTTCCTGCTCGTGTTCCCCCTGCCTTTAACTGAATTTACGTCCTACGACCGATTGCCGGGCGGTATAACTCCGGCAACCCCATTGCCTTGTGGGAGCCCTTGGAAGGGCTAAGGCTTCCGGAATAAACCTGGAGATCAAATCTGCACGGTGCTCGTGAATTAGGCGATAGTCCAAGGAGGGACTTTATGTCGGCAGAACACTGCAACCTAAACCTGCTCCAGTCGTCCTGGATCATTTCCTTGCCACTGGACTCAGGAGGGGAAAGTGAAGATGGTGGACTGAAGAATGCACACCTACTTTCTACCTTAAATATAATCGTGCAAGTTATCACTCCATGCATTGCTCATTCAGATACACTTTCTTAAAATACCCTACCCATGTAATTTAGGCATGAGACTAAAAGACCTGCAGCGATGGCCATGTCAGTGACGGGGGCAGGCCTTGGACTGGATGGAAGCCTCTAGTTGGCAGGCCGCACCTGTGACTCAGAACACATGATCATTGGAGGTTCTGAAGTATTGGAGCTCAGCCCTCTTTCAGTGTCTGTCTCAGCAAGTGGGCAGCCCTGTTTTAGGGACAGCACTACCAATTTCTATCAAGGAAGGGTCAATAAAAGGCGAACTAAACATTGCTACTCACATCCCACGCCTGTGGCCGACTACCGCAGCTACCAGGGCATCCCATGATTGCGGTGAATTAACAAAAAAAGAGACACCTGACCGTCACTACTTAGAATGTCAGAACATTGCAGGACACCACCCCAAGCCTACCAAAATGAAGAACTGCGCTCATAGTAGCAGAACGAAAACGCTATGATGTAGACTTCGCTGCCATAAGTGAGACTAGACTTGCAGAAGCTGGCTCACTTGCGGAGACAGCAGAAGGTAATACCTTCTTTTGGCAAGGACTGCTTTCTGACCACCCACGACTACATGGAGTCGTTTTTGAGGTCCGTTCCTCTCACCTAAACTCAATACTAACCATGCCCACAGGAGTTACTGAAAGAATCTCAGTATGGAGCATCCCTTCAGCTAAGTCCCAGTTCGCCACCCTACTCACCGTCTATGCGCCAACACTTCCCTAAGACAATCAAACAAAAGACCTCTTTTACTTCTGCCTCCAGGATACCTTACAACGTATACCTAAAAGTGACAAGATTATCCTTCTCGGAGACAGGAACGCCAGAGTAGTGAACAAGAACCATCTTTGGGAAGGCGTTCTTGGTCGTCACGGAGTGGGGCAATGCAATGCAAATGGTCTCAGACTCCGTTGACTTTTCCCAGAGCATTCCCTATCAATTACAAACACCATGTTTCAGCTCCGAAACAAAAATAAAATCACATAGATGCACCCCAGGTCTCGCCACAGAAATCTATTGGATTACAGCATAGTCCAGTAGCGAGACCTGAGTGAAGTTCAAATCGGGCTGTAATGGGAGGAGCTGAAGCCTCTACTGATCACGGATTCGTAAGAGCTAAGCTCAATATAAGAATAAGACCAGCAGTCAGGAAAATTGCCCTGAAACCTAGATTAAATCTGATAGCCCTCAACGATCTTGAAATAAAAACAGCCTACCATCTTCCCTCGCTCAACTACCAGATGTTGCACCACACTTAAACACAAAACTTTCATGGTAGCAAAATTGTTACCGTCCATAAGAAAAGAGGAGACAAAACTGTATGCAGCCATAGCCCTGGCATCACACTCCTCTCAAATGCTAGCAAAACTCTAGCCAGCATCATGCTTACACGACTACTTACCCACGTTGCAGAAAAGATCCTGCCGGAATCACAGTGTGGTTTTCGAAAAGAAAGGTCAAGCATAGATATAGTTTTCGTTGAACGACAATTCCAAGAAAAATGCAGAGAGCAACACCAAAACCTGTATATTGCTTTCGTGGACCTGACGAAAGCTTTTGTTACTGTAAACCGCACGCTACTATGGCAATTACTTGAAAAATTTGGCTGCCCACTCAATTATATTAAAGTACTTGCTGCACTACACAGCAGGATGAACGCTGTTGTTATTGCAGGGGGTAAAAAATCTACCTTTCTGAAGTGAGTGTTGGTGTTAAACAGGGTTGCGTTCTTGCCCTTGTAATATTCAGCCTGTTCATAGCTGCTGTCACCCATTTCGTCTACAATAATATCATTGAAGACGAAGTGGAAGTCACTCTAAACTACAGGTTGGATGGAAATCTCTTTAACTTAGCCTGCCTTTGAGCGAAAAAACTAATTAATACCAAAACAATCATAGAGCTTCAATATGCGGAATATGCTGGCTTTGTCAGCCATACAGATCAAGGGCTCCAGAGCATCCTTAATTGTATATGTGGAGAATATAAACGAATGGGACTAAGAGTTAACACGGAAAAAACACGCAAGTGTAATTCTATCGCATAGGCCAAGGTGTAGGACATATAGCCAACCCACAGGTCACTATAGGAGAGGACCAATTGAAGGAAGTCCAACACTTCACATACCTCGGATCAATCCTGTCAACTGACTGCTCCCTGGATGACAAAACCACCAGACGAATTTTCCTTGCATCAGCCGCTTTTTAGAAAACTTTCAAGACGGGTCTTCAATAACGACAACCTGACCATGGCTACCAAGCGTTCAATATATCTGGTTACCTGCCTTACCATCTTGCTCTATGGTTGCAAATCTTAGGCACAATATATAAACATTAGATCGCTAAGCTAGAGAGTTTTCATACAAACTGCCTGAGACTCATCCTGGGACTTCATTGGTGGGACAAGGTGCCACAAGTCATCATTAGAGAACGCATGCATACATCTTCACTGCCTTCACTGGAGGAAATCCTGAGCCTAAAAACAACTTCAGTACACTAGCTACATTATCCGCCAGCCTGATCATCGATTACTGCGGATTACCCTGTACAGAACTTTCTGTGGCGCAACGATCTGTGGAAGGACAAAAAAAGAGGCTAAAGGATCACCTACAATTTTCCCTCAAAAAGTTTAACAAGAAACAGGGAGCCTAGAGACCGATGCTACCAATAGAATCCTCTGCCGCGCCATAGTATACAACGGAGCTAACTACTTCAGCACAAATTACAACAATGCTGCCATAGACCGCGGGGCAAGATGACACCAACAAATACAATAACCCAATATCTTCGACTTTTTTGAAAAAGGCTGTACCAATCTTGGCGGACTCTGCAGCCATCAATGATCTCACAGAAAATAATCATCAACTAAACATCATCAAACTCATCCATGTATGGAGTGAGGTTGTCATCCCCAACGAGATGGACAACATTAAGCAAGTAACCATATTCATATATATATATATATATATATATTCAGTATTTGCTCGTTGATAATATATTTATGCTATAAAACCAACTAAAAACCCAAAGTAGTAGCCAAAATCCCTATAAATTTAAGGATTAAGGCGACACCACCTTTTAAAAAAAAATATAACGGGCATATTTTGTTTCTAATTAAAATAAAGTAATGAGTCCATATTATATTTATCAGTAATTTGGTTGGGAATACTTCAATATTAAAAACGTCATATTTGTTTTTGTTTGTATAGATTTATGGAAAAAAATAATTCTTATTTTCGGGTAAAACGCCGTTTTTTATTCAGACTAAAATATATTTGTTTTTGTTTGTATAGATTTATGGAAAAAATAATCCTTATTTTCGGGTAAAACGCCGTTTTTTATTCAGACTAAAATATTAAATTTAATTTGCTTTAATCCTGTGGAAAGTTTGGGTTTTTTATTTTTCCAACAATTAGCATAATTATTTTTATAATTTTCACTCATAATAATATAATTTATTACCTTAGATTTGTTTTAATTCGATTTAGATATCGTATAGATTAAATAATCCTTAAAACTGGCTAAAATCCCTGTTTGAAAGGCCGTGTTATTGCGTCAAAAATGCAGAAAATAGAAAATGATTGACGGTGGACTTATCTAATTAATTAATTCAAAGAACTATATCCCTTTTTGCACTAAAAGCTCATCTGGCACTTATTTATTTATTTTGATAATGTAGCAAAATCAGGGATCAAATTGAAACCTTGCTAGTCATATGTTTTTTTAAATTTTTAAATGTTAAACAAGTTTGTACATATTATTTTTCTAACTCATAAGCTGTGTAAGTGTGAGAAAAAGTTGGTATATGTTGTTTTTTTTACGTAAAACAAGTTTATTTGTGTGTTTTTCTTGTGCTGCTCTATATAGTTGAAGTTATTTTCTCCAGGTGTTTCAGATTCGGCAAACTTTGTTCTTCTACACCGGGAATAGTTCTCTCATTTTACAAATTGAAGACCGCTCTACAGTGAACTATCATTATTATTATGATTATTATTTAGTTATTATTATTATACATCATCGTCATCCTCATGATCATTATAATCATCACCCTCATTGTCGTCATCATCATTATTATCATCGTCTTTATCGTCATCATCGTCATTATTATTATCATCGTCGTCATAATAAATATCATCATCAGCATCATCGTCATGATCGCCATCATCATTTTCATCCTCATCGTTATCATCATTGACATGATTGCCATAATCGTTCTCATCATCCGAGTCATCAACATTTTCACAATCATTATGAACATCTTTGTCATGATCATCATCGCCAACATTATCATCTTCGTCATCATAATCATCGTGAGGATCGTCAACATCATTATCGTTATCTGAATCCTCAATGTCACCACATGTCATCAACATCATCATCATTGACATGATGATCATCATATTCATTATCATTCGCGTCAGCATTTTCACCATATTCATAATCATAATCATCGTCTCTTAATCATCATCATCGTCATGATAATCAAAATAATCATCATCTTCCTTATCATCGTCATCATATTCACCACTGTCATCATTATCATCGTTGTCATCAAGGTTATTATCATTGTTATCCTCATTATCATAATAATTATGATCATAATCATTTCCATGATTGTCATGATCATCATCGTCATCCACGTCATAATCATTACTTACCATAATCATCATCATCGGTATCATCATAGTCATAACTATCATTAACGTTATCATTGTCATCAGCATCCTCCTCCTCTTGTCATCATCGTTATCATCGTCATGATCGTCATCATATTCAGCAGCACATTTACAATCTTTGTCATCATCGCCACAATCATCATCATTACCATCATCATCGTTATCATTATCATCGTCATCATTATCATCGTCACTATTATCATCATCAACATCAGAGTCAACCTTAGCATCTTAATCATCTTTATTATTACCATATTCATCGGAATTCTAATAGTAAGCATCATTATTTTCATCACCATTCTAATATTATAATATTTGTCGTTATTATTATAATTATTATTATTATTACACATCATTGTCATTGTTAGGGGGGTGATGATGATTGTCATCATCGTTATCGTCACCATTGTCGTCATATACTTTATCACCCTTGTCAGCATCTTCAGGATCATTATGAACGTCATCACCATTGTCATCCCATCGTTATCATTATCGTCATGATTGTCATCATCATTAAAGTCATAATCTTTTTCATATTGGTTATTATCATCTTGGTCATCAATGGCGTCATCATCATTATCATTTCCGAAATCATAATTATCATCAGAATCATAATCATCGTTATTTCCATCCGCAATGTCATCATCGTTTTCATTATCATCATACTCGATATGATCATCATATTTATCACCACTATCACCATCGTCATAATCACCGTCCCCTAATCATTATCATCGTCATCATAATCATCATCTCTCATATCATCACCATCATATTCATCAGTTTCATCATTATAATCGTCCTCATCATGGTCATCATCATCATCGTTATCATACTAATTATATTCATCATTTTCATCATCGTTATCATCATAATCTTCATCGTTATCATTTTCAAGATAGTCAAGATCAACATTGTCATCACCATTCCTATTATCATAGTTATCTACATAGTCATAAGAATCATTACCGTCATAATTGTCATCATTATCATCGTCATCATAGTCATCATCATTATCGTTATGATCGTCATCCTATTCAGCATCGAATTAAAATCATCGTCACGATGGTCATAATATTCAGCTGAGCATTTACCATCATTGTCATCATCGTCATCATCATTATCATCAGAATCTATGTTACTATCATCATCTTTATTATTAGAGTATTCATCCGAATTTAACCGTAAATATCATTATTATTATAATAAACATTCTAATTATCATCATTATTATATTATAGTCATGGTGGTTATTATTATTATTTTCATTTTTATTATACATCATTGTCATTTTCATCATTGTCATTTTTATCATTGTCATCATCATCGTCAGGATCGTCATCATCATTGCCCCATTGCCATCATCGTTATCATCTTCATTGTCATGATCGTCATAATCATCGTCGTGATCGTCATCATGATTATCTTTCTTATCATCATCATCATCATCGTCATGAAGTCATCATCATTGCCATCCCATCGTTATCAACAGCATCATGATTGTCATCCTCATTCTCATCATCCGGTCACCAACATTATCATAATCGTTATTATCATCTTGGTCATGATCATCATCGCCATCATTATCATCGTCGTCATTATAATCATCGTCAGGATCGTCAGAATCATCATCGTGCTATGCATCCTCAATGTCATCACATCTTATCATCATCATCATCATCATTAAGAGGTTGATCATCATATTCATTATCATTGTAGTCCTCATTTTAACCATCGTCATAATCATAATCATCGTCGCTTAATCACCATCATAATCAAAATAATCATCATCTTCCTTATCGTCATCATATTCATCAGGGTTATCATTATCATCGTTGTCATCATAGTTATTATCATTGTTATCCTCGTGAACGTAATAATTATAATCATAATCATTTTCATTATTGTCATGATTATCATCGTCATCCACATCATTGTCATTACCATAATCATCATTATCGTTATCATCATAGTCATACTATCGTTAACGTCTTTATTGCCTTCTGCATCATCATCATCCTCATTTTCATAATGGTTATTATCATCTTGGTCATCATCGTCATCATTATCATCTTGGTCATCCTTATCATTACCAGGATCGTCAACATTATCTCCATCCCCAATGTCATAATCTTTATCATCATCATAATCGACATGATCATCATATTCATGATCTTTATCACCATCACCTTCCATATTTCTCTAACCGGAGAGGAGGCTTACTTCTCTCCTTCGCCTACGGGTGGAGGGGACTTTCCCTCACCCCCTCCTCTGGAGGTGCTTTCGGGCACCTCCCTGTTTCCAGCGGCAGTTACCCCTTTTTTTTCCAAGGGGGCTGCCTAAGAAAGCCAGCAGGCAGTTCATAGCCGACCGCTCCCCAGTGAAGCGGCTGGGTAGGGCAAACACCCTTAGCGGGGAGAGGGAAGCCAGGACCCTTCGGTCGCTTCCCTCAAAAGACCTGCTGGCCAGAATATTAAACCTTGCCGGGGTCAAGGCCTGTGCCTCCCCACACATGACTAGTGACGCTGTCAACGGGACCTGCGATGTCCTGGGAGGGGATGGCCAACTGGAGGCCACTCCTAAGATAGACATGTTCCTTGAGGAAACCCAGCCTCAGACAGTAGGGTCTTCCATGGAAGGGAATCTGGGCTCGGCGCTATGCAAAGTCCCCCTCAATCGGCCCGGGTTTTCAAGGCAGTACAAGGAGGGGAGGAATCTCCTCCAACTGGTGCCCATAAAACTACCAGAACCTTCTCCATCTCGGAGAAGGACCTGGCTGAAGCCGGTCCATCTGGCCTAGAGGCTTCTACCGGCGGAGGGGAGAAGAGGGTTCATTCCCCGTCCTCCTCTCCTAATAAGAAAAAGACGAAGAAGACTCGGGGCTCCTTTCCATCCACAGGGGCTGCGGGGATGGATGGGTTTGGTGCCACTTTCGTAAGCGACCAAGCCAAGATCGGCACATCCGGCCCCTCTGCCCACCCCCTGGTGCGGAGACCCCGACTATGGCTTAGACGAAAAGAGCGCAGGGCGAAGCTTCGATAACATTGTGGCTCCTCATTCAGAGACTTCCCGTCATTTACGAGCCCGCTGGCTTCAAACGGTTCCTGGTTATTCACTCCTCTTTGATGATAGCATGTTGAATGAGGAAAACGTGATGTATCAGAGGAGAGCTTTAGCTAGTGTGATTTGAAGAGAGCCGAAAGTGACGGTTTCTTGGACTGGAGCCTTCTGGCGAATGCGGCGAATCCCTCCGAGGTGGCCAAGATAAGTGCACTTCGGACACCTGATGGCACCCCTGTGAGCGTGGGCGCCGCACTCTACAATGAACTTTGTGAAAAGCGTAGTTTATGCAAGAGAACTCGTTGACTACTCCATATATGACATCACCTTAGACCTGGCCGACCTTGGGTTGGTCAAGGTCGAACGTGCGATGATAAAACAGGAAGTAGCCTCAAGACCCACCCCTAGACTCTTCGTTACTTTCGATTGTGAAAAGCTCCATGAGTCGGTGTGTGGCGGTTGTTATCACTACCGTGAAGGTAAAATTACTGTCACCGATTCGGCCATAATAATCGCTCCTGTCTACGTGCGAAGTCGGGGTTGCAAGAAACCCCGCAGACGTTAAATCGCGTGTGGCCAAGTGTGTCAATTTCGGAAAGACGCACACTGCTTCTTCGAAGCAATGTGGTGTGTATCTCCTTGAGAAGGATATACTGGCTGTTCAGGCCTATGGGCATGGTCGTTTCCGAACCCATTAGAAACCATTCTGCAGGTTCTACCAACCCCGGGCTCTCTTTTGGTAAGGCTGGCGGCACAAAGGGTTCTCACCTAGCCCAGGCTATAAACAGGGCACCCCTTCGTCTCCCCAGCGTAACTGTTTCGCGTAAAGCGATAAGACCGCGCGCCTCCACTGAGTCGTTAAACTCACAGGAAACAACACCCCGGAAGAGGGCCCAATGACCCTCTTCTGGGGTTCCTGAAGCTGCCCCCCCGAAAGGAGGCAGGCACTTACGGAGCTTCGGCTCCTTTACACACACCCACTGGTAGGCTGGGTGGCTCGGAGATGGTAGATCCTCGAAAAGAGGGCCCCACCGTGTCCAATGCCACCCCACTCACCTTAGGTTTCAAGGCGGAGGGAGGAAAAGACTGGCATAAATAGCTCAACTTCTCCCAATATGTCCTCGAAGGCGACGGCACCTTCAGCTCATTGGCTGGCTAACAGCACCCGCAGTTCTGCCTCCGGGAAGCGCACGCCTAGTCTCGTGAGGGTCTTCTGTTGACCCCCTCTAAGTTCGCCCCAAATTGGATGAAGGCGAAGGGAGGCTCATAGTAGGTGGGGGTGCCGCCCTGAAGGTTCCCTCGGGTTCAACCTCGATTGGGGTTATTTGGGAGTTGGACGTTCATTTTCATCTTCCGTCTGTCTTCCCCATACTTTCCGGACTTAGGTTAGATTTTCTTTCTGATATCCGTAGGTGGCTCTCAGAACCGTCGCACAGGCAAAGTCTCCCAGCTCTATCACTCATAGGTCGTGAGATATAGCCACTAAAATATGGCCACCGCACGAACCACGAATAAAACCATGATTTGTGGATACTCTCGATTAGATGTAGATAGATATGGATCGGGAGCAACGTCTCCCGTAGAATGACGTCAGTTACATAGAAATCGGTCAGGTAGATCCAGAGATATTCGTCCCTCCCGAGTGAAAATTGAAAAGAAATTCTTTGTAGCCATATATTTACATACATACAGCTCCGCTTAATTAAACTCGAATATCTCTGGAGGTACTTCACAGATTTTTACCTGGGAAGGCTTCCCAGCTTGTGCAACTCTGGCCTTGTCGACTTTGAGGACGTTGAAGTCGATCATGGGGCGTAAGGGTTTCTAGGGACCCAACGGGCAGAGACCTTGGTCATGGCAACATTGTCGTGGATGATGTTGATAACACTTCCATGTGATATTTCAAGTTCTCGCTCGATTTCTTCGACCTTCAGCCGTCGATTTTCGAGGATCATCCTCTCCACACGGGCCAGATTGTTCTTGTTGGTCACGTCTGACAGGCGTCCTGCACGGGCGTCATCTTCAAGGGACTCACGACCATGGCGGAACTCCCTATTCCAGCGAGCAATGGTTGCATAGGAAAGGGCGGTGTCAGTGTATACTGCAACCATGCGTTCATGGTTCTCTTTTGCATTCTTGCCTTCCTTGGTCAAAAGTTTGATCACTGCGCGGTGCTCAACCTTCTCCATTGTTGAAAAATTTGTGACTGACGATCTGCGATCAGCTACTGTTTCTTAAATAGAGGAGGCAGGAGCGTGCGGCTGCAGGTGCTGACTTGCATAACTTGTCCTAACACTTCCACAAACAGCCATCCCCCTTCCTCTGTTTGGCCCTACCGATTCTCAAACCTGATTGACTGCCCCTTGTGTATATATATGGGGCTACGACTCCCCGTTTATGGGTAAATCTCGTTGAAGTATATATATTCGAGTGGGGTAGAAGCCCTACCTCGTCAAATGACCTCAGTTTTATGACAATCGGTCGAATAGATCCGGAGATATTCGCAGAAATGTACAAATGTCTGTCTATCATGGGGAGTTGGGGCAAACTATCTGTCGTGGGTATCCTGCGCTTATTTAAATTCCTATATCTAGTGATCTACTCGACCGATTTTAACAAGACAGAGACATTTCGATGGGATAAGGTTACCCCTATCTAAATATATACCTATCCAAAATAATGTCCCATAACCGTGGTTTTATTCATGGTTATACGCTCGACTGCTTCTAAACACCATGGTTTTAAGCGTTTTTTTTCCATTTCTCCTAAACTATGGGTCGTAGAGCGTTGGGACGTTCGCCATTGGAAAGGGCGTACCTCTGCCCCCGTCTATCCGAAAGAAACTCTTATCTAAGAGGGAGCAGACAGCGATTTAACACCTTCGTCCTAATTAGAGATAGGAAGATGAAATTTGCGCTTTATATGAATATAGGGCTGGAAAAGAGGAAAATATCTTTTGAGTATTAAAATAAATTAGATTACTCGAAAAATACTAGGTTCACGGTTATGAAACTAAAAAAAAATCGAAAGAACGAACCGAGATAATATAGGCGAGATTCCTAGTCTTTTTTCCTCGGCGCTATCAAGTTTTAATCGATTTCAGTAAGGAAAATAATAATATCCTTTTTTAAAAATTGGACCACGTAAATGGAACTCTACTATACGTAACATCAAATTTTTATTGTCCTGGCATTATTTCTAACGAGGGAATTAACCCCCTCACCGAAACCGCCGGACCTATCTGTCCTAGCGTTTTTGGATGCACACTATAGGAAAGAGCGGACCGAAGCACCCTAGAATTTATATTTTTATTCGGCTCGGGTTACTAGTTTATCTCTAATTCATATTTAATCGTTTAATAGCCCGTAGGCCTGTACTTGTTTATCTTTGTTTTTACCCACGAAAACGGCGCGATAATAATTCAAATATAAGTTTCTAGACCAAGTTTTGATGCCCTTTCGAATGGTGCAAGTCGCGAAGCTCTGGAGCCCATAGAATTTGAATACTAATGGAAAATGTGTGAAAAAGGCCGCAAACCGTCAATTCTGACTCATCACCTCGTTTGTTGTCGTTACAAATAATGCCAGTATAATGAAAGTTTGATATCATACGTATACTAGGGTGCCACTTACTTGGTCCAAGTCTCGAAAAAAATTATTAATATTTTCCATATTAAAATTGATTAAAAGCTAATAGCGCGTAAAATATAAGTTTTGAACGAAAATTAATCTCGCCCAATGGACCCAAAGTTAGGCGGTGTTAAGCGATTTCGGTCGATCGGGACACACTTAATCGACGAGAGCGGCCGAGATAATCGAAATTAAGAATAGTTTTTAGAAATTATATTTGTATAGCTTATAATTTTGGATCTATTATTATAATGAAAGCAGGAAATGACTTCGCCATTGGAGCTTGCGCTTCGCTGCTATGATTAAAGTTTAAAGTCTACAAAAAAGCAGCCATGGTTAAATTTTTATCAATTTTCTGAACTTTGCCAATTATAATAATTTTAAAAGGAACTCTAAACTAAATTTCCCCCCTTTCAAAATATCACATTGCTAAAATATAGCTATAGAAGATATATAAAAATACATTTTCTGAACTTCACCATTTGTAATTCTTTGGGTTTTAAAAAATTCACAAATTTCGATACTTATATTTATTTCTGAACTTCACTATTTTGTTTTTGTCATTATAAAATAATTATTAGAATTAACTTTGACAAAAGACCTAAGTCATAACCAGAATAAGATTAAATTATTCAAATACCTAAATTATAGAGTTAGTGAAAAATCCTGAATTAATTTACCGAGGAACAGCGACGCCAAAACGTAAAAAACAGCGGTTGTCTTTCGTCGCCATTTTGGAGTTCGAACCTCGATGGCCAAGTTTCTACGGGATATACGCGTTTTCTAGTAGCTAAATTTAATCTAATTTAAGGACCTATATATAATAGTAGCATAAGTCTATAAATAAGAGATATATAGGCGATTAAAGGACGATGAGTGACGTTATTCGGGGCGCGAATAACTTCTAGACTAACCCCGGTAGGACAGTAAAACATATAGGGAACGAAAGAGTATACATACTATACTATAGTATCAAAATTTAGTTTGAATCCGTTCTTGAGTTACCGAGTTATTAATCCCCTTTCCTCCTGAGGGCATTTTTGTCCTCGCTGAAGACAGCAAACCGAAGGTGTGCGACTTCAGGTTACGTGCGATATCTCGGGAACTAAGAGACACAGAGCTACGAGACTTTTACAGGTGGCGAGAGAATTCAATTATCTATTTGTCTGTCTATTACAACCAATTCACTACGACCGATAGGCAATGAATTAAAATTTGAAAAAGCCCAAAATAATAATGTTGTGACTCCACCACCGTCGGATATCGATTAAGGGGAGAAAATAAGTAGTGCGAGATTCCTAGTCTCAAGGCTTTTACTCATGGTTGGCGGTTTTACGACATTTGACCGGCCTTATCTCCCAGCGACGGAGGGGCCCTTCCTACATTGATACATGAAAGAAAATCTAACCGTAAAGTAGGGAGAGGACAGACGGGAGATGAAAATATTCGTTAAAAGAAAAAAATACCGGAGTAGTTTAAGGGGGCGGTCCAGAACCTCATTTTTACCCATCCCTCAAATGAATATCCGTTTTGGTCGATTTTATAGGCGGTCAAAAATGCCCTAAATTGATATTTTAGGCCGCTCCCCATCACCCTTAAAACTAATTTTTGGGATTTCTTTTTATATTACCTCGGGCTACTATTAGGGGAGATGCTCCACCGCGAATATCAGTGGGTTGTGACCGTAATTCATTCGAGCTTATATAACCATGAATAGTAACCAAGGTTACGGGGCGATTTCGATGAAAAGTATATATATATATATATATATATATATATATATATATATATATATATATATATATGGATGGGGCTATCCTTCCACCGTCGAATGACGTCGGTTTCATCCAAATCAGTCCGGTTAAACCGGAAATAGTCCAACTAGATATATTTAGGTGGGTGGATCGGCGTCCACTAATGAGGGCACAAATACTTATCTTAGATTTTTTCCGAATATCTCGGGATCTACTGGACCGACGTGGAAGGAACCGATGTCATTCGACGGAGGGCATATTCCTTCAATGGAATTGCCGCGGACTCTGGGCCAACTGGGAGGAGTTGTGGAGGCTCGTATCCTCCCGTTCCCCGTTAGCCATCTTTTTGCAGGAGACCTTGCTAGACGCATGCCCCCTGCATACCCTTCCTGTGTTATAAGGATTTTGCGACACGACTATCACGGGATAGAGGCCGGGCAAGAAGACGTGCGATTTACACCTGGCTCGATGTCTCTGTTCTTCTCTTCGTTTTAGGTACCTCCTTTCAGGAAGTAGCTGTGCAGCTACACCTGGATAGGAGGTACACTGTTATTTCCCCGTACATTCCACCGTCAGCCGACTTCGACGCGGGGAAATTTCCGCCGCATGGTTGCCGAGGCTCTTTCTCTTGCTCAGAGATCAAAACGCTAGACACCCCCTCTGGGGAGACTATTCGCTTAATGCCCGGAGTCATGTCCTTGCCGACCTGATAGACGAGCTGGAGATAGGTATCCTAATTGTAGATGAGTTTACTTATCAGTAAACGAAAATTGCTTCATTTTTGTCTAGAACTATCTCTGTGCTCTCCGGATGCAAAGGATCTGGATAGAGGGTCTCCTCACAGATTCCTGGCGAATCGCTACTGTGCTGGCTTTTCGCAAACTGGAGATAGATGACTTTAACCCGGCCTGTTTCCAGAAATTGGTAAATGTTAGAATAGCCTTTTTCTGGACAGCGGAGGCCATCGGGTCTACACTTCGTGGGATGCTCTGCTCTGACTGTAAAATGACGTCTTCCAGGCCTTCCTTCGTAGAAAGCACTACGCCACGGTGTTTTTCGATCTAGAGAAGGCGTATGATACTGCATGGCGATACGATATCATGGAGACTCTCCACACGATGGGGGCGAGGAGCCGCCTCCCAATCTTTATATCTAAATTTTTGCGAGATCGTCGAGAATCAACTGCATCACGTCACTGCTGCCGGAAGATGTTCTCGCTATGCTCTACATGGAAGACCTTTCGATCTCCTTTGGCGTGGCCCAGATACCAACTCTAAAGCGTCGAATCCAACAGGCAGTGAACCGCGTCTCTCGCTATGCCGAAGAACACAGTTTTCGGTTTTCCTTGGCCAAGACTAAGGTGGTGCACTTCTACCGCCAACCACATCTTTACTTTGAGCCAGACTTGTTTCCTAATTGGGTACGCCTGGAAGTGGTTGAATCGCACCGTTTCCTTGGTCTTGTATTTGATGGACGCCTCACCTGGGAGGCTCATATTCGCAGCCTTAGCGTTTCTTGTACCCGCGCCATGGACATTTTCCGTTCCGTGACGTCCAGCGCTTGGGGCGCTGATAGGGATACTGCCTTACTTTTTTATCGATCCTTTATTCGTTCGAAGCTCGAATACAGATGCGAGTTTTATGCATCCGCAGCTGGGCATACATTGCGGAAGGTGGACTTGAAACATCACACCGGCCTTCGCCTGACGACCGGTGATTTCCGCACTTCCCCCATTAAGAGACTATTTGTCAATGCTGGGGAGACACCACTCGCTTTGCGCCGTGCAAATTGCATTATTTGCCTGTAAGCACGAGCTCAGCGCATTTCTCAGTCGCCAACAGCTCTCACTGCATCCGCAGTTGAATTCAACTGTGCCTATCCCGCCGAGAGACGCTAGTCAAACCCTACGCCCTTTGGGTTTACGGCTAGGAAATACATTCGTGAGCTACGTCTAGCTTTCGACCCGGTGGAGCACCTTGTTCTACGAAGGACGCCAACCTGGAGGGTACCACCACGTTTGGCTATTTGTCGCCAAGCCACTGCTCCCAAAGCTTATACAGTGCCGGAAGTATTGCGTTCGTCCTTTTTGGAGCACACCTCGTGTCACGCTGGAACCATTCCAGTATATAGGGATGGCTCCAAGTCCCAACAGGGGATCAGATTCCACGCTATATCCCCTCTGTTTGAAGTCAGCGGGGCTCTGCCAGGCGCTGTGTATGTCTTCAAGGCCGTGCTGGTGGCAATACATCACTCGATACGGGGAATTATATGACGTGGCGGGTTCAGAGACCGGATTGTGATTTATAGCGACTCACAAAGCGCCCTGAGTGCTCTTGAGCTATTTGAATCTCCGGATCCGCAGGTTCGCGATATCTGTGACGCCACGGTTCAGGTAAGCTGGCCGGATGTCGAGATTATCTCCTGCTGGGTTCCTGGATATGTAGGAATTCCGGAGAATGAGGGCGCCAAAGAGACCGCGAGGACTGGGCAACCGGACCTGCGTTTCGCTCTTCCCCAAACCGACTACAATGCAGGAATACCGCCCATGTGGCCTCTCCTGCATCACGCAGAACCTTTCCAAGGGACAGGAGCTGAAAAGGAGGGGGGTATATAAACCCGACACGCCCAAAGGGGACATGTCGTAAATGAGCCTATATTCCTGCTCATTTTTGGGACCAGGAACACCTAATGGGCGCACCTGATCTTCTCCGAGCGCTAAATAACGCCAGCACAACTCATTTACAAAATTGAGCAGCTATGAACTTATTAGAAAAAACGAAGCTGCTCCAGAAAAGGAAAACATGGAATTTAAAATTATAGTAATGAACCATAGGCAAGCGGAGCACGAGTGGCCGTTGAGCTTGCTTGCTTTGGTATATAGAAAGAACAGAGAGGGACCGCTGAATGCAATACGGCAGTCAGGTAGTCAGAGAGGAGCGTTGCGGAAAACATTTATGAAAAGGACAGCGAGGGTAGATAGGTCGGTGGCTATACACCGATGCGATGTGTTGTTGTGAGGGCGTAGGTTATGTGGTATTGACTGGGCGAGGGTTGGGGGTAAGTCAGGCGGGGGAGGCTGACTGCTCACCCGTAAACGCGTTATTCATGATGCCTATTGGTTTATGCGAAGAACGGTATGGGCGGCGGGTGTTCGTGGGCCGCGGGATATCGCGGCGCCATCGCGTACCTTCTTACGTGTAGCCAGGTGTAAAGTGGGTCGGTGGTGAGTTTGTCGAGTTTGTTTGGTGAGTCTGGTATGAGCGTAAGTGTTGAGAGGAGCTAGTTTGTTGTTGTTGTGTATTGCGTCCATTCTCGAGTACCGCGGCAAACGGCAAGCGCGCTTGAGAGCAGAGTTCTGAATGCGATGAGCCTTTCACTTCCACGTGTCGCTCGCAGCTACGAGCGACAGTGGGGCGTACGTGAGAATGGGACGCACGAGGGCTTTGTATACGTGTAGTTTTAGTTTTTTACTCGCTGGGTAGAACCTACCCAGCGATGCGTTTGTGCGTGAGGCTCTTGCTTGTATTATGTTTTGGTGTAAATTGAACCTGAGGGGTTTGTCGAATGTTACCCCCAGGATTTTGGTGCGCTGTGTGTATGCGAGCCTTGTTGGGTTTTGGTGGATCATGTCTGGTGTGTGTGAGTAGATTTGTAGGCTGTGCATGAAGTGATCTCTAACGCCGTAGAGTTTCATCTGTATCTTGAGCCGAAAACACTTGCTTAAATACCCCGCGCACGTGACGTCAGCACCAGCCAGAAAACGTCATAGATTTATCGTGACGTCATGAATGACGTCACGGGAAAAAACACATACGCTAACTAGCGCTAAATCCCCGTGACGGGGGATCAGCAAGGTTCGTCTCAGACGGCACCCATGTGACCGCAGGCCTGTAGGACATGAATAGAAAGTGAAACATGACCAGTGTAACAGGACTTATGAAAGGCAAAAGGGAGGTTAGTATAGCCCCCTTGTTAATCAAAGTTACACTGGCCGATGAGTCTGAATAAAGTACATAGTTACGTCTACACACATATAATATAAATAGGGCCGCGAATTCGGGCTTAACAGCATGAGTGGGGTAAGACAATAATAATGAAGCCTGCCTCTGGTCGAAACCCCCCCCCCCCCAGTGGTGCAGGAGCACTTGTGGACTTAAGGACATTTTAGAGGAAGGCAGCCTTCTCCCCTTTATTTAACTAGTTTTGGTTTTTGTAGTTTTTTTTCGTAGGTCGCACATTCTTGCACCGGGGGGAGGCGGACCTACCCCCGATGCCGGACCTTGCTTCCTGCTTGTTGCCTTTTTCTTTTCCTTTTCTTATTTTTTTTGCTTTGAATTTTGTTGTTTAGAAATTGCCTAGCCCGATGCTGTCGTGATTGCGGCGACTTATGCCCAAGGAGGTAGGGGCCAGATGGGGTCCTTAAAATAAAAATAAAATGTAAATTAATTTTCTTTTGCTGAACGATTAGTTTTTTTCCATAGTGTATCATTTATTATAAAATTCTTTTATTTGTTTGCATAATAGTAAAGATTATTATGTTTTCCTTGTTCAAATCCCAGAACCACATCAAAAGCCATTGAACTATTTGACTAATTCGGCCAACGGTAGAAAACGCACTCGCATATCCTACGCACTTAAAAGGGGCATTCCCCGCGCCTAGGGATGGCAAGCGAAGGTCAGTGAACCCTACCTGACCTACGACACTCCTCATTCTATATTCCTCGAAAAAATACTGACAAATTATCTCGTTTTAGCACTAATATCACAAAATACTGAAATATAGGCTTAAAGATGAGTGGAGTGTTTTGGCTTTGGGATGATCTCAGAGGATGTGGGAAGGCTTGTGAGGGCTTAACAGGATATGTGAGTGTCGTGGATGGTCTGCAATGTGTAAGAGGCTCTGGGTGAGCCTTGGGAGGTTGGGCCTTCAGGGACTTGCAGTCTAACAGGGTACCTTTGATCGGCTGGGATTCTTTGGGTGGAACCTAGGTGGTCGTGGGTGAGGAGGGGGGGTCTGGGTGGTTTGGGAGGGTCCTGGGATTCCGGTAGTGTCTTCGAACGTTTTAGGATCCTTGGAGGGTCCACGGGATATAGGAGGGCCTAGGAAATTCTGCGGGCTTTAGAGAGCCTGAGAGGGGATAGAAAACCTATAATGGTCTGTGGTGACCTGGGAGGGTCTGTGGCGATCTGAAAAGATCTAGGGGCCTAGTAGTGTCTAGAGTGCTTGAAATGCCCAAGAACGGGTTTGCAGAGCCTGAGAGGGATTGAAAGGGCTTGCGATGGTCTAGAAGTATCTGACAACCGTTAGGTATGCGAATTTGAGGGGGTCCCCCAGTCTAAGGGGTCTGGGATTAGTTGAGATAGTCCTGGAAGCTGTGGAAAAAGCTGGGAGGGTCTGGGGAAGATTGGGAGGAGCAAGGAAGGGCCTATGACGGCATGGGAAGATACCTGACTGTCTGGAAGAAGTTTGCTAGATCTAAGAGGGACTGTTAAGGCATGTGTGGGAGCAATTGTCTGGCCTGGGAGAGACTGGAGAGGCTGTGGTGTCTAGTTTGGTCTGGAAGGATCTGAGAGGGTCTCTGAGAGTTAGAGAATCTAGAAGAGCGTGGGAAAGAGAGAGACAGTGAAAGAGGGAGAATGAGAGATACAAACAAAGAGAGAAAGATAGAGAGAGTGAGAGAAAAGAGATAGAGAGAGATGAGGAAGATAGAAAGTGACAAAGAGAGAAAATGACAGAAAAAAACGAAAGAAACAGACAGAGAAAGAAAGAGAAAGAGATATTCAAGAGTGAGATGAGAAAGAGGGAGAGAGAGGCAGAGAAAGAGAAAGAAAGAAAGACATAAAAAGAGAGAATGAAGGAGAGCAAGATAGAGAGAGAGAGAGGGAGAAACAGAGAGACAACAGTGAGAGAAAGGGTAAATAAACAAAGAGAGAGAGAAAGAACTACAAAACTGCAGAAACATGGACCAGCAAAGACCCTAAGGTCTGCTCAAGCCCAGTCCACTTACAGAAAATCTTAACTACCACTTTCTAACGGTAGTCTATCATGCTTTTTTTTACATGCTGTTTTTCTTTCTTTTTTAACTATTTTAACTCTTCGGTACACACTTCTCTACATGTGTACCATTTGGCCTTTTTTATATGCCTTTTCTAACGATTTACCCCGCTGGCTTCGCCTGCTAGTGGTGGAAATAATATACTTATAGAAGAGACAGAAAAAAAGAGGGAATTTACTTTCAGTGGGGCGTCTGGCATCTTTTTATTGTAGGATTATTTTTCGTATGGCGTTTTCTTCTATGCTCCCACTACGTTATATCTACACTATTGAAGTACTCATCACGTCGGTTTTTGAACATATTAACTGACGTGCTTTCTACTACACGGTTGGGCAGGCTACTCCACGTTTGCGTGGTTTTAAACGTGAAGTAATTTTGAGCTATAGTAGAGTTAAATCCCTTGTTCACTAATTTTAGACCATTTTGGCGTATGTTGGCCCTTTTGTCCATCTCGAACAATAGTCTGTAACTAATATTAGTAAATCCTTTTAGGATTTTGAATACCACGATCAACTGTCCACGTAATCGTCTACTTTCAACCGTATCTTTGTACGGTTTAGTAGCCCGACGTTGCAGCCTTTTAAGTGCGCTATATCGTGGTTTAGGGAGGGAGCCCAAAATTGAACCGCATATTCGAGCTGTGGGTGCACGAGCTCTTTCTATAGTGGCAGGATTATATCTTTCGATTTGAAATTAAACTCCCGAGCAATATATCCTAGCATTCGGTTTGCTATTTTACAAGCTCTGCGCATTGGTTAGATATCTTAAGGTTCTCCGAGGTTAAAATCCCCAGGCCTTTTTCTAAGTTAACGGATTTGAAGAATTAGCCTTTCATATGCTATTCTACTTTTAAGTTATGAAATCTAAAATGCAAGACCTTGCATTTACTTCGGTTGAAGCCCATCTGCCATTTATCCGCCCATTCCACAACTTTATTGAGGTCTCTCTGCATTTGCTCTACATCGGGTCTCGAAAGGGCTCGGCTTCCCAGCTTTGTGTCATCTGCAAATGTAGAGATCTTACTAAACACTCCAGTATCCAGGTCGTTAATGTAAACAATAAATAATAATGGGAGAGTAAAAGTGACAGAAAGAAAAGGAGAGTGAGAAAGATATGGAGATAGAGAAACAAAGAAACAGAGAGATAAAGAGAAAGAAAATAGGAGAGAGAGAGAGAGAGGAAGGAAGTAAGATACATAGAAAAAGAAAGATAAATAGAGAGATAAAATAGATAAAGTGTTGAGAACTAAAGAAAGAAAGGGAGAGAGGAAGAGAGAGAGAGAGATAAAAGAAATAAAGAAAGGAGAGTGAGAGAAAAGAGGGATATAAAGTGAGAAGAAAGAAAGGGATAGGAAAAGAGAGAGAGAGAAAGAGATGAAGAGAGATATAGAGAAACAGTGAGATAATAAGAGAGTTACAAGAATAAGGAGAGAGTGATCACGCGTAGGTTTCCTACGCGTGATCAAAATATACTTGATTTGATTAGCTCAACAGAGGCGACTTTGTTAGAAAACGTTTGCGTGGGTGCACATTTGGCGACGAGTGACCATAATGTAATTAGTTTTGAAATTAATACGATTTGGGAATTGTAATTTTGAAACCTTCCGTGACCGGATTAAAAGGATAAACTGGGGGAAAATTTTTGATAATAAGATAGTCCAGGGAATGTACTCAGAGCTTCAGCAAAATGTGCTCACGGTGGATTCCGAGGTAGTTAAGTACGTACGTTGAAATAATGGAAAGTGAAAGAGGGCACCGTGGGTTAGCCTTTTGATAATTAACTTAATTTAATAATTAACTTAATAAAGGTTGCACAAGAAAATTATCCTGAGTGAAATTTAGCAATCTCGCCCCAATTTTATCCGAAGTATAGTTTGTAAAGTTAACGTTAGGGTACTTGAAGTCTCTACAAATTATTGTTTTTCGTTTTCTCACCATAGATAAAAGGCAGTTAAAGAGTAGTACGTTCTCTGATTCTATTAGAGAAAGAGATGAAGAGAGATATAGATGGAGAGAGAGAGAAAGAGATGAAGAGAGATATAGATGGAGAGAGAGAGAAAGAGAAAGAGAACGAGCAAGAAAAAATAGAGAGTAGAAGAGAGAAAGACATAAAAGAAAGTATGAGAAAATATTGAGTTTTGGCCTTAGTTTTTTTCATGCACACCGAAAATCTCGTATTTTATGTTCTTTAAGCCAAAAACCAACCCTGAAATCATACGACGCAAACTATTTTACTATTAGTTTCCCAAAGCAAGTATCAATGGAAAGTTATTTTATAGACTTAGTATAAACACTTTACCTGTTTAAATATAATTGATTGCTACTTTTGAGAACAAACTCTGATGAACAAAAGTCGCATGCTTTCACTTATTATGATTTATGACCTTACGACATGAAAAACTTTCAATAATTTAAGGACTAACCTTGAGAGAACCTTAGCAATTATATGACTCGAATGAGAACGTAAAATACGAGGGGCGATCAATAAGTTTTGCGAATTGGTAGAGCAAAACACAGGAAGGGGGATGGCTGTTTGTGGGGCTGTTAAGCAAAGTTATGACAAGTCAGGACCTGCAACCGCACGCTCCTGCTTTGTCTATTTAAGAAGCAGTAGCTGATCGCAGATCGTCAGTCACAAATTTTTAAACAATGGAGAAGTTTAAGCACCGCAGAGGGATGAAATTTTGGACCAAGGAAGGCAAGAATGCCAAAAATATCCATGAACGCATGGTTGCAGTGTACACCGACACTATCCCTTACTATGCAACCATTGCTCGCTGGAATAAAGAGTTCCGCTATGGTCTTGAGTCCCTTGAAGATGACCCCCGTCCAGGACCCCCGTCAGATGTGACTAACGAGGACAATGTGGCCCGTGTGAAGAGGATCCTCGAAAATCGACTGGTGAAGCTTGAAGAAATCGAGCGAGAACTTGGAATATCACATAAAGGTGCTATCAACATCATCGACGACAAGGTTGCAATTCGCAATTAAGGGTGGGTGCTACTGCCTCATAATTTTAATATTGATTTGATTTTAATAATTTTAAACTTATTTATTTATTTATTTACACATTTCAATTTCTTTCTTCTAGCATTCATTCTTTGTTACTTGACATATTAACATTGTGTTCTGTGGCAGCTTGTTTTCCAGTTCATGGCCGTTAGGCGTTTGCCACAAGAATTTTGTGTTCATTATATCAAATAAATATAATAATGATTATATTGAGTAACTTTAGTTTAACCAGCCTCTACTCTCTATTGTGTAACCAAGACGCAAAAAATAGAGCTAAAAATGGTACAGAAAAATTATGTTCTTAATTACCAGAACACAGAGAATAGGCAAGAAGATCTCCATATATCACTGAAGATGAAAATGTGCAAGATAAAGTATTGAAAATATTTTTAGGATCAGAGAGCAGAGATCTCATAGAGAGCAACAAACAAGGTCAGACACACACCGATTCCCAACGTATGCTTATATACTGAAAAGACAAGAGCAACCGAAATATGATTTCACACAAACACACACATATATATATATATATATATATATATATATATATATATATATATATATATATATATATATATATATATATATATATATATATATATATATATATATATATATATATATATATATATATATATATATATATATATATATATATATATATATATATATATATATATATATATATATATATATATATATATATATATATATATATATATATATATATATATATATATATATATATATATGTATATATAAATACAAAAATAAATAATGGGAAAGTGATCACTACCATGCAGGTCATCGACCACTTCTCACACAAAATCTGAGCCTGCATCCGGAAAGCAAAAGTACAGATCAATACAGGAAAATGAAGCGTTTCTCGGGCACTGATGGGTAAACTAATCTAGATGTACACACATATCTCCAGCTCGTCGATCAGGTCAGCAAAGGCCTAATCCATCGAATCAATCGCCAGGGGTTGTCTACATTTCAAATCTCCGAGAAGTAGAAAGGGCCTTGGCAAATGGGCCAAGATGCGGCTGAAGTGGCTCGCATCGAAGTCGGCTGGAGATGGAATCTACAGTTCACCAAGGCAACATGGCTACCGGACCGAACTCTGTCTAGTTGGGAACACTCCTTATGGTACAATGTGCGGGTAGAAAAGGTTAAGTGGATAGCCTTAATGATAATAAGAATAAAATAATAATATTAAACATAATACTAACAGATAATAATAATAATAAGTTATACTACTATTAATAAATCATTATAATACATAATTGAACAAATTTTGTACAAATCAAAAGATGTGATCTATGTAAACTACGAAACGTAAGTGCGCCATGTATCTACTTATATGGTCATGAATGTGTTTATCATGAACCATAATAAAGAATCCAAGTGACCTTCAAATAGACTTTCGCCAACTAGAGGCAAAATCAATGAAATGCACTTCGAAAGAGATGTATGCAAGAAGTAAGCAGTTATAAAAGCTTTAATGCTCATGACCTTTGTAGGTAAGCCTTGAAGCAAAAGAAATTGCCACAGGACAGTTGGGTTAATCAGGGAGAACCTTTTGTCCTAGTTTGACTATTCCACTTCAATGATAATGTCAAACTAAATTAAACCTTTGATGAACTTTATATTATAATAGTGCATGAAAAATGTACTTGCTGTTTGATCTGCAATTAAATGAGTGGCCAATATTTTTTTTTCCCCAAAATGTATGCTTTGTTTAAGATTTTAACAATTTCGGCCAAGCATTTAGATAATTTACATGTACATTGCAATTTAAAACGTATTTCTTCATTATTTTTAATTAATTAGATAAATTTAATAATTTAATATTTTTTACCCCTTTACTAAAATACGATTTAGTATAATTCCAATTATTTTAATATAATAAAGCTTTTTAATATCCAGCTTAAGATGTCGATTAACTAGGTCATCACTGTTCTTGTTTTAACCAAATATTGGTGTTAATTCTACTCGTTTTTGTTGAATAAAATTAAAAACCAACAAATAAGGAAACTTTCTTTTAGAATTATATTCATGACTATTACGTTGGTCTAAAAAGTCTATAATGAAATTTCTTTCTCTCCACAGAAAGAATTTTATTACACTTCACGAAAGGGAATTATTATTATTATTATTACGAAAGATGAGACAGGTACGAAGGGCGATCAATAAGTTTTGCGAATCGGTAGGGCAAAACAGAGGAAGGAAGATGGCTATTTGTGGGGGGTGTTATGACAAGTTAAGACAAGTCAGGACCTGCAGCCGCACGCTCCTGCCTCGTCTATTCAAGAGGCAGTATGTGATCGCAGATCGTCAGTCACAATTTTTTTTAACAATGGAGAAGGTTGAGCACCGCGAAGTGATCAAAGTTTTGACCAAGGAAGGCAAGAATGCAAAAAAGATCCATGAACGCATGGTTGCAGTGTACACCGACACCGCCCCTTCCTATGCAACCATTGCTCGCTGGAATAGTGAGTTCAGCCATGGTCGTGAGTCCCTTGAATATGAGCCCCGTCCGGGACGCCCGTCAGATGTGACCAACGAGGACAATGTGGCCCGTGTGGAAAAGATGATCCTCGAAAATCGACGGGGAAAGGTCGAAGAAATCGAGCGACAACTTGGAATTTCAAATGGCTAGAAACCTCACGCCCAATTATAGATTTCAACGTCATCAAAGTCCACAAGGCCAGAGTTGAACAAGCTGCCCTGCGCGAGTGGGGATTCGAGGAGCTCAACCATACCCCCTACGGTCTAGATCTGGCCCCTAGCGACTACTTTTTATTCCGCCAGCTTAAGGCTGCACTGCGTGGACGCTGGTTTGGGGATGATGAAGATGTCCAGCTCGCCGTCCAGGAGTGGATTGAACAGTAGTCGGCAGATTTCTGGTTGTCGGGAATTCGAAGCCTCAGGGACAAGTGGCGCCAGTGCATTGAAGTCTAGGGTATTTATATTGAAAAATAATATAACACATTTCCTCATATCTCGTTTTCTTATATCCGAATTGCAAAACTTATTGACCGCCACTCGTAATCTAAAGGTCTCAAATTTCGTTAGTATCGGCCGATTAGAAATGATGTTATTGCTATAAAATAAATAATCCTGGTATAATCTTGGGTGGTGTTGGTTTAAATGGTGGTAATGGTGATGTAGGTGGCATAGGTTGCAGTGTTGGTGTTTTAGTTGCTGTAAGTGTAGGTGGTGTTGGCGGTGGTGGTGTAGGAGGTGTGGGTGGTGGTGCAGGTGGTGGTTGTGTAGGTAGTGTAAGTGGTGGTGGTGATGTAGGTGGTTTAGATAGCATAGGTTGTAGTGTAGGTGGTCTAGGAGGTGTGAGTAGTGGCTTAGGTGTTGCTAGATAAGGCTGTGGTGGTGTAGGTGCTAGTGGTGTTTGTGGTGGTGGTGTTGTGGTGTAGTCGTTGGTGGTGTAAGTGATAGTGGTGTAAGTTGTAGTGGTGTTTGTGGTAGTGTAGGCTTTACTGGTGTAGGTTTTACTAGTATAGATGCTGTAGGTGCATGTGCTTATGGTCTTTTTTGCTGTACGTTGATTTGGTGGTGGTAGTGGCCAAGGTTGTAGTGTAGGCATTGTAAGTGGTGTTGGTGTATGTGGCGATGTGTAGGTGGTCGTGTTTGTGGTAGTGTATGTTTTAGATGGTGTAGGTGAATAGTATTAGCGTATGTTTTATAGGTGGTATTGGTGTAGGAAGTATAAGTGGTGGTGTAGGTAGTGTAGGTAGTTATGTATATGGTACAGGTAGTGGTAGCCAATGTAGGTGGCCGTTGTAGGTGTTGGTGGTGTAAGTAGTGTAGGTCGTGGTAGCGTAGTTAGTTGGGGTGTATTCGGTGGTGGAGTAAGTGTTAGTGGTGTTTGTGGTGGTGCAGGTGGTAGGAGTGTTTCTGGTGGTGTAGGTGGTAGTGGTATTTGTGGTATAGCGTATTGGTGGTGGTTTACGTTGTGTTGGTGGTAGAGGTGGTGCAGGTGATGATATAGGTTTTAGTAGTGTAGGTCCTGTAGGTGCTGGTTGTGTAGGTTCTGTAAGTTGTAGTGATGTAGGTGGCACTGGTGTAGGTTTTGCTGATATAGGCGATGGTGGTGTAGGTTGTAGGTGGTGTATTCAATGGTGGTGTTAGTGGTAGTGTTGTCTTGGATGTTGTAGGTGTTAGTGGTGTTTGTGGTGGTGTAGGTGATGGTTGTGTTTGTGGTGGTGTAGGTGATAGTGGTGTTTGTGCTGATGTACGTTGTGTTAGGGGTGGTGTAGGTTTTAGCTAGCATAGGTTGTAGTGTAGTATGTTTAGTTGGTTGCGAAGTAGGAGGTCTAGGTGGTAGTGGTGTATGTGCCGCTGGTGTGACTGGTGCAGGTGGTGGTCAGGATGTAGGTGGTGATGGTGTAGGTAGTGTAGGTGGTGGTGCTGGTATAGGCGGTAATGGTGTAGCTAGTGTAGGTGGTGGTGTTGTGGTGCATTCGGTGGTGGTGTTGGTGTAGTGGTGTTTGTGTAGTTGTGTAGGTGGTAGTGGTGTTTATGGTGATGTGGATGTTAGTGTAGGTGTTCATGGAGCTAGGGGTGGAGGTGGATGTGTTGCGGGTGGTAGTTTAGGTGATATGGTGGTGGTGGTGGTGTATGTGGTGTTGGTGTAGGTTTTGTCTATGATGATTGAAAAGAGAATGTAAAACAAAATAAAGGTTTCAAATTTCGGTCGAATCAGCTGAATAGTTACAATGTCATTTAAAAAAAGAAGCAAAACTCGTACCGTCCAACCGCCCCATGTACTGAGATGTAGACTCACCCGCACCTAAAAATAAATCGGAAAAAGGAAAGGGATAGAGAAGTAGAGAGATAAAAAGATAGGGAAAGAGAGAGAAATCGAGGAAGAAAGAGAGAGAGAGAGAGAGATACATCAAGAGAGAGAAAGATAAAGCGAGAAAGAAATGGATGGAGAAAGAGAGAGAGACATATAGATAGATAAAGACAGAGATCAAGCGCGACAGAGAAACAGAAAAAATAAAGAAAGATATGAAGATATATATAGAGAAAGAAAGGTGGGAGAGATAAAGAAACTGAGAGAAAAAACAACAGGAGATAGAAAGAGAAAATTTTGAAATAAAATATTGAAACAAAATATGGGATTTTTTTTCCTGTACCACCGAAAATCCCAAATTTTATGCACTTAAAGCCAAAAAGCCAACGTTGTGATCATATGGCGCAAACTACTCTGCTATTAGTTTTCCTAAGCGAGTATCAATGCAAAAATATTTTATAGTCATAGTATATACACTTCAACTTATTAAATATAATTGTATGCTTCCTAATAAGTAAAATGAATCCGAAAAAGGGATATAAAAGAGAGAAAAAAAGAGAAACGAGGAACAGAGATAAAGTAAAAGAGAAATCAAGAGATAGAGAAAGTGAGAGAGAAAGAAAAAGAGAGAAAAAGAAAAGGAGAGAAGAAACTGAAAGACACCGAGAGATAGGAGAAAATATTGAAATAAAATATTTAAAAAAAAATTTTGAATTTTTGACATACACCCCCTAAATCATGCATTTTATGCTCTTAACCCTTTAATCCATAAATATAAATATAGATATAATTAAATTTTGAAATATGTTTAGCTAGTTTTAGAGGAAGCAAAATAACAACAGAACACCAATAATATTTTTTATTTTGAGAAAATGTACATCTGACACAACGGCAGCATTTGACAACATAAACAGTTAACTTTTAAAAGCTTCGTGATTAAAGGTTTAATTTACATATTAGAAAGAAACGGTTATATGCTACTTTTTCAATTGTGTTAGACCTGTATAATACTTTCTGTGAAAAGGTCGAAAGCAATTTCTTTTTACAGTCAAACAGAGTTGAACATTACGCTTCATACATCTATCTCGTGTATGCGCAGTTATGCATTCCTTGTAACTTATCCTTTTCGCAAAGCACTCTGGTAGATGTAGTGTATTGTCAAAGCGCAATGATTCTGCTGGCTTGGAAAGTAACTTGCGCATTTAAGGCAGACTTGAAGCACTATTGGACGGTCGTCCTCTCTTTGGTGTATCTGGATTTCCAATTAGTCCCCTTGCAATATCGCAGCGAATTCACTTAGTTGCATCACGTTTGAAATATTCACCTTCTTACACACTCTTTTATAGATAAGCCATGCATTCACGAGACTCAGATCCAAAGAGTGAAAACAGATCCTTATATACCACTTTCGTGATTTGAAATTGATTCGGTAAAGTTCCATAAGCATATCGTTAAGATCGATACCACCCATAAAAGTAATTATATTCCTTCACAGCAAAAAGCCTAAGAACATCGATATACTCTTTTGATTTTCTATCATATCGCCTGTACTCATCTTTAGGTCCAATTCCAGCATAACTGGAAAAAAGAAGTACCGGCTTATTGTCATACCATTTTACTATGGTACAATTAGAATTCTGCTCCACCCTGTAGTCGTAGCTTCCTCTTCCCTTCTTTTTCAGTTTGTTCTCATCTTTTAGTTTGCAGCCCTTGAGTCTGTTAATATGAACGTTTAAAAGGCTTAGAATTCCTTCCTCGTTTAGCTTTTTAGTTAACTCAAGTGATGAAAACCAGTTATCAAAGTAGATCTTGTAGTTTTGGAGGTCATGGCACATCCTGACACAGTCAAATCACAAATTGTGAAGAAATTCCAAGCTCTTTATTATCATTTATAACGGTTCCTTCAAGTATATAACTCGAAATCATATACAATTCCACTTTCTCCAACCCCTTGATATAACTTTGTACCCACATTTTGAATTGAAGGTTTTTGTGGATTATACTGTTTGAATGTAATGCATGTTTAGTTGGGATGATTTGTTCATCCACTGCTTTATACTCTTCCTGTGTGATGCTCATACAATTTCTTTGCGTCGAATTTTGACCAGTTTATCATAGCCTGGGTGGTCTTGTGGTTCCATAACTTCATTGTTAATAAAATGGAGAAATTGTTTGATTTGTTCAAAGCGATTTCTGGTCATTGGATCAGCTGCGACATTATATCTCATAGATTTATTCAAGAAGGTTCGGTAAGATGGAGTTTCCATAGTCCCTGAGGTAATACAAATTCCTATATACATCTTCATTTCGTCCTAAGGAATGTGTATTTCCTGTCCTAATTTTTCCAAAGCAGATATTCCTTTTTGTTCACAAATATTCTTTATCATTTCCTCATCAAAAAAATAAATTAAAGAAAAATAATGGAGTTCTGCCTCCAATTTAAATCAATATCCACAGACTTATTCGATTTCTTATCTTGAGGTGGGTGGAAATCAGTTTTCCTATAAATTCTATCAACTTTTCTTTGATTGTTATTTTTTACTTTTCCAACAAACGAGGAGAGAGGAACGTTTTCTTCAACCAATGCTTCATCTTCTTCGGAGACATCAAGTTTCTTAAGCATCTTGATTCACTGTAATAGTGGGAAAATAAAATGTAATATCCCTATAACAAACGAATAATAAATAACAAAATAATGCTTACCATATGTTCAACGCTTTCCTCAAAATGCTGAAATAAATACTATATAATTAATTCTATGATATATATATATATATATATATATATATATATATATATATATATATATATATATATATATATATATATATATATATATATATATATATATATATATATATCCCATCGTTTCTTTATTCAAGTAAGAAATATAGACCTAAATATGGGCTTACCATAACAGCAGTTTTGGCGAATCTAATCTCATTGGTTCCGCATGGAACCACAATATTTTCATTAATCTTAATAACCAAATTTTATTTATTTACGAAATAAAATACACTGTTTAATCAAGTATTTATTTTATTACGGCTAATTAAACCATCAAACAAATAATTAATCGCGAAATGATTATTTATAACTAATATTTCGAAATATCACATCACTCACCTTCTTCACTTGAGAACGAACACTGCGCGATGCTTAATTTGTCACTAAATTTCATCGAGAGAATGACTCACAATCATGACCCATTTCGTTCTGTGAGGAGATTCCTAAGATACTAAAATAACCCTTAAATGATTAGATCATAAGGGTTAGAGTGGCTTCAAATTTCTGTTGATCTCGGAACCACTTGGCATCAAAGGGCTAAAGCCAAAGTTCCCACCCTGAAATCATACGACGCAAACTACTTTACTAGTAGTTTCCCAAAGCGAGTATCAATGCAAAGATCTTTTATAGTCTAGGTATAAACACTTTACCTGTTTAAATATAATTTGTTGCTTCTTTTGAGAACAAAGTCTGCTTAGCAAAAGTCACGTGCTCTCACTTATTTTGATTTATAACTTTACGACCTGCAAAACTTTCAATAATTTACGGACTAACCTTGGGATGACCCTGACAATTAGTCCACTCGAAAAAGAATGTAAAACAACATAATGATTTAAAATTTCATAAGTATCGGCCGAATACTTAAGTGGTTATTGCCAAATAAGTCCCAAGATAAGCTTGGGAGGACTTGGGTAATTATATCATTCGAAAGAAAATGTGAAAGAACCGAAGGGTCTCAAATTCCGTTGGTATCTGCATAATAGATATGATGTTATTGCAAAAAAAAAATAATCCCAGGGTTATCATGGGTGGTGGTAATGTAGGTGGTGGTGACGTAGGTGGTATTAAGTGGCATAATGTGTCGTGCAGGTCTTTTAGGTGTAGGAGGTGTAAGTGGTGGTGGTGGTGGTGTATGTGGCGGCGATCATGGTGGTGATATAAGTAGTGGTTGTGTAGGTAGTGTAGCTGGTGGTGTTGTGGTTAATTATGTGGTAGTGTTTGTGGTGGTGTAGGTGGCAGTGGTGTATGTGGCAGTGGTGTATGTGGCAGTGGTGTATGTGGCAGTGGTGTAGGTGGCAGTGGTGTAAGTGGCAGTGGTGGTGTAGGTGGTAGTGGTTGTTGTTGTGCTATACGTTATTTTGTCGGTAGAAGTGGAATAGGTTTTAGTTGATGTGGTGGGGGTATAGGATGTGTATGTGGTGGTGATGTAGGAGGTGTAGGTTGTAGTGGTGGTGTAGTTGGAAGTGGTGTTTGTGGTGGTGTAGGTGTTGGTAGTGTTATACGTTGCGTTGGTGCTGGTGTAGGTTTTGTAGAAGGTATTGGTGAAGGATGTGTAAGTGGTGGTGGTGTAGGTGTTGATGGTGGTGTAATTGTTGTTGGTGGTGTAGCTGGTAGTGGGGTAGTGTAGCTGGTGGTTGTGTAAGTGGTAGTGGTTGTCTAGGTGGTACTGGTGTTTGTGGTGGTGTAGCTGTTAATGCTGTTTGTGGTGACGTAGGTGGTAGTGGTGTTTGGGGTGACGTAGGTGTTAGTGATTTTTGTGGTGGTGTACTTTATGTTGCTAATGCTGGTGGAGTTAGTGCAGGGGGTGGTGTAGGTTTTAGTGTTGTAGATGCTGTAAGTGGTGTTGATGTAGGTGGTGGTGCAGGTGTTGGTGGTATAGGCAGTGGTAGTATAGCTGGTAGTGGTATCAGTAGCGGTGCATTAGCTAGTTGAGGTGGCGGTGTTGTGGTGTATTAGCTGTTGGTATAAGTGGTGTAGGTGGTAGTGGTGATTGTGGTGGTGTAGGTTTTGTTGTTTTTGGTGGTGGTAGTGGATGAGGAGGTGTTGCAGGTGGTGGACGTGGTGTAGGTGATGGTGGAGAAGGTTGGGGTGGTGTGGTTTTGCAGGCGGTGGTGGTGTATTTGGTGTTGCTGTAGGTTATGTAGATGATGATTCGAAAGGGAATGTAAAACAACATAAGGGCTTTAAATTTCGTTCGAATCAGCCGAATAGTTACAAAAACAAAACTGGGAGCGACCTACCGACCTACATAGTTAGATGTAGACTCGCCCGCGACTAGAAATGATCGGAAAAAGGAAAGGGATAGATTAATAGAGAGATAATGAGATAGGGAGAGAGAGAAAGCGAGTGAGAGGAAGATTAAGCAAGAGAGATAAAGATAAGGCGAGAGAGAAAGACATAAAGAAAGAGACAGATAAAGAGAGAGAGAAAGAGAAAGAAAATAGGGAAATAGAGATATATAGGGAAATAGAAAGAGAGATAGAGATAAAGAAAGAGAGAGAAAGACAGCAAAAGTTAGAAAGAGATAAAATATTGAAACAAAATATTGGATTTTTGGCCTTAGTTTTTTTTCATGCACCAGCCTAAATCCCGCATTTTGTGATCTTAAATCCAAAAGGTCGAGCCTGAATTCATAAGACGCAAACTCCTTTACTATTAGTTTCCCAAAGCAAGTATCAATGCAAAGATATTTTATAGTTTTAGTATAAACCTTTACGTTGTTAAATATAATAGGTTGCTTCTTATTCAGAATAAGGTGTGTTGACCAGAAACGTGTGCTCTCTCTTACTTCGATTTATTTCATTGAGACCTTAAAATCCTTTAATTATTTGCTGACTAACCTTGGGAGGATATTGTCAATTATATCATTCGAAAGAGCGTGCAAAACAACTTACGGTTCTCAAATGACGTTAGTATCTGCCCCATAATTAGGTTTTAGTGTAGATGGTCGAAGTGGTAGTGGTGTCGGTTTTTTATATTTAGTATTGGTGTTGTAGTTTTTTTGTGTAGGTGATGTAAGTGGTCGCGGCGTAGGTGGTTTAACTAGTGGGGGTGTAACTGGTGGTGGTTTAGTTGGTTGTAATGTAGCTAGTGGTAGTGTAGGTGGTGGCAATCTATGTGGTGTATTTGGTAGTAATGTAGGTGCTGGTGATGTTGCTGGTTTTCTAGGTAGTGTAGGTGATTGTATTATAAGTGGTGGTGCTGTAGGTCGTGGTATAAGTTGGTGTTTTAGGTGATATGGGTTGTAGTATAGGTTTTTCAGTTGGTAGTGATATAGGTGTTGTTTTTGTTAGTTGTGTAGGTGGTAGAGACGTGATGGTGTTGTATGTGGCGCAGGAGGGAGTGGTGTAGGTGGTATAAGTGGTGGTGGTGTGAGGGTGGGTGGTACAAGTGCTGGTGGTAATAGTGTAGGAGTTAGGGGTGTATGCGTAGGTGGTGGTGGTGATGATGTAATTGTTGTAGGTAGTGGTGATGGTGGTGGTGTAGGCGGTGTTTTATAGGTATTGGTGGTGTATGTCAAGGTGGTATAGGTAATTGTGGTGTAGATAGCGGTGGTTGAGGTGTAGGTGTTGGTGTAGGTGGTAGTGGTGTAGGTGGTATTGGTGTAGGTGATGGTTTAGGTATTTTTGGTTTTAGTGGTATAGGTAGTGGGGTAGGTGATGGTTAAGGTTTTGTTGGTAGTGTAGGTGGTGCTGGTGAGGAAGTAATGTAGTCGCTGGTGGTGAAGGATATAGTGGTGTAGGCTTCGGAAGCAGAGATGGTGGCGTTAGTTGTATAGGTGATGATTAGAAAAAAAATGTTAAACAAAATAAGCTTTTCAAATTTCGTTATAATTAGCCGAATAGTTACTATATCATTACAAAGCAACACAACACAACACAAAAAAACGGGGAGTGGCCAACCAACGGACATGTGAGATGTATTGTGTCCAACGACTAGACTTTCACACGACTAAAAATGAATCGAAAAAGTAAAGGATAGAGAAAGAGAGAAAGATAAGGCAAGAGAGAGAGAAAGCAAAAGAGAGAGAAAGAGAGGGAGAGGAAGAGAGATATAAAGACAGATGCTAAACGAGAGGAAGAAATAGAGAGAGAGATAAATAAAGAGAGATAAACAAAGACATGGAGAGAAAGAAAGGGAGAAAGATAAAGTAATACATAGGAAAATATAGAAAGAGAAAATATTTAAACAAAATATTGAATTTTTAGCCTTAGTTTTTTACATACACCACTTTAAATCCCGCATTTTATAATGTTAAAGCCGACGCTGAAATCATACGACGCAAACTACTTTACTATTAGTTTCCCAAAGCGAGTATCAATGAAAAGATATTTTATAGTCTTAGTATAAACACTTTACCTTGTTAAATATATTTTGTCGTTTTTTATTGAAAAAATGAACCGGAAAAGGATTTTATCAAAAGATATAACTGACAACAGCTTACAGACAATATTGCGTTTAAATTTCGATCATTATAAGCAATAAAGAACTTAAAGTATAGTTCTTTATCGCAATTTACTCTCCATTATATATTAATTGACTAAAAAAAATATTGATTTTCTATTTCGTTTTAACACTTATAACTTGAGTGAATCTTGTTTGTAGGATTTGCATAAAGCTAAGATTCACTTTATTTAGTTCATTTTATTTATAAATTAGACCGCATCATTTGTTAGATAATAAAAGTAAAATACTCTCATAAAGCCAACAACAATGTAAATAAGTTTTATAAATCGTTAAAAAAGTAATAGTAATGTTAAATAATATTAAATAAAATAGTTGTGGGTTTACCGTTTTCTACGATTCATGGTAACGTTTTCATAAATTCTTTTGATTCGTTTCGGGATTTTGGCTGTATTATCTCAAGTTTGGCTCACCTATAGGTCGTAATATTCCTACAATATATATATATATATATATATATATATATATATATATATATATATATATATATATATATATTTACTATTTGCTCGTTGATATTTTTGTCGAACTAAGTGTTTTTTTTGCATTTTTTATATTTTGCTAGTCAATTTTATTTGTATATCGGTTCAACAATCAGCCGCACCTCGTAGTTTGCTGCTTTTGTATCCACGTCGGAAATATAGGCCTGGGCATTCATTGTCGGGTAGTCTAATTTTTTGTATTTTATCTTCCGAAAGATATTCGCATATTTTCGCTGATAAAATATGGCTGATATCATGCAGGATCCTTGACAGAACGAGGTCCCAGCGAGTAACGTTAGAAATGATATGGGTCAAATGGTTCTGCTCCATTTGTGCCTTTCTTTGCTGCGTCTTACTTGCGGCATGTAGGGGGATGAAGGATTAGAGGAAGATCGGGCTTACCATTGACATGTACAGTTATTTCTTGTTTATTGTTGACATGCCCTAAAATGGCATAGGGACTGTAGACTATTCTTGGTCTGCGCAACCTTCTCTTTAATATAAGAGTTAGGACAAGCAATCGGCATTCTTGAGACTAAGAATAATAATCCTTTTGTAAGAAGATGTCCGTGGTTTTTATGCATCCATTCAGAAATTTTGAACTTGTTTAGGTTGGCGATCTGTCCTCCTGTAGTGTTAACTAAATCGTTTGAGTAAAGATAATTACTGGTGATAACCTGTCTGATACTGTCCTCCCACTCTATATTTTCGGCGTTATCCTGAAGAGGGGGAAAAAGGTCGCAGATTTATAGTGCCTACATGGTACGATTCAGACATCTTGCCTGGTGCAAACATGTTTCCATGGTGAACGGCTGCCCTTCATAATACTTGTTCTTGAGGATGGCAGGATGATCTTCCGAATAATCATTAACTTCCATTCGAGGTCATTTAACTTCTTTATAAGGCCTGGCATCCACACCTTGTCGAATGCCGACACCATGGCTCAAAGCAAGGCGTCTACATTGCTTTCTGGCCTTAGCAGTGGCAAGGGCAATAATCTCGTTGACGAAGATAGATAGATAGGCATATATTTATCAAAATTGGTTTGGTTTTCGGAAACTTTAATTTCAGAAGAAGAATGAACACCTACGATTAGATAGAAAAAGACATTTATTTAGCTCTGTCAGACGTTTTGTCACACAACGGGACATCTTAAGTGATTTTATTTGAAGTTAAAGAAATAATTAATTTAGGAATGTAAAATAACAAACGAACATAAATAGTAGAATTCTAAAAGAAGAACGGCTCATTAAAAGGGGCCAATGGTAAATTATAAAACCAAAACAACTTGAGTAATTGAATGATGTAATAAATACACATTACCTTATCCAGATAGTCATTCGATGCCAAGAATGAAAAAAGTGATGTATGAAATAACTTCGTTGAGGAAATGAGGAATCAGACTCGTTAAGTGTTGGCTTTGTTTTATTAATATAGCGTTACTCTAATACGATGGGTGGTCAATAAAGTTTGCGAATCGGTAGGGCAAAATAAAGAAAGGGGGATGGCTGTTTGTAGGGGTGTTAGACCAAGTTATGACAGGTCAGGACTTGCAGCCTCACACTCTTGCCTCGTCTATTTAAGAAGCAGTAGCTGATCGCAGATCGTCAATCACTAATTTTTCAACAATGGAGAAGGTTGAGCACCGCGCAGTGATCAAATTTTTAACCAAGGAAGGCAAGAATGCAAAAGAGATCCATGAACGCATGGTTGCTGGGTACACCAACACCGCTCCTTCCTATGCAACCATTGCTCACTGGAATAGGAAGTTGCGCTATGTTCGTGAGTCCTTTGAAGATGAGTCCCGTTCGGGACGCCAGTCAGACCTGACCAACGAGGACGATCTGGCCCGTGTGGAGAGGAGGATCATAGAAAATCGACGGAGGAAGGTCGAAGAAATCGAGCGAGAACTTGGAATATCACATGGAAGTGTTATCAACATCATCCACGACAATTTGGCCATGGCCAAGGTCTCTGCTCGTTGGGTCCTTAGAAACCTCACGCCCCATGATCGACTTCAATGTCAAAGTTCGGATGTCAGAGTTGCACAAGCTGCCCTGCGCGAGTGCGGATTCGAGGAGCTCAACCATCCCCCTTCAGTCCAGATCTGGCCTCTAGTGACTACTTTTTATTCCGCCAGCTCAAGGATGAACTGCGTGGACGCTGGTTTGGGGATGACGAAGATGTTAAACTCGCCGCCCAGGAGTGGATTGAACAGCAGTCTGGAGATTTCTGGTTGTCGGGAATTCGAAGCCTCAGGAACAAGCTGCGCAAGTGCATTGAAGTCGAGGGTAGTTATATTGAAAAATAATAAAACACTTTTCCTCATATCTCGTTTCCTTATATTTGAATTGCAAAACTTATTGACCGCCCTCGTATGTTTAATGAAAAATTGTCGCTATGAAATAGAGTGGCTAGCACATTATTCATGATTTCCTATGCTATAAAAATTGGGTGTAGTGTCTATGGGTTCTCTGAGATAATCCATGATGTTTATTGATCCTCTCTTTATATTGTAGGCCAGTCTGGCTTACGTACGAGACATTGCAGCCGATAAACTTGAATTGATATGCAACAGAGGATCTAAACATTGAATCAATACGATTTTTATAGTTGTAGCAATAACTCAAAGAATTTTGGTTAGTATATAACATGTTAAATTTTCATTGTGGTAGAAGGCTTTGCAAGATTTTCTTAAGGGTACTGTTCAAAAAAGTTGTGCATGGACTAATAAATGGGACCTTAGTAAAAATTCGCTGTTTCGAAACAGATGGGTATATTAGATAAGGCAGATATGGCTCATTTAGGAAAGTTTTTGTATACTTGTTAATGAGGTGTATAGGAAATATATTAAATGAAAAATATATTTTTCGGAAACTCATATTTTTGTGAAAGTCCGTCCAACCTGAGGAAATTCTGAACTCTCTAAATATTTTCGTCTTTATACTTCCGAAATTAAATCTATTTTGTGCAAAACTGAAATAATTAGTTCCTAAGAGTATGGTTTTGATTTTTCTATAGACGGAAGTTTTCAACTATCCATCCTCTTTGTGTACAGCTACATTTAGAAAATTAATTTTGTTGTCTCTCTCAACTTCTTTCGAAAACTTTGTATTTGGGTGTTGCTTATTTAGTGTAAAAATAGCTCTTGCTGAGATTTATTACGAAAGAGAAGAAAATAATCATCCACATATAGCTTATAACCAAATGGTTTGTAGGGAAATGTGTAATTACAAGCCAAATTGATTCGTGATGGCAGAGGAATGAGTGGGCAAAGGTAAGTCCTAAAGGAGATCCCATCACCTTTCCTTCAATTTGTTTATGCAGTATAATGTTAAATAAAAATATCGTATCTTCTCCTGCTAACTTTAATACTTACAAAAAACAATGAATTATTTAAACCATAAATTATCGAGTTGGTGCTAAAGAGTTTATCACAAATTATTTGACATGTTTTGAGAACATTGAAAGAGACCATGTAATAATTGCTATTGGGTAAACTTCTAATGAAATCTACAATTCAAAAGAATCCTTGAGGCTATAATCATTGGGATTGAGGGGTCTAAGATCAGAACCAGAACTTTGCTAGTTTAACGTAGATAAGATGGGAAGGTACGGGATATTAGCTTTGTTTATTTTGAGGAGACCATATAGGACTCCTGAGCTAGATCCTGAGACATACACCTATCATAAAATTCCGTAAGAATGCTGCGAGATTGTAGTGACCCTAAGAAAATTATTCATTGTATTTTCTAGTTTAAGAATATCTATCTATCTATATATATATATATATATATATATATATATATATATATATATATATATATATGTTGCTAGAGGTATGAACTTAAATCTATCTGAAAGAATCGCATGCATTCGAGAGTTGTAATCACATTTATTTATAATAACCACTCATTGGTCTTTATGCGGTTTGCCTATGATTATAGAATCATCCCGTTTTAATTTGTGTAAAACTTTTAAATCACTGAAAGAAAATAACGGAAAGAAAAACTTTCCTCTGTTAAACTTGTAAAAGTACTTATTAGACAAATATCTAATTTTTCTAAGCACCGATTTTTAAGAAACGAAATACATTTATAAATTTTACAAAGTGTTGAAAAATGATTCAAAATACATAACATATGAAGAGTAATTCAATTTAAAAACGGGAAGTTTGAAATTGAGGACCAAAGATAGAAGTTTATTCCCATCACTCGAGAGAATTGTGGTGGAAAAGTTACGAATCGTTTAATCTGGATCGGTCTTAACGCATGGTTTAACAGTTAATGTCTGAAAATACCTTACATCGACCATAAAAGCTTCGAGATCGCATTCACACCTTTGATACTTCCACCTTTTCTACAGTGAGAACGTTTGTTTTTACTCATTTAAAACCTAGCAGTTGATGAGCTTCTGGGATGTTTCATTTGTAGAACCCACTAACATGTTAACTGCGGTGGTTACTCATCCGTAATTAACATTAATTCTGAGGGAGTTCCTCCCTTTTACTCCTAAGATCTCAAATCCAATGATACTCTCTTACTTATTATCCCCTCTGAGCCAAACCCGGCCTCTGAGATCGCTACGTTAGGGCTTTGCCTCTTTATTGCTGGTTCCGTGTAGTTGTCTTTGCTTTTAGAATTTGGAATGATATGCCTTCTTTTATGGGCTCTCCCTCCTTCATTGTTGCATTCATGCGAGCTATGTAAAACCCACCTCTTATTTCATACCTCTGCTTATTAAGTGAACAGTTCCAAGCAAAAGTAGGGTGGCATTGTACACTGTTACCTGGGAGAGCAGCAAACCCCCCTGGGCAGAGTTCACACGACACTCTCAAACTAGATTAAGACTTTTGGGGCATTATTTCTATTAAAGATTTCCACTTTACCAATTTTCGACACTTGATTTATAAGATCCTGCCCACTTATTACTTTTCTGGGATCTAATTTCGCCATCTAGTCGCCAACCAGCTTTCGTCCATTCATTCCTCGGGAAAGAGAGTGAAGGAGACAGGTTAATCGGTCTCTCTTCCCCATTTTTCTGTTCCTTATTAGGAGATTAACTAACACACACGTAAGATAAATAATAAAAAACGACGCCTGATAAAACCTACCACGAAAACTCACGTGAAAACTAAAACCTTTGAGGAAGATTTATCCCAAATTTTTAGCTAAAGTAATATTCCATGATAGCTTCTTGAGGATTTAGACACAGAAAGAATAAATAAACGATGATGTAGAAAAATGTGCCAAAAAAACGATGTCAGATTCATCTATGACAACAAAAAATGCTGAGCATCGAAGCCAGACACATCAGTAAATCAAAAAAGCCAACTATAAAATTGATTGAATAAGGAAAAGAGATAGAACTGGTTCTATAATCAGACGCTCCCTAAGCCTAAATTAATTATGTACAAGTAAAATTTTATATTTGGTGAAAATGGTGAATTTTGGTGTTCTAAATTATTGAACCAGTAAAACGTTAGTTAATTCCGAACCATAAAAGTAAACAGGAAATAACCATTAGTGAAAAGTGAAGTTAATTTACTATTATGAATGAGTAATTGATACAAATTTCAATTGTATGGTTAGTCCATGCAAATATTGAAAATAGCCAGACCTCACTTAAAAGAGCTGCATTTCTATGTAGACGGTCTTCATGGAGCTAAAGCAATCATGAGCAGAAAGTGTATGTGAATATATGAAATATGAATGCTATATGAGGTGAATTTAAGAAAGTTAATTTTGTAATACAATTATATTGTCAAGAGATAAATTGCTGATTTATAATTGGTAGGAATACATTGAACTTCAAACAAATATATAAAAACCATAATAACAAGTTTAAACATGATATATTAAGTAATTGTACGAAATCCAATAAAGTAAAATTAGATGAAACATAATTTTTAAAAAGAACTATACGGAAACGGATGGACAAAGGAACTTTTGATCTAGAACAACTCTAGACAGTTTGTTTTCTTTAATGAAGTCAAAGTTTGATTTAGTCAACAGAAAAGTTCTATCCAACATATTGAGTTGCTCTTCCTAGGTCTATTTTATTGATACATTGTCTGCCTTATGCACAAACGTCTCTCTTCCAAATGCTCGGCATGATAAGATTGGATGTCGTTCACCACTTTTGGGAGGCCAGTCTATGATTAAGTCTCCTAAAATTCTTTCAACTCTAACCATTGCTTTTATAACTTGGATACATCTCGAGAATCATTATCCTGCATGAAGATGAATTATTTGCTCATCCTCATTGGCTGCTTCTTGAACCGAGGGAAGGAGCTTTTCTCCAGGAACTCGCCGTACGTCCTTGAATCCATTTGATGCTACCATCCAGTTTAAAATGTCATACTAGCTTGTCTTCAACAAGTGAAACCCAAATCCACTCAGTTCTTGCAATCTTTTAGTGATTTGCTTCTCCTGACGTACGTCAAAATCCCGGGATATAATCTAACCTTTCGTTTCATGCAGAGTGACTCTTGTTTGTTATATGGAGAGAACTATACTTAAATCATTTTTCTTATATGTCTTTGACCACAACAAACGTAATTTCTGTGTCTTCTCGGCCATTAATGGCTCTTTGTATTATTTTAAAGGATAAACAATTTCCTGAGAGTATTGCACCTCCTGAGATGGAAGGGACAAAGAAGCTTGAAAACGGCTTTGCTGCTACTTTGAATGTTTTAAACCACTTCTCCTCTTTTTGAAAAAGATCTCTAACTAAGAACTAGAAATTCTGGTTGAACCCTTTTCTGCCTTGGTGGAATTTTGCAGAAAAGACTCCAGTATCTAAGTCACTTAACGTATAATTTTTCTCTTTTTATAAAAGTTTCTTTTTCTTGTTCATTTGATCAGAAAATGCTTCATGCAAGAGATGTTTGGTCGGTCGTTGTAATCGAATTTCAGAAAATCGACTCAAAACTATCTAATTTTTTAAAATAAATGGTTGAGTACCTAGTAAACTGAGCTTATTACCTTCATAGAACTATCTTCAACATATAATTCCATAAAACTTTTCTTCTAAACGATGAGACATTAAAGAAATAGTACATCTAGAAGCATTTTAATACAAAAGATAATTACTCGGTTAAATGCAATAGTTTGAATGGTTTAAAACAGCACTCTCGCTCCATGAGTCCATATTACATTAGTAAACCGGTTTAGTATGTTAAAGAGTTCAATAAGTTGAAAGGGATGAAGCAGATCTTCTAGTAAGAGAAAATTAATGAGCTTCAGCCATTGGTCCTAATGTTTATTTCTAATTTCAAAAATAATTTCGTCGGTCGATACTGGGCGAGTTCCAATAGTACATCGTCCTTATGGAGACCAAAATTACATCGCATAATCCCAATAGAGTCTTTTGAAGTGAATTTTAAGTAGAACGATGCCAATAGCCGCATTGAAATCAAAACAAATAGATTTACAGGTTGATATTCGTGAAACCTTGTGATCTTTTCGGGAAAAAATTGGTAATCTTTTTATAATGATCGTCTGCGACGGAAGTGGTAATATGAGTGTCGTAAAATTACCCCAACCTATACGCCACTTTTACCCAATATACAGGACGTTTAAGGTCAACGAGTGGCTTTGACTCAACTCTTGTCACGACAGAGATGGAGGAGGTTAGAAATGGCGGGAGTTAGGATCCAACTTACATGGACGAGTGCGAAGGATTTAAATACAATGATTGTCTGCATGTGGCCGATATTAAACTAATGAAGGCTGATGAAAAAGTATAAAAATATACTTTAATATTTACACAGTTACACACAATTAACAGACTAAATAGAATAATGGCGTTAGATACTCGATGTATACAATGACCGAACTAACAGAGCTACACAATGCGAGCTCTACCGGGGGTAATGGGCGAGAGGTGATACGATCCTCTGTACATATGCACACAGGGATGACTGGCAAGGTAGCCAGAAATGTTCAGTCTCAGCTTAGCTTGGGGTCGAGGCTTTGGGAAATGAAACAGGGATCGGATGGTTATTCGAGGGACTTTAACCAGGGGGAGTTTAACCTCTATTAGTAACACTAACTGTAGGATCGTGCTAAACGAAATGTACCGAAACCAAGAACGTTAATTGACTGTAGCTCAGATCATTCTAGCCTTAGGCTCGTAGGGAAAGTGGAGCAGGATCGAGAATGACGTGTTTCATTGTAAAAAGCAAGACTATACTGTCGATGCCCAATTGGAACCAACAATGTATAGGCACCACCCGGAACCGGTACTGCCTCTGCCAAGGGTTGGCGCGCGGAAATCTCTCAACTAACCAACAGTGCGCTTGAGGGATGGGAAGTACTCCCGTGAGGGTTTATTGATAACGCCCTGGGAGAGGAAAGAAGCAGGCGTTTGAGATTCCCAATCCCTCGCTTATCGCGGAAAGTAGTTTGATATTCTGACTAATCTCACGGTCCTTGCTCACGTGGACTGACCTAGTCCCTGACCTCGTGGTTTCGATGGGGCTTATGGCAGCAAAGGACCTTCATTCTCGACAATGAGTTACTTATTAATTTATTTACCTGCTAATGCTCCACTAGAAATCTTTAGCAGAGTATGTGAAATATATTTTTACAACCAAAATAAAGTAAGTGATCAGAATGTTTCCAAGATCAACTACTATTTCTTTTGTGAGAATGGCTTTACATTTGTCTATTTGAACGCCATAGAAACTCTTCTCTCTCTACAAGATTTTTTAAAATTATACAAAAGTTTTTAACAGTCCACTATCTAACTCTCTTAGGTGGAGTGGATAGATTTTCTCGCCTTAATACAGCGTACTTTTCTTTACACTATAAAGACCGGACTTTTAAACTACCATTCAGGGCCGAGTTACGTCGATCATGAAGTGTAATATTTTCAATTCTAAATGGCATGGTAAAAACTTGTACACCGAAATATATTTTTCGGAAATAAATAAACTTTTTTGTGATCATTTAAACATATTTTTTTTCCTATCACATGTATGGAGCAATCCGTTTATTCATTCATGCTGAACAATAATCGCGCCTTTTATGTCACCTTTTCCATTAAGAAATCAATTTTTTATACGCTAAAAAATCCATTAGGACATTTACAGTCATGGCAAAATGTTTAGAGACCAATATTGATTTTTATTCGTTCTTAAAATTGATGAAATAGCAATACTTATTCTAATATTTAAATTTTTTCAGGTTCATTAAACAGGCAGAAATTAAAAAATAATAAAAAATGACTGCATTCCCTCGCTAAATCCAAAAGAGCGTTCTGGTTCTGTTGATGTAGGAGGTGAGTTTCACTCCCTAAAGGTTTACTATTCGATGAAAAGGGAAAAATACCCATTTATATGGGTTAACTGAGTGATGATGTGTAATTATAATCTATTTTGTAATATTTTTCGTAAAAAAATATGTTCGAATCTTTTTCAATTTCAGAAAATTAGTTTTTTCAAAGAAAAGCTTGCAACTAATTTGCCTGAAATGCAAGGAAATAGGTGCTAAAGGTCTTGCATAGAAGAGCAAAAAGAGCACGCAAAAGAGCGTCATGTGATTGCCAAGATTGCTTCCTGGTTAGGTCCCATCTCACGGATGAGGTTGTCTTCCGTGCCAAACTTGCTCATAATTGGAAACGAACCAGTGCGAACGTTTTAGCGGGCAAAGTGAGGCAGAGACATTTCGACAAAGGCCTCAAGTCAATAAGGGCTGAAAAGATGCCTCATCTCAGCAAAAGAATCTTACGGAGAACCTCCAGTTTTATAAGAAATTGAGAGGATGGTCTTTTCAAGATTAGCGCTAACGATATTCCTTGATGAATCTTCCTTCCGATTGTTTAGAGCTTCTGGATGACCCATCGTTAGGGGGCGAAAAGGAAAGCACTTTCACGACTTATCTATCATACACATGGTTGAGCATCCGGAGTCTCCCTATGTCTGGGCTGCTTCTCATCAAAATGAACTTGAGCACTAAAATTTTTAACTAATGTAGCGGAATGATGTCAAATGGCGGCCACGTGCCCCCCTGTACCCACGTGTATCCGGAGATCAGCACATGGAGCTGGTGAAAGCATGGGAACCTAGTTAAGGAGGCGGCTAACACTGTCATTACTCGCACCAGCTGTATTTGCCTAGGGACCAATGTCATATCCCCTCCTCTCTCGCGCGGACACCTCTCCGCGAGCATTCGGGCCTTTCTGCTCAAAGATTGGAATCCGTTGGACATTCTAACGAGCGTTATCTAGATTCCCCCTTCCCCCGAAGGAGTCGCCGACTTTTCCTCAAATTCACGAGCGCCTCCTCACTAGGCGCCTATATAACGCCTTGACTGAGTTTAGAGAGCAGCACTATCAGACTTCAACCTACTCTGACGAACGAGCTAAAGTACGCCCCCCCCATCAGTGGAGATTTCAATTCAAGTGAAGGCTAAATCGATCCGTGAATTTGGCCTTATCAATCGGCAAGTTTCGACATCAGTGAACTCTGCTCTAGTCAATTGGCAAGGACTGACGAGGATTCACAACTCCGAAGACGACTAGTGCTCACTCGTATGAAGCCAGAGGGTAAACTAACTTCTTACGTTGCATTCACCCTGCCCCAACTAGCCCCTTTTTAGCAACGAGCTCATAAGGTAATCGTAACCGTTGCCGCCTGCAGATTAATCTTAAATTTGGCTTATCGCAATTGCGCCATTATTTGTGTGAACACCCCAGTTTAAAATCCCCCTTTAAATCACCAACTGTAACTAACCTCTGTAATCCCTTAATCAACCTACCTGATCGCGTGTGGATCTTTAACCCCGTCTGGGCGACCATTCCATTTAAACCCAATTTCTAGGTAAATATATATATCCTTTTTTTGTTAGTAAAGTATATTTTCGTCGTTATCTTTCATTTGCAACCCCAGCGCATACCAGCTACCTGTTAATCTTTGGCCAACTTGCACTCTGAAATATTTGTTTAAAAGGACCCCGCAAAGTAATAATAAACCATCCCCACTAGACTTCTAGCAAGTTCCCCTTCCACTATCGATCTTAAACCCACTTTGGGTCAAGCCCCGAAGTACCTACGTATATATATAAATATATAGTCTGGCCATTCCGCGACATATACGAACACTACCAATTTGTGGATGAAAATGTATTTTTTTGCAGGAAGCCTAACTTGTCACAAGACAAAAGCAATAAAAAGGTTTTGGCTGAAAATAAGATGCACATTTGGAACTTTGTCCTATGAATTTACTAGATTTTAACCCAAACGAGCATTTGTCGCCGATAATAAAACTGGCGGTTCATAAACAGAAACTTTTAATTTATAAGCAGTTGTGAGTGCTTATTGGACAAAAATGAGGCAATGTCAGTTAAGATATCATCACAATTTGGTCTCCAGCAGAACAAACCGAAACGAATCAGTTCCTAAGAACAAGGGACATCAATATAAATATTGACTGCGCCCATCAATTAACTCTATTTATTAATAAACTGGGTTTGAGCTCTAAATACTCGTATATTGCACCTTCAAATTATGATAAAAATATACTAAACAAAATGCAACGTTTGATTGATTCTATTAATTTTCCTATATATAAAAATATAAATTTTGCCTATGGCTGTACCTAACTCTGTATTTGACGGGGTGCGTTGTCTCCAACATGTAGTCTTTTGAGACTTATTGGTAATTTCTAAGCAATGTCTCTTAATTTAATTTGAAAAGTTGAAAGAGGGCTATCATTGCTTATTCGCGTTAAAGCATATTTAGTGGGAACAGATTAAACCTTTATAATATTATTTTGCCACGAACAATCATCCTTACCCTTCGAGTATATAGATTCTTCTTGATCATTTGCAGTATCAATGGTACTACCTTTTTATGAATGAGAAGTATACTAACTGATCTTCATTTATTTATTTTTTTTCGTATCATCAGCATTTGCTCATTAGTTTTGTTTAGTTTCTTTACATGTTATGGAATACTAAGGATTTTTTTCAAGAAAGTTATTACAAGAATCTTGTAGAAATATGGAAAAAATACTATATCATCAATATGATTGTAATTATAACGATAGTATCATGTTTTTCACATAAAATCCTAACCAAAGACTAAATTCATCACCATTTTGTTTGCCTATATCATTCTTAGACATGGATCCATATAGATGGATCCAAGATATGGACGATAAAAGAAAATATGGTCCTCATTCTGCTCTTTTCTCCAGTCGACCGACGCACAAAAACAATTTTCGCGCCTTTGAAAGCCGAATGTGAAATCTGCTCTTGTTTATTGAGAAGGTGGATAAAGGCGTCGCGTAACTTGGATTTTACTAATAAACGAAGTCGCTGGCTTCGCGGTAACATGGCAAAATGACACTCAGAAATGGATCAAACCCAGTTCCCAGGATATTTATTTCATTTTACGATCTTTTCGTAAAAAAAGGAAGAGCACCGTCAGCATTGTTCTAAGAAGTGGGTAGTAGAGAGTTAGACCCATGCCTTTGCTGGAAACAGCCCCATTCTCGTGCTCCGTGAAGAGGGCGCATAAAAAGGAGGGGAATTACTGATCTCGCACTGGACTTCCGTATGAGCAGACGATATTGCACCGAATATTTGAGATCTTTTCCTTGGAGTAACCAACCAAGGCATAGGCGCCAGTATGTGCCTTGAAGAAGCTGTATGCTTCTGTTTGACACCCGCTGAGTGAAGATGCAGATTCGTCATGGGGATCTTCACAATGACCGTAAAAGGATGGCTGAAATACTTTAACGTGGTCTTACCTCTAGATAAATGACGACTACTCTCCTTCATAGAGGACAAACATCGGTTTTTTGTATATAACCTCTTTTAGTTGTCTTAATTTTTAATTTTCTGTCTTCACATTTTATTTCATTACAATTCCTATTTCCTCATTTCTATATATAGTTTATTTTATTATTTTCATTATCATTCATGTTGGTTTTCCTTTCATTGTATTCGTTTTCTTCCCCCAGTTTTCTCACTTATTGATTCAGTGCGCACCAAAACAACTAAAATCTCTTCTCCCTCAATCAATGCATATTTTATTCCTCAATCGACGATGGATGAAAAGGGAGAGCAAGAGGGCTACACGCGAGCGGCGAGACAAATACCTCGGCTTCTGTTCAAGAAATTGAGGTGACATCTGAAATTTTAAAAAATCTCCTTTTGGAGAAGCATGAATTGGGAAGAGTATTTCTACGAGGTCTCAGGAAGCAGAATGGGAGTTCATGAAATCAAATAGCAGTGTGACATAGCGTGGAATGGAAAATTAAATGAAGATGACAAAAAAAACGAAGATAAAACGACTCCTCGGTGATAGGAAATTAGATTTGCTAAAACTAAATCATTTGGAGACTGTTAATGACAATGAGAAGTCAAACCAATGTTGATGAATATATTGTTCAATTTTTCGCCAGATTTAGAATATCATTTGTTGCAAACGCAGAAATTCCAGATAAATACGAGTAAGGGAGTTAGCAAGGAAATATCGATTGTTCCGAAAAGCCATTAAACACCACTAAACGGGCTTCAGTGATTCACTCCCTATCTGCTTCATTAAAGGCCAGGATAAAATCATTACCTGAGAAAATAACAAATAAAATGGAAAGTTGGGAGAGACGTAATCATCTAATGATCTTCCGATCGGAGGGACCAGCCAGTTAGTTTCTGAAGTAAATGTTTATTAATAAATATTTGGTCTCAGATCAGGATCACTAACAGTTGAATTGTGCTTTATTTGTATCTCCAGACTTGTTTAAGGTTTTTCCTGTATGTCTTACTTTCATTTCACACATAGTAGACACACCTGTATTTATACGTTCTTGGAGGTTTAAAGTGATTATTCTTTAGATAAAAGTGGGTCTGGCATCAATTTAAGCCAGATTATCACATAGAGCCATTATACTCACAAATTCTCTGCAAAAGAGGAAGGGGAAAGAGATTTTTACTCGACAATAAGGGGAGCAAGTGTTGTAAAAATTAGAAAGGATCTTGAAGCATACGTTACTTTTTAGTTTTTGGAAATTTCAAACAAGCACCGACCCTAGCAAAATTTAAGTACATAACAAAATAGGAGATTTCGCCCGTTTAAACACAAAAAAATTTACAGAAGATAATATTAAATTTATCAGGACACTATAAAGAAAATGAGTGTGCTTTAACCCACTTTTTCTACATGGAAGATGGCCTGAATTGGCACCAAAATCGAATAAAACGACATAAAAAATGAATAAACAAATCGATGTATAAATACTTAGACTGGAGAACGAAGAAAACGGAAATTGAACTGCTGGAAAACAGAAGAACAGTAGGGCAGAAGATACCTAGTCTGCTTTTCAGATTGACTGTACTAGGGAACGGGGACACATTCCGGTTCCCTGCACTCAATATACTCTCTTAGTTTACCTCTATTTCATAAACATGCCCTATTCACATAAGTTCCCCAATTAATCTGTGAATTTCTCTCTAATAATATTATTGGCGTCGATGCCGTCGCTGTTTTCCTAGAATTTAAGCGAAATGCCATAAACGGTATTAAACCATCACATAATAGCACGAAGAGTTCGAAAGGCCAATATACGATTTGCTAGAATGTCAACGCTGGGGAAAAAATGTCAACACCTCGAGAAATTAGATGGTGAAACCCAGCTTGATGCGATGGTGGAAGAGATTGAGAAGCGAAGTGTATCGACTTCTCTGAAAGTGGAAGAATGGGATTTGTTCAAAAGCATCTTAAGTTATGGGGTAGCCATTGGTCCTATAGCGAGATGGAGGGAAATGTATTGGAGAGTCCTTTTTCCAGTCTGAGGAAACTTGATGTCGATAAAGAGAAATAAGATCGAGTATGCATCTATCATTTCAGTGATAAGAACTGGTAAATTTCAACTATCTCTATGGTGACTCAACGAAGAAAAAAGATCTATACATTGTCCGAGTATAGATTTAGGCGAAAGCACAAAGAGAATAAAAATACAAACAACTTAGCTCACTTGAAAACTAGTAAATAAAAGTATATCTTATGTGACCTAGTTAAGAATATTATTCTTTTTAAGATGGTTTATTTTTACTTGATTTTATATATATATATATATATATATATATATATATATATATATATATATATATATATATATATATATATATAGTGATAATTGATTATTAACGTTCAAGTCAATGCGGTTAGATAAGGGTAATATACGACTAGGCAACCATCCATTTTTAAAAAAAAAGAAATTCAAAGAAAATATTCTAGATGCCATGAAATAGATTACCCTTTGGTTAATTTCAGCAAATACTACTCTAGTGTCATTAAAGAGATTGAAGGCGATCAGCAGAAACATAACTTTAGGACCAATATTTTCCCTGTCATCATAAGGTCACCCTGAACATACGTTTTTGTTTTGAGTCTATTTCTAAAATAAAAATTTTAATCATTGATATTATATGCAACGACCTTATAGTTTTTTTAAAAATATTAGGGAGCTCTCCATATTTATCTCTTATTTCGGAAGTGTATAGCTTATATAATATTACTTTATGATGAAGAAGTGTTAGAAATGTACTGTGACGTGGTACTATTACATTAATCTCTTGTTTAGGACTTTTAGAGCTATTTTATAAATTTATGATAAAAAATAATTATTAGGTATTTATTTAAGTCTTTCATCTATATATTTGAAGAAAAGTACAACGGAATTATTGGACCATGCCTAGGAATCTTTCTTTGCAGAAAACAGTTTCTAAACTTACTACTATGTTAGCCTGACGTTCACCCGAAGCATTTAAAAGGTCAATTATAACCCTATCCTTTCCAAAAGTTTTACCATTTTTCCCGCTGTTAAGTTCGTGCAAAGTTCCAACAGTCCTTCCTCGTTGGCTTTTCTCTTTATTCAGCCTATTTTAGGCATTTTATTATATATTAGGTCGGAAAAATTAATGACCGTTTTTAGGGTATATATTAAAAATAAAAAATAGGAATAAAAAAATATTTAATCCTAAAAATAACATAAAATGTTTCTAGAACCTTCTTCCATCTGTCCACAAACTTAGAAATGTCACGCTTGTGAAATTCTTTAGGTTTGGATGCATAATATGAATCTAATTCTTTTTTGTAATCCCTTAAACAAGTAATACTCAGAAACAACAAACTCGGGAAAATATGGAGGATGATGTAATATTACTTGTCTGAGCTTCTCCAAGACATCATTGGTCATTCGATTTGTGTGGGGACAGGAATTTTCTTGATGCAGGAATACACCCAATCTGTTGACTATAGACGGTCGCCTTTGGCCTAAATCGGCTTTCAAATGACATAGTTGATTGCAGTAGAGATTATAATTATTTGATTAATGTTTTCTAACAGTTCGTAGTCGATAATTCCTTCAATATTCTACAATACGCTCAGCATGATCTCTAAGAGGAAAAAAACAAGCTGATATAATAAAAGTATTAAAGGAAGGAACAAGCAAATGGAACTGTAGAAGTAAATCTGGCGACAAAGATAAGCGCAAGTTGGAAGAGGTGCTCTTGCAGGACAAATTGAAGCTTTTACCTGAAAACAGGGAGGTGCCCGAAAGCACCCCCAGCGAAGGGGGTGAGGTGGAGTCCCCTACACCCGTAGGCGAAGGAGAGGAGTAAGCCTCCTCTCCGATTAGAAAAATTTGGAGGGTCCCCTGCGCAAGCACAGCGCGGGGCGAACCTCATTTTTTTTTCTGTGGAGCTGCCCGAAGGCGGCTCCGTTGATTGTGCAGGGAAAAGGGGATTTTTTTTTAGATTTGCATCATTGGGCACAGTGACCCTAAATTTTTGACAGGATGCACACGCTCATCACACTTTGCAGTAGCCCGCCCTGCAGGGGGTGCTTACAGGTCTGGCAGAGCTAGGTGCCGTCATTCAAGACCACCCCTGCCGCCTGGTGGCCTGGCGGTCCCTCAGCATGGCGGTTCCACCTTGGATGCGGCGTAAAATTGATAGTATGAAGAGAAAAGGAAAACGGATGTGAGGAATGTATGGTTTGGGAAACCAGTGGAAACCAGTGGATGGCTAAAACCAAAATCACCCAGTGTCTCCAGAGAACTGAGGGAGTCAGAGAAAATGGTAAAACAACCAGATGGCATTGGAGCAATAACAAATAGTGCAGCAAGAATGGCAACAAGTTCTGCTGTGAAAACAGAAGATGCACTTGGTAGGCGAACCAATAATGTCTGAGATGGGAGAACAGCAGCAGCTCCAACTTTGTCCGATGACTTGGACCCATCGGTGAATACAAAGTTGCTAGGTCGATGGTGAGAGGAGTGCTGATTGAACATGGTTCTCAGGGTTACAGGCATGGACTGATTCTTGGGCCTGCCAGTAAGTCTCTTGCATACCACTACATGCGGTATGACCCATAGGGAAATCTTTGGTATTGAGAATGGAATGATAGAGATCTCACTTAGACGTTCTGTGTGCTTGGCCATGCGCAGAGCAAAGGGTTGAGTCAGGGATGAAAGTTTATCATATAAGGCCACTGTTCGCAAATTGAACGTGCACTCATATACTGGTAACCATGGCAATTGTTCAAGTCTACAAAGATATTTAAGGTTAGACTTGAGTCTGTGAAGGGGAAGAGGAAGAATCCCCTTCTCTGCATAGAGACTCCACACAGAAGAGGAATTGAAGGCTCCAGGAGCCAGGCGCACACCCTGGTTACGCACGGTATTCAATTTTTCAAGAGTGGACAGTGACGCAGAAGAGTACACCTGTGACCCATTACTCAGCTTTGACTGGACTAATGCTGAATACAAAAGGCACAGAGTACGTCGATCCCTTCCCAAAGAGGTGTGTGACAGTAATTTCATTATGTCCATTCTTTTCAGACAAGACCTTTTCAAGGCGTACAAGTGAGGCCTCCAAGAAAGCCTTGAATCAAATATCACCCCTAGAAATCTGAATTGGGTCTCAAAGTTTACATGGATACCATAGAGTGACAGATGGGAGGATGTCCCATGTCACCAATCTATGATTGTAAAAATGGACAGCCTTGGTCTTTAGTGCGGAAAAGCGGAAGCCCTTAGAAGAAGCATTATCAGCTACAGTATTTATAGCTTGTTGTAGCTTACGGATGACAAATGGAAGTCTAGGCGATGAACAAATAAGTGCTAAATCATCCACATATAGAGTCGAGGAAACCTCAGCTGGGACATTTGTGATAATGCTGTTGATGGCTACAGAGAAGCAGGTAACACTGAGGAAACTTCCCTGTGGCACGCCCTCAACCTGCTCGACGGACTTTGATAGGGAATTTCCAACTTTTACACGTAATGTGCGCTGCATGAGGAATTGCTCGACAAACCTGGGGAGAAAACCCCGCAGGCTCCAATCATGGAATTGCTTAAGGATGCCACGCCTCCAGGTGGTATCATATGCTTTCTCAATATCGAAGAAGACAGCAACTGAATGCGGTCTCTTTGAAAAAGCATCTCTTATATGAGATTCCATTCTAACAAGCAGGTCGATGGTACTCGACCTGATTGAGAGGGAGATATGAGGTAGTTTGTCTCCAAAAACCATACGAGTCTTGTATTGATCATCCTCTCAAATAATTTACATGGACAACTAGTAAGGGCAATGGGGTGGTAATGTGTGGGTTCTGTCACATCCTTTCCTGGTTTTCGGAAGGGTAAGACCACAGCCTCCCTCCACATAGAAGGGAAGCAGACCCTAATCCAGATAAAATTATACATGTCCAGCAAATGTGAAAGGAGGGATGAATACACATTCCTAATCATATCATAGGAAATGCCATCCGATACTGGTGCAGTCGATCCACCGTGCTTTAGTTCATTATGGAGCTCATGGAGAGAAAAGAGCCGATTGTAAGGCTCATTGTCCATATTAGGCTCCATAAAGTTGATACAATGCTGCTGTTGTTGAAGTCTAAAGCACTGGAATTTGATGGAATAGTTATCTGGGCTTGAAATATTAGCAAACGATCTGGCTAAGACATTGGAAATATGGGACAGGCCTCCTATGAGTTCTCCGGCTTGAATAAAGTTGGGGGCTATAAACCCATTGGATTTCTCCAATAGCTTTTTGACCCTCTTCCAGATTTTGTCTACAGGGGTTTGCCAGCTTATTGACGCGATTTAACCATTCAACGAGGTCTTTCGAGCTTGTAGAAGGGTGCGTCACCGTGCTGCCCTTGCTCGGTTATGAGCAATTATATTTACCATCGTGGGGCATCGGTGGTAACGTCGGCAAGTCTGTTTACATTCAGTGACAGCTCTCGAGCATTCAGCAGACCTCCAGGGTACTTGTTGTCCACGAGCAGCTGAGCCGGAGAGTGGGATGGAGGAGTTAGCTGCATGGCTGATGTGAGTTAGAAAATTGTCAATAGCCACGTCAACATCTTCATAAGGGAAGGATCCATCATGGCTCGAGAAGTGCCTGAACTTAGGCCAGTTTTCTTTTTTCGTATTCCATCTTTTGCCTTCTGGTAGAGGAGTACTACCTGTACATGGTGTTATTACAATAGGGAAGTGATTGCTGCCTTGCAAGTCAGGATTCACTGCCCAGTCAAAATCAGATCTTCTGCTTGGTGAACAGAGAGACAATTCCACACAAGTAAAGCTGTTTGTCTGGATGTGGAATGATGTGTGGCTACCATTGTTAAGAAAACAGACATCATTACTATCCAGAAATCTCTCAATAATATTTCCTCTAGGGTTGTTATCATGGTCCTCCAAAGGGGGTATCGAGCATTAAAATCACCGATCAATAAAAAGGGAGGCGGGAGTTGGGCAATTAAATTGGCTAACTTTGTAGCTAAAGAAGCTGTATCTCTTTCATCGCTAGGAGGAAGATACAAAGAACAGACTGAATAATGGTGACTAGAAAACAGGCAGACAGCCACCACCTGCAGGTCTGTATTAAGAGATAGTTGGTTGTGGGGAACCCTGTTGTTAACTAAAACAGCAGAACCATGAATTGGTTCTCCAGGGTTCTTATAATATCCCACAAAGCGGGAAAGGTTGGGTACTCTACGAGTACCTAAACAAGTTTCCTGTAAAGCAATACAATCGGGATTGTAATCTTTAAGCAGGAGCTTGAGCTCTCCTCATTTGGGGAAGAGACCTTGGAGGTTCCAATGAATAATTGGAGACATTGTTAGCGTTTAAGTATAACGCTAGATTTTTCCTACCGTTAGGGGTAGGAGATTTTGGGTTTGAACTACCAGCAGAAGTAGTTCGTGTCATACTAACCTTAGGTTTGGAGTATGGCAAAGGAGGCGTTGAAAGTTTGAGGTTTCGTTTCTCTTTAAGAGGCAGTGTATCAGAATTTGATATGTGGCTGTACGAGAGAACTGTCTTCACTGGAGAAGGGAGATGAAAACAACTCCAGGAGTCAGTTCAGCTGTCGATAGAACTTATGGCGTTGACACAGTTGGTGGTATTAGTTGGGATGGTAGATGCGATGATGGTAGCAAGGGTATCGGCTTAGGTTGTGGGTCCGATGCTGGCAGAGAAGGATGTGGACTCAGATTTTGGGGTTCCTCATGAGATGAGGGGGGAGCCTCCCCACAGCTGGCTCATGGGAAGGAGCTAGGGTTGATTCCTTCTCTTTTTGGGGTCCAAGGAGTTCCAAAGCAGTATCAAAAAGGGGGGTTGGAGTGATAGTTGGCTTTGGAGCTGAAGGAGATCTTGGTCCTTTAGGAGTAGGGTGAATATCCAGAGGTAGGATGGATACTACTTGAGGACCAACATGATTAACATCTAAATGCTCTGGGGCGGTAGCAAGGTGTTTAGCCACCCTTGGGGAACCAGGAGAGGAAGGAAGGTTCCTCTTCTTGTTGACAACCTCAGAAACATTGTTAGATGCCGACAAAGAGTGTTCATCACAAGATGCACGTTTAGGACGGGGGGGACTCTTTACATGGTCAGGGAGAGGAGAGCCGGTAGGATATCTCTGGCTTCTCTCTTTCCTTGACCTGGTAGAACCAAGCGCATCAGAAAAGCTCACACTAGGTTGGACGTACGTCTCCCTTACTTTTCTTCTGGCCTCATCAAAACTGACCCTGTTCTTGTTTCTAATGGCAATGACTTCCCTCTCATAGAGAAAGAAAGTACATTGCTGTGATGATGCAGGGTGTTCTTCACCACAGTTAGGGCAGCATGGCTGTTTAGAACAGGGTGTCCCATGAAATTCTGCTCCACAATTAACACACAACTTTGCCTGTTTGCAAAAATTGCTTACATGGCCAAAGCGTTGGCAATGGAAGCACCGCCGTGTGTTTTCAATGTAACGCTTGACTGGGATATTAAGGTAGCCAGCCTTAATGTACTTGAGTGGTTCCAATTTGTTGAAGGTTAGGATTATTGTGGCGGTAGGTAATCTTGCGCCATTCACAAACCGGGAAATGCGGTAGGCACTTAAAACCTCCTGACTGGTAAGTTTTGACACCAACCTGTCGATGTCATAATCTATTAATTCTCCCGATCGGATAACACCTTTAGAAGTGTTAAATGTCGGGTGCGAAGCAGAGGACATGTCTACAGAAGCTAAGGACTGTAGTTCTTTAATTCGCTGATGCTGTTCACTTGATTTTGCCTCGACTATCAATGCGCCATCATTACGTGGCCACATTTGAGCAGGTTCGCCACATTTTTCAATAAAATCCTCATAGACATCAAAGATATCAGCCTTACTAAGAAGACTATCGTTTGCCTCGAAACAAAAAATCTGTCATAATCGAGCTCAGGGTCAACTTCTGACCCAAAGGGTCAAATCTTCTAATATCAGAGTTCAAGGCCTAATGACCAGAAACCTGCGGTCTCTGGGAGTTATTTTTGTTAAGTTTACCCATATGTTATTTTTTATTTTGGGCTGCCTCTGGAGCCGAGGGTATGCACCGAATCGTCATCGTGAGTCCAAAGAGCGCCCTTACAGCCCAGGCAGGGTAACCCGCCCCCCAACTCCCACTGTCATTTTAAAAACAGCTGAGCCGCATAACGGAGATTCTCTGGGCTGCGGTGCGAAGACCTCCCGGAAAAAAACGGGACCCAGGCAACCAAACCTCCTCTATGGCACGGTCCTTCAGACGATACCCCTCCAGTGGGCGCATTCATCGACCCGTACAGAGGCACTCTATAGCTGGAACCAGGTGGGCCAAAAGTTCACTGGAGTTCAGGAATACAATTGCCCCACAAGGTGTGGGGTACGCTTGGTCTGGCTCCTCACCCAGGACCTATCTAGTATGGTTGGACCTTTGTAAGAACTTAGTCTTACCCTGGTACGGCTCCTGGGATCAGAGCTCGCAAGCCCCTCTGCCACGGCAAGGCGGTACCCCCTAAAGGGGATGGTTTGGGATTATAGCAGGTTTTTAAAAACCCACCATCCTAAACCGGAGTTCAGGCGTTAGGGGACATTGTCCCCTTTCTCCTCAGCCCACATCCAGGATATTTGGCTGTGAAGAAGGTCGGTATCTACCCTGTGAAAATAGAGGCTGGCCAGCGAAAGTTGTGGAAGATGTTGTTGGGGAAGTGACGAAGTATAGGAGAAATACAGGCTGTCTGAAAGAAGAAGAAGAAGAGGCTAAGCCGGGGCCGGACAGGGCTGGACGGGGTGCTGAGTCCCGTTAGCACGGCGGCCAGGAAGGCAAATCATCGCGCTCCTTACCGGCACAATCTTGAGGATAAGGTTAGTCCACGGTGTTCGAGGCTCGTGGTGTGAGTCCAGCATCTAGGTTAATTTAGTTTACATTGGCTTTGGTAGGTTGGATTAGGTTAGGTTAAGTTAGGTTAGGATTTGGAGCAAGGAGGTGGTGCAAACTGCACGCAGAAAGTTTTCCAATTCGTTATGGCTTCTGTTAATAAATTAGGCTCTTTAGCACACACAGAAAGTAGTTGTCATCATGCGTGCGTGAATGAAATAAACGATTGTCTCAAAAGTAAATTTTGATTTTTCTAAGTGTCTTTGCGCAATCTAACACTAAAATTGCATTACGTTTATTGCAGAGCAAACACAAAACGTGCGGATCCTAATGAAAGTTATATAATATGTCCATTTTTTAAAGTGTCCTTCGTAACCTAACCTAACCTAATCCTGGCAATAGCCTCGAACGTCTGATTTGCTGCTGGGCCTACTCCGAAAATGACCCCACCCTTCTTCAAGAGATGAAGGTTTTTACATCAGTGTTTTATAATAATTTGCCTTGAAAAATTACTTTAATATTCTCCGTTTATATTTTCTGAGTCTCTTCGCTGCAATCGCAAAAACTATTAATCCTTTCTTATCTATAAATTCATGCTTCTCTTTGCTGAACGTTTATTCTGTCGCTCCCTAACTGGGATGAAATGGAAAACTCATCCAGAGAGTTCCAAACACCAATTTTCCATGCGAACTCTTTTTCTTTACCCTTTTCCTTTGCAGCTAAATCTTCCCTTCAATAGGCTAAATTGACTCCAACTGACTTTATTGCTTTCTTCCACACATTACTTGTCTGGTTATTGCGTACACCGCTTGTCTCAAATTAATTCGATTTCTTCACAGCGAAAGGAATTTCAGGCCTAGAAAACACACCAAATGAAGCATTTCATTTTGACTGCATCGGGTATAATTTCCTCTTTGAGGACAATACACGGTAATTGTGAAGACGATGGGCGGATCGTAGGCCTAGTTTTTTTCGGGCTATTTTAGGCTACTTTTCAGTGTGACTTTTTTAGAGATGAAATGGATGAATTTTATGGCGATATTCGTTTTTATACTGGGGGGTGTGCCCCCCAGACCCCCCCTCCCCTCAAAGGATTGAAACTCAGGGTCATTGCAGTGTTATCCCCGCGGCGAGCCGTACCCAGCAACGAGCCGACGCTCAAAATATTCGTTAATACTTACGTCAGACGGGTGGGTAGAGTTTACCGGCAGCAAGCCAGAATTCGGTAAGATGTTCGTATTCTTCAGATGACAAATTTGAATAGGCTGCCCATCCGTCAGATACGACTGTCGTGCCCGGCCTAATCCACTTTTTTATCGCTGCGAGGAGGGTTTCTCGATTTCGATTTGCCACCGAAACAATGAAAATTCTCTTTGTTTCACGTTCGAACCCTCCAAAAACCCACTGCCCTTCCACTACAAGGCCCATGGGCTTCGAGAAACGCAACATATTTCTCGTTGTCAGTTAAAATAGCACCGAAACGTTGAATAGGTAACGAACAAACTTCACACGAAAATGCAATTTTGACAAATGAGCCGGAAAACGGCGTGGGTGGTCGTTTAAATATGAGGCGCGCGGACGGAAAAGTACTTCATTGTTCACGGAAAATTCGTGACTTTTTTTTTTACTGAAATTGACCATTTGTGTTTCTTGAACTACACATATATAGTAATAAAAACACTAATACTGGACGCATCCATTTGGAACAATAATCAAAATGAAGGTCGTAAAAAAAACCTGTTAAAAAAATCAAAGAAGAGAAATACATACGTAACAGAAAAAATGAAAAAGTACTGTTTTCGTCAGAATTAAGACGTGAGACTTCATTAACAACACCAAAATATGGTTTTATCGAGCATTAAACAATGGGAAATTAAGTAACAAGTAAATAAAAAGACTAAATAATGGCAGGCATAGGGTAGGTAGGATATATAGAAAAGAAATAAGGGGGAAAACATCTAAAATATAAGAAAAACCAAAATTTGAACAATATAAAAAGCACAAAAAGCCTTGAAACAAATACAGCTTTCTGATTGGTCATTTATGAAACTGAATCCAGATCTGTGATTGGCCAGTGCGATAGCAGAGAAACAATGAAAAGTAGCCCAAAAAATAAACTAGAGTTGCATCCGCCCATAGTCTTCACAATTACCCAATACACATGCACACACCAGTAAAATGTGTATATGGTTACAGATAGATGATTATTTTGACCCAAACCTAAAGTCGATATATGTATAGAAATGGCCAAAAGTTTTGAAAGAAATACAAATTTCTGTGCAGAATTCTTCTAGCCTGCACTGTATATCAGGTAGTCAGAAAGTTCTGAACGATTTCAATATTTGTGCCTTTAAACTCCATATTATTGCAGTAATGTTGGTAAGACTCATATATTACTACTACTCGGTGCGAAGCAACCTACTGCCTTCTGACCACATAGAAATTCAGCAACTGTCTTATTTGGGGGTCCTTCACAACTTTTCAGAGAAAACTACATGGACTGATATTCCAGCTGTGGCAGGTTCTTCTTAAAACCTAATGATACGGAATTTTTTTAAGCGTTTGGAGATTAGAAATGAAAAAAAAGGATTGTCTACGATAACATATTGCGTAAACGCTCCTGGAGTTTGCGTAAGGGCTTACCAAAACAGCTACAGAAGCGAATAAAGTTATGCTTTTTGTCTGGTGGGATTTCAAAGGCATTATTTATTAACTATTCCCATACAGTCAGACCATCGATTCTGATGTATACTCTAACCACCCGGTGAAATTAAATTACGAATGATTCCTTGAGCGAAATATCGTTTATTGATTTAGATGTCAAAAACCACGTTAATATCTTCTTTTCGTTCAAGACATCACAGTTCTACGACGATGGAATTAATTATAAAGCTGAGGAATATATTGAATGAAGTCATTAACAAAAAAGGCGTGTGCACTGGTTTATAAAACCTATGATGTGAATAAAATTATTTTATTTCCCTACTTCAAAAACGCACCGAAATTTACGGAAGGACGACCAGATAAGTGATTTTAGAATAATGAAGCGCGAAACAAGAATGGTTTTATGAGGTCATCCCATAGAAAAGGCAGCATTTTAGTTTTCATGTTTGTCATTGTTTTAAGGATATATATAGAAAAACCTTTTTAAAGAGATTTATATTAAAATAAGTATTCGTTTATTAATGTAATCAATAATAATTTCTACCATCTTTCTACTAACTATTCAATAGGATCGTCATTGAAGAACCTGCCTTGGAATTTGATCGTCAATTATTGTACCTGAGCCAAAAGATGATTTTCAATTCTTGTTCCTGCACTAAATTTGATCATCATTTCAAGAACATGCACTGAAAAATGATGGTCATATCTTGTGAATGAGTTGAAATTTGATCATAAATTCCTGTACTTGAGCTAATGTTTGATTAATTCCTGTACCTGCATTTAAATATGATGGTCAATTCCTGTGCACCAAATTGATCGTCATTTCTTGTAAGTTCGCTGATATATGATTTTCAATTACTGTACCTACATCAAAAGTTTATTATAAAATATGATGGTCAAATCTTGCACTAGTGTTGAAATATGATCATCAATTTTTTACCTGCGTTGAACTAAAATCATCAGTTTTAATACCTGTGCTGAAAAATTGGTACCTACACTGAAATTTGAACGTCATTTCTTGAAACTGCGATTAAAGGTGATCGACAATTTTTTTTTTACCAGGGCTTAAATATCATTGTCAATTATTTTATCTGCGCTGAAATATGATTGTCACAATCTTGTACTTGGCTGAAATATGACAGTCATTTCTTGTAAAAACGCAGTAATATGCTCGTCAAATTTCGTAAATGAATGATAAAGAATATTCAAATCTTTTGCCAGTGTTTAAATTTGATGATCAATTATTGTACCTGCGATGAAATATGATCAACAATTCTTGCATCTGCGCTGAAACATGATCGTCAATTCTGCTACCTATCCTGTATATAGATCGTACTTCATAGAAATGTACTTAAATTTAAATCTTCAATTGCTGTACGTTTTACTGATATATTATCATCAATTTTGTAACTGCTCCGAATTATGATCGTCATATATTGTTGTCACCTTACTTTACCGAAGTGCAGTGTGTAATATAGTGACAAAGGCCTAATGAAGCAACCAACTATTTAAGATGAGGTCAGACAGGTGGTTTGAACTCAGAGTCAATTACAAACAAATAGTCTCACTAAAAGGTTGGCCCTGATGTGCTCCAGTCTAAGTTATAATACCCAAGATAATATATGTACGTTTATACTGTAAGCCATACTTAAATCTGATATACACTACCTTTAACTATTTCTACTTAACCTATACTATTACTTTCCTCATTTCCATTCCGTTTACCCTTTATATGGTTATTACCAGTGTTGAGTATACTTAGATAAAAAGGTTAGTACAAATATTATATGTTTTGTTTTGTAGTGTTGTGTGCTCTTATAAGTGTGTTGCCTTATTCCGGGTCTGCACAGAATCCCTCTATTTAACTATCTATAGCGTAATATTGGTAGGTGTGACTGCCACTGTGAAAGACCTGGACTAAACCTATTAATAATATAATCTGAAGTCACTACCTACAGAAATTATAGTGCTTCTGCAGACGTTGGTGACCATCGAATACCACACCTCTCTCTTGTTATTTGTAGCATCTGTCGGGCCGTTTTTTAGTTTCCCACTTTCTTTACTACTCCATCCATACACTTCTCTTTGTCTGCCTCTTTCTCTTCTTCCTGGGATTCTTCCAGTTACTCATATTTTTTATTTTTCCTCTTCGCATAACATGTCCTCAATATCTCATTTGACTTCCTCTTAGATTTCTCAGTAATTCTCTTCCACTTCCCATTTGCCTTAGTACTTCTTCATTTGATATTCTTTCCAGCCACGAGATCTTCAACATTCTCCGCTAACATCACCTCTCGAACGTCCAACTTTTTCTCAATTTTCTTATTGATCGTCCAAGCTTCTTATCCATACAACAGCACAGAATAGACATAGGTTTTAAGTTATTTTTCTGGTTCGTCTTGATAGGTGTCTATTACATAATATATTCCTCATCTTCTGAAAGGGCTTTTTTTACCTCAGATTCTTTTTTTAATTTCCACCTTGCATCTTCCATCTTCCCAAATATAACTTCGCAAGTAGCAAAAAGTTTTACCTGCTTAGTAGCTTTGTCATTCACTATTACCATGCACCTAGGGACTTGGGCCTTTTACTAATTACCACAACTTCTATTTTATCCATTTATTGACGGGCCTTTTTCTTCGCTCCTTTCCATTACCACTGTTAAAAGGTTTGGAAGTTTTTCCTAGGTGTCAGCAATTAGTACCGTGTATCAGCATAACTTATGTTGTTTATATTTTGGCCTCCCATCTTGAAACCTTCTCTATCGTCAAATAATCTCATTATCATCTCGCTGTACAGGGAGAACAGATCTGGAGAGAACGATGATGTACGCAATTTTCGAAAAGAGATGTTATAGTGGAAGATATAGCGGGTAAAAAATTAAAGATGAGGAGGGGGGGTTGCCCTAGTAGGCAGGGCATTACTTTATTTTTTATTACTTTTTTCTTTATTTGCATATTTTATTTTTGGTTCTTTATGATTTCGTTTGTTTGTAGTGTTCTTCTTACTGTATTTTTGTGTCTTCTTCTCTGTCTTTTAATTTTAGTTTAATACTTTTGTTGGTTTTCAGCATTCAAGCCTTTGATAGCTTATTTGCCGACAATGTAGTATTTGTATTTTGTAGTCACATTTTTCGTGTGTGGATGTATGGAGTTAATGTGTTGTGTTTTGACGGTGTTATGTGTACATTGGGGTTATGTTATTACGTGTACAAAGTTTTGTGCTCGGGAACCGGCTTCTGCGTGAGGCTTTCGCCCGTAGCCACACAGGTATATTTAGCCTGCCGCCTGCTCCCTGGAGGTTTGGAATGACATCGTCCGTTAAAGTGGACCAGATCTTTTGGCCCAGTTTCGGGGTGACGACATTGATGGGATCCAAGCGTTTCCTCCAATGCAGGACGCTTTGCCTGACATGGTCACACCTTCTTACTTTATTAATAAGCAGAGAGGCAGTGTTCTGGATACGCTGGAGCCTTTTCATAGAGGTTTTGTTAGCCGCTTGGGACACCACTGCGGGGTAGATCAGCATAGCCCAGACATACATCATATACAACTTTCTGATGTTAGCCGAGCTAAGATTTCTAAACCTGTAGAGCTTGGTGATTTCTCTCTTCGCCAGGTTCCGCCTCTCTGTGTGGTGTCTCGAGTATCCATAAGTGGTGATTTTAAGGCCCAGGACAGTGCCTTCGGCAGAGTAGCCGTATCTCCTCCAAACTATGATGATGGGCCATGTCAACTCGCGGTTCAACGGGACAATTTTGAACTTGTCCCTGTTGGTCCTGATTTTCCATCGTCTCTCGTATCGGCTGATGTTGTTGATTTCCGCTATAGTACGGTTCGCCTGCGCCCTTGCTTTCCTCTCTGGGCACAGGACAATTTGTGTGACGTCATCTGCGTATTGCAGATACATCGGAGTTGGAAGGTCGATGATAAAGACCAAGTAAAGCAGAGGACTCAGGCAGCTACCCTGAGGGACGCCCGACTTTAATTCGAATTCGGGGCCTCTGTGCCCTTCAATCATGAGACATGCCCTTCTGTCCATGATGAAGTCACAGAGGATCCTTTCCAGGATTGCCTCTAGCTGGAGGTTCAGGATCTTGTATTAAAGTCCTTCCAGCCAGACTTTGTCGAAGGCCTTCTGCACGTCCCCCAACACAATGTCTACATAGAACCTGTTCGCTTGGGTGTATGCTACTTTTTACGTCAGGAGCGCCAGGGCTGTATCTGTGCCCCTTTTTTGCGAAACCCGTGCTGTTGTGGGTTGTGCGCTCCTAACTCGCTCAGTTCAGCTTGTAGCCTATTAGCTAAAATCTTTTCGAAGATTTTACCCTGCATCTCAAGAAGAGAGATGGGGCGATAGCTTGCCACCTGGTCTGGAGGCTTGTTTCCCTTTGGGATAAAGATGATTTTGGCCATCTTGTATCCATCCGGGAAGTAGCCTGTATTCAGGGCGGCAGTCATCGTGTTTGCCAGTCCCTGAATAATTTGCCTTGGGGCATTTACGAGGTTATTTTTCGTAATTCCAGACCAGCCTGGAGCCCTCTGCTTGAAGGACCTTATGGTGTTCAAGGTCTCTTCTACAGTTACCGGCATCCGTGTTCAGCCATCACTTTTTCCTGTGACACTTACGGATGGGGGTGGGTTCTATGTATCATTGTGCCGAGGTCGTCGAGCAGTTGGTCTTCGAAATCCTTGTCGAAGTCGTCGTTCTCCTCTGGTGTTATAGCGAAAATAGTTTGCCAATGTGATCTAAATCTTCTTTCGAAAGACTCTGGATCCTCTATGATGTTGTCTCCTTCCTTGATTTTGGTTCTGGGTCTGGGAGGTAATTTCCTAAGTCTCCGGATGTTATTTCAGAATTTTACGGGATCACTCTCCCTGTCCAGCTTCCAGATGATGTCATTCCATATCGTCGTCTGTTTTTCTAGTATGATGTTTTTCATTTCCAGGCTTAGGTGTCTCATTCTGGCCTTCTTTTCCCTATTGGTACCTGTCCTTCCGATCTCATCATAGATTGCTCTATGTTCACGGGCGATCTCTCTCATCTCGTCCGTCCACACAGGATGTAGGAGGATTTTATAGGAAATTCTGGGAACACATCTCTCGTCGGCTTGAATGAGGAGATCGGTGATCTTGTTGATCTTCTCATCAATTTCTTCGAGATTAGCGACTCCCAGATCAGTTTGTTGTATGTACTGAGTATCTCTCTATATAGCTCCCAGTCAGCTTTTGCGTAACTTTTCCTGAGTGTGACGGGCTTGAGTATTGGTGGTAGCGAGATGGTAGTGAGAATCGGGATGTAGTCACTCGGAACCATTGGCCCGGGCTCATTGACAATGTTGAAGGGGAAGTTTTTAGATGTAAACACAATGTCCGGCTTTGTTGCTGAACATTGTGTTATGAAGGTCGGGAAATCTGGCCCGGCCCTCTGGAGTCTCTCTTTCGAGTAGCATCTCCAGGTTTCTTCCCCTTGGATCAGTTCTCCCGTAGCCTGATGCACGGCATCTGGCATTAAGGTCACCGCCAAGCAATGTCAATTTCCCACGCCCGAAGAGGTTGTAGAAATTAGGGATTGGGAGGTAATCGCGTCACGGCGGTTGATAGGCCACCGCCATGGTCAGGTCTCCAACTAGGGTAGGTATTGCTACTGCCACGAAAGATTCATCTATGTCTGGAAGTGTTTTGTATGTAATGTTGTTTCGGATCGCGATGACAGCGCCATCGTACCGTTCTTGTGTGTGATTTTTGCTAAAGACTGTGTGGTTTGGGATTTTTATGTTGTTGACGTTTGTATCAACGCCATGTTCTGAGATGAGGATTAGGTCGGGATCCACTTTACGAAAGATGTTTCCGTAATGGATGTGTTTTCCTACCCATCCGTCAACATTAATTGTTAGAATCTTTAGTGTATTGTTAGTGTTTTTCATGTTAATGTACTGTGGTGTATGTGTGTGCTTGTTTTGTCCAGATTAGTGGTTTTCGGTGTGTGCAATTTTTCCGTTCAGAATTCTTTTAAACTCTGCTGCTTCGCTTACGGCGAGGCAGGAGTCCGTGTACATTTTAATTTTAGCCTCCATGAGCGCCGCTACTACCAGCGCTTCACGGTCTGGGGAATCATAGGACCACTTTAGTAATCCTGTTTTTACTCCCTCTATGATTTCTCCCACCTTGGGGCTTTTTGGAAACGAAGTGTCTTGAGTTCTGTAGAATTTGATATTGAGGTCTTCCCCATCAATTTTCCTGACTCTGTTTACACTTCTGTTCCTGCTCTTAGTGGGTTAAGGAATCTCCCGTTCGTCCTCGGATGAGGAGGACGAGCCTAGAAGATTTCCTTCCGCCTGCTTGAGACGTCTGGCTGCTCTTCTTGCCCTTTCCTCCCTTTTTTTCATTGCAGTTAGGCGTGGGTCTTTGTTCGGAGATCTCTGTGGGGTGCTTTTCTTTTCTTCACTGTGGTTATTTTCGTTCCCCTCGGTTTTCCGTGGGAATGGTGTCGCGGGCGCCTCTCCTTGGTTGCTGATTTGAACTTGGAGGACGTCCCCTGAAGGGGGGTTCTCCGGGAACCACATTTCTGCGAGTCCGTTATTCTTCAGCATCGTGTTGACCTCCCTGGCAAAGCAGCCTGGGCTGGTCAGATTCCTTACGTGCGCATATAGGATGCACGTAAGAATTTTTGTGGCATCCTTGTCGTCCTTGTCCCCTTTGACGAATGTTTTTGGGACCTGGGTGTTTAGGGCACTTGCAGAGGGGGTGGCTCTTGTTGCTTGGGCATAGGAGGTGTTTGCTCTCCTTATGCCCTCCACCCTCTTCGCTTCTGTCTTCTTCCGGATAATCTTCTTTTTCTTGGGACATGACATCGCCATCGCCCCATGTCTTTGGCCACAATTCGGGCACTTCTCCTCCTTAGCCTGGCATTCGCCAGCCGTGCCCTTTTTTACTGCACTTTGAGCAGGTTGCCTCCTGCTCCTTACAATCTTTGGTCGTATGGCATTCTAGTCTGTAGCAGTTGAAGCAGATCTGCACGGGGATGTATTCCTCGCGTTCGACCTGCTCTCTACTGATCTTGGCGTTGAAGAGAAGTAAGCCTTTCTCCTTAGCCTTCGCCGCCATCGCCGTGTCTGTGAAGACAACTTTGAAAACGTGGGCGTATTCAGAATTGTCCCTTTTGTTTCTGAATTTGATGACCTCAGCCACCTTTGCCCAGTTCTGGTTCTTCTCGACCTCTTCTTTAATCTCTTCTTTTGTGTGCTGACCTACCCACGGGTCTAGCCTTCTGCACACTACGCTCCTGTGCGCCTGTATTTGGGGGGGCGTGGTTGGTTGGAGGTTTATCTCCATTAAGTGCTTTACTCCTTCTTCCTTCGTGAGCGTTTCGACATCTTTTTCTTTCTCGCACACGGCGACATAACCGACGGGAGTGTCGATTAGCCTCAGCACGCCCACGCTGAGCTTACCGAACAGGGTCTTGTACACCGTACCCTTGTCCGGTTTCGCCTGCCAGCCAATACACCTAAGCGGGACTCTTGGCGCATCCTGTGCCGCCATTATTACGAGTGGGCTCCCCTTGAAGAGGGGGCGCACACTTTTCTATGGGAGAATTGGCTTACCTTAAATTCGGAACTCTCTGTTACGTTTTCAGTTTATGGGTGGGTTGTGTATTTTTTCCTTTCTTAAAAAAATTGATTTTTACTTATTGGGAGAAGAGGCCCCCCCCCCCTCGTAAAAAACCGCCACCTGGATGTAAAAAAGGGATTTGCCTTTGGGTGAATGATGAAAGATGAATGAGTTGAGTCCGGGTGGGATCCTCTCAGGGGTGTGATTGTATGGCGGACTTATTGACAACGCCGCCCCCCCGAGGGTTTGGAATCGCCACCGCTCCCCAACATAGCATAGAGACAGTTTTCACCCTCTATGGTCCTGGAAGGGGCCTTCGCCGTAATTAGCACCGAAGGTTGCAGTCCGTCCCTTGTCCGGAAAGTTTCTGACATTGTTCTCTACTGTGGGCTAATCCTCAAACCAGCTTCCTCCAATGCCCCCAATTAGGCCAATGCAACTGCTAGGCATAGTTGGGATGAAACATGATGGGCAAATCCCCCTCACATCTGACGGCCGTTCACGCAGGGGGGCGGGGCCGGGGATTTAGGCAGTCATCTGCTTAAGTGGGGCCGCTAGAAGAAAAGATGAAATTAGTATGATGGTGAGTGGTGATGAAAAAATGCGTACAATCTCTCTTTTGGAACTTTTCGGAGGCGTTTGGGAAATTCTGCTCAAAACTTTCCCTCCTTTGCCGAAGGTGAGATGCTGTCGGAGCTGTAGTTTTACCAAGAATTCTTCGCCGTCGGAGAGAACGCACCCCTGTTTACTTCTCTTCTTATATCTATCCAATCACTCAAATCTGCCCCAACTCTTACTACTGCCTTCTGATTCGAGATAGTTTGTGTATAATTCTCAAAACATTTCCCTTTACTCCCACGGCCTTCAAAACGTCAATTAGGTCTTCATGTCTGACTCGATCGAATGCTTTTTCATAAAGCACATGTACAAAAGCTTCTGCATCTCGATACTTCTCTCACTTAACATCCTTAATATAAATATAACATTTCTTGTTCCTTTTCCTTCTGTGAAGCTATATTGCCCTTCTACTCTTTCATTGCTTATCTTGGCTCTTATTCTCTCTAGAACGACCGTGAGGATTACTTTAAACTAATTGACTCACTATACTTATAATTCTGTGTCTATTGCACTCTAGTGTTCCGCACTTTTTTGGTATAGTTAAAAAGTGATTTTCACATATCGTCACTACTGTCTTATTTGCAATGCTGGTTATTTATCTAATACTAAAATCAATCAGAGCACCTTACATTTCCACTGCCATTCTTCTCCAACTGCCTTTCCTATCTTCATTTTACTAACTGATTTTTCTATTTCACTTTCTCCAATTGCAGGTCCAGTCATTTCCACATTAACCCTTAACTGCTCTGTTCTATCATCTTCAAACGATTCTTAGATATACTCTTTCCATCCATTAAGGACTTCTTTATTTTCGATCGCTATTCCACCAGGAGTGTTTAGTCTGCTTTTCGATTCTGGAGAGATGCCATTATCTATGCACAGTGCATTACTGGCCTGTAGATACGAGCGCAGCGTCTCCCTTTGATGCCAACGGCCCTCAAAGTATCCGCATCTGATCTCGACGGATCCTATGCCTCCAAGAGACGCAAGTCATACCCTAAGCCCTTTGGGTTTAGGGCTCGGAAACTCTTTCGAGAGCTAGACATAGCTCTCGGGCCGGTGGCAATACACCACTCGGTACGGGAGATTACGCGACGTGCCCGGTTCGAAGACCGGACTGTGATTTATAGACACTCACAAAGCACCCTCAGTATTCTTGGGGCATTGGAATCTCCACCTCCTCTGGTTCCTGATATCCGTGATGCTACGTTTTTTGTGAGCCAGGTAGGTGTCGAAATTATCTTCTGCTGGGTTCTTAGACATGTAGGAATTGCGGGGAATGAGAACGCCGAAGAGGGCGCCAAAGAGTCTGCGAGGACCGGGCCACCGGACCCGAATTTCGCTCTTCCACACACAGACTACATGGCAGGAATACGGGCCGCTCTTCGGACTGCTTGGCAAAGAAGATGGGATACGGTACATGGTAACATTATGTTGAGTGCCATTGCGCCGCGACTGTTCCCATGGACCTATCCCCCAATGCCGTGACGGCTTCGGGAATTTTGAGTGGAAGGCCGGTCTTCTCACTTTTATTTAACTAGTTTTTTTTTTAGTTCGCACGTTCCTGCGCCGGGGGGACCTTTTACCGACGCCGGGGCTTGCTTCCTCCTTGTTGCGATTTTCCCTTATTTTTGTTATTGCTTTTCATTCTTATTTTAAAATGGCCTAGTGCTATGCTGTCGTGAGTGTGACGACTTGTGCCCAAGTGGGTAGTCGTCAGATAGGCTATTTAAATTTAAAAAAACTATCACAATCAGCACCAGGTTAATTTTTCAAATTTATTATTGAATTTATGTAGCTTTTATTTATAGTTATATAACCTATTTGATTCCTATGATTATCAGTCTTCTTAGATTTAATCGGAACCACTTATTCGCGACCATCTGGTTTTTCTTTGCACACATTCAGTAAACACTTCTTTCATTTGTATCGTCGTTGCCAAAAGAACCAACTGTATCCATCTCTTCCTCTTATCTTCTTTTGCATTTAGATTCCCTATTAACACTTAATTCTTGACTTAAATTTTTTTCTTGCTTTATCTAGATTATAAAACCTAACTATTTCCTTTTCAGTATTTACTCCCAAAATGTCTCTTCATCCTCTTAATCTCTTGTTTCATATTTTCAAATTTTCCTGTTTTATACAAAGTTCTTACGTTCCATGTAGCTAATTCTATTTCTGATTTTCTTTGAACAGTCATTTGTTGACGATCTGGAGCCACCTGTCCATCATGGTCATCCATACCGAGCGAGACGGCTGCTTCCATTTCTTGTCTGAAGCTCGCTTTTATGCTGTTAATCTTTAATCTTCTTGTGCGACTTTCCATGGCTATTCTTGGATAGTACACGTTAAGAACTCTAATCCTTTTTCACGGTTTGGTCCATGGCTCCTTGGTTATTTGGAGCAACCATAGAAGATAGATTCCCCTTCCGCCGCCCAGGGGACGTTAAAATATCGTCAATTTTTAAACCAGCTGAGAAAAGGATAATTTTTTACCTGGCTGAAATATAATGGTCAACTTTTCTACCTTAGCTGAAAAAATGGTAAATATTTGTATCTCCACTTAAATATGATCGTCAATTTTGTACCGTCGCGGGTCAATAAATGTACCATAGCGGAAATTCGATGGTTATATCTTGTTACCGGTGAATTATGTTGTTGATTTCTTTAACCTGTATGAAATTGGCACTAAAATATTGATGGTCAATTCTTGTACATTTGCTAAAAATTGACTCGCTTAATTATGGCAGTTAATGTTTTTGTCAATTCTTTAAGACGCGCTGAAATATAATCGTAAATACTTGAACATGCACTGAAATATGATCATCAAACCCGATAAGGTGCTGAAATTAGATAGTCATTTCTGTGCATTGGCTAATTTTTGTATCTGACATGAAATATGATTACCACTTTTTGTACTTGCGCTGGAATATTCTGTGTATTCTGACTGATATTTGATCACTCGCTTGTACCAGCGCTTAAATTTGATACTCATTTCTATTATATGCGTCGAAATATGATCATCGATCTAGTATCTACGCTTAAATGGGATCGCCCTAAAAATTGATCGTCAATTCTGGTACATGCCCTGAAATTGATCGTATCTCTTGTACATCACTGAAACTAGATCAATTCTTGAACGCGCTCTAAAATAGGATCATCATTTCTTGTAACCACACTTTAAATTGCCTAATTTCCTTTAGCTTTCATTATTTTCTGCTAACCTAGTTCGTTAATCACAAAAGAACTTATACACGCCAGAATATGTAGAAATTTTCACTTGGTTGGCAACGCTTGAACTTGCACATCTCGTCTTCAACATACGTCATGATGAAATGATATTCTAGCACAAGGATTTAAAGTTGCAAGTTAAGCAAGGGGAAATTCGGGAAACGTGTATCACCCATAAAGCCTCGAAAAGAATATGCTTTGAGTGCATAGAACTGGAAAGAGTCATAATTCTCCCGAACTGCCGAAACTCGACCATAAATTTAGATTGTCTTGACTGTGAAAAGAAATGGATTAGAATTAATGTAAGATATTTCCATTTCCTCTGCTTTTCTAACGATATTGCATTATTTTACCCAGATTCCGAAGAATTATAGACAATTATGACAATTGTTCACAAACTATTACCATATCGGAAGTGAAAATTAACATAAATAAAAGGAAATGATGCATAGAATTTTATATGCTAGGCACATAGTAATTTAAGATGATTTTATAGTATTAAAAAGAATAGGTTTACTTACGACAGTTTGTAATTTTTGATAGCAGGACAGTAAAAGAAATCGGCTTAAGAATGAATACAGATGTGCTGTCATACAAAACTTAAACTATCTTTAACGGCTAATTTGGCCTCTGAAAATGTAAAGTAAACGAGGGACATATTTTATGGAAGATGAATGGAGTATGGTCGGCAGACTGTCACGCTTCTTACAAAATAATGGCTCATCATTCCTCCCTTTAATAATTCGGAGGGTAATGGTGAGCCATTGTTCACTATCGATTACTTCATTTGCCCTTCGTTTCTTGCCTGGTGTCCCTCTTATCAATATGCGCCAAGTCATAAAATTCAAAATAGCTATTTTTTTAATTTAAAAATGCTAAAATACTATGATATCGGTATAAAAGGATGTGCCTTATTATAAACATAATTTTTGTTAATTATACATAGCGTTTCTAAAAACTACCCGGACTACATTTTAACAAACTAGAGTTTAAGATTTATTCGAAATTGAGTATCTTCAAAATTCAGCATCTACACATGTCTGAATGTCCTAACAACCTTTGAAAGCAATCCTAATAGTCAATTTTAGTAATAACTTCTACATTGGTCGGTCTTGAAGAACCGTGACTTTTTGATCATGACTATGTATTAGCGATTTGCTTCAACATAATATCGGTAATTCCGTCTTTAGCCACCAATTACGGTTTGCTACAGTTTCTGACTTTCCCACAACTTTCCGGCAAAATAGGATGGATATATGAAAAGAACATTTGGATACATTTGATACACCTGTCCTAACGATGGTCATTAAATTCCGCCGCTTAGGCTTTTTGCTGTTTTGAATCAGTCCTTCAGACAGATGAGCCATTCAAAATAGCCTTAATGCCTCAATTCTGATGCAATAGCACCCCGTAAGGGGCGCGGCGATTTGCCATCCTGGCCGCCGTGCTAACGGGATCCAGCGCTCCGTCCAGCCCCAGCTTAGCCTCTCTACCTTCCTTCAAAACACTTGTTTCCTCTCTTTTCACACAACCTCTCCCACAACTTTCTCTGGTCAGCCTCTAATTTCACAGGGTAGATGCTGACCTTCCTTTCAGCCAACCATCCCGCATCGGGGCTGAGGGGGTGGGGGACAATGTTCCCTAACCCCTGAGCTCCGGTCTGGGGTGGCTGGTTTTTAACAACCTGCTTCATCCCTACCCATACCTTCCTCACATCCCTTTTCCTCTCCTCTTCACAATCTATATATTTTACGCCGTGTTCAAGGTGGAGCCGCCATGCCGATGGACTGCCAGGCCACCAGGCGGGAGGGGTGGTCCCAAATGGCGGCGCCTGGCTCTGCCGGGCTTGTAAGCACCTCTCGCAGTGCGGGCTACTGCGAGAGGTGTGCGCTATTGCATCCCGTGTTAAAAAAAGGTCACCATGCCCAATGATGAAGACCTAAAAAAAAAAAAAAACTCAACGCCCAACTTTCGCTGAAACATCAACGAAGCCGCCCTCGGGCAGCTCCAGCAAAAAAATGGAGGTTCCCCCCCCCTGTGCTTGCACAGGGGACCCTCCATATTTCTCTAACAGGAGAGGAGGCTTACTCCTCTCCTTCGCCTACGGGTGCAGGGGACTCCCCCTCACCCCCTTCTCTGGAGGTGCCTTCGGGCACCTCCCTTTTCCCAGCGGCAGTCCCCTCTTTTCTTTCCAAGGGGACTGCCAAGAAAGCCAGCAGGCAGCCCTTAGCCAGCCGCTCCCCATCGAAGCGGCTCAGGAGGGCAAACCCCCTTAGGGGGGAGAGGGAAGCCAGGCCTCTTCGGTCGCTTCCATCAAAAGACCTGCTGGCAAGAATATTAAACCTTGCCGGGGTCAAGGACTGTGCCTCCCCACACAAGACTGGCGACACTGCCAAGGGGACCTGCGATGTCCTGGGAAGGGATAGCCAACTGGAGGCCCCTCCTGTGATAGACATGGTCCTTGAGGAGACCCAGCCTCAGACGGTAGGGCCTTCCATGGCGGGGAATTCGGGCTCGGCGCCAAGCACCGAACCCGAATCCGCCCCTATGCAAGGTACTCATCAAATGGCTTAGGGCTCCGAGGCAGTAAAAGGAGGGGAGGGATCTCCTCCAACAGGTGCCCCTACGACAACCAGGACCTTTTCCATTTCGGAGAGGGACCTGGCTGAGGCCGGTCCATCTGGCCTGGGGGCTTCTGCCTTCGGAGGTGAGAAGCAGGTTCATTCCCCGCCCTCCTCTCCTAAAAAGAAAAAGACTAAAAAGACTAAAAAGACGAAGAAGACTCGGGGCTCCTCTCCATCCGCGGGGGCTGCGGGGACGGATGGGTCTGCTACCACTTTGGTAGGCGCTTAAACCAAGATCGGCACATCCGGCCGCTCTACCCCCTCGTGTGCGGAGCCCCTGACTAAGGCTAACACCAAGAATGCACAGGGCGGAGCCTCGATGACATCAGGGCCCCTGATTCAGAGGTTACCTGGCGTTTTCGAGCCCGCTGGCTTCAAACGCTTCCTCGTTATTTGCTCCACTGATGGCACCATGTTGTCCAAGGGCAACATGATCCATCAGAGGAGAGGATTAGCTGGTGCAATTAGTAGAGAGCCGAAGGTGACCCATTTCTCGGACGGCAGCCTTCTGGCGTATGCGGCGAATCCCGCCGAGGCAACCAAGATAAGTGCTCTTCGGACACTTCATGGCACCCCGGTGAGTGTGACGCCGCACTTTACCATGAACTTTGTGAAAGGAGTAGTTTATGCGAGGGAACTCGTTGACTACTCCATTGAGCACATCACCCTAGAGCTGGCCGACCATGGGGCGGTCAAGGTCGAACGTGTGATGAGAAAACAGGGAGGGGCTTCGAGACCCACCCCTACACTCTTCGTCACGTTCGACTGTGACAAGCTCCCCGAGTCAGTGCGTGCCGGTTGGTACCGCTACAGCGTGAAGGCATTCGTGCCACTGCCGCGGCGGTGCTATTACTGTCACCGCTTCGGCCATACGAATCGCTCATGTAGACGTGCGAAGTCGGGGTCACCCGAAGTTTGTGTAAATTGCTCCAAGGTCGCACACGATAAGTCCAAATCGTGTGTGGCCAAGTGTGTCAATTGCGGAGAGCCGCACCCCGCTTCTTCGAAGCAATGTGGTGCATATTTCCTGGAGAAAGTAATCCTGGCCGTTCACGCCCAGGATAGACTCTCATTCCGCGAGGCTAAGGACTTGGTCCTGGCGCGCCCAGCTCTGCCTGGGACGTCATATGCCTCAGTAGTTAGAAAGGCACCCTCTGCTCGAGCACGGTTGTTTCCGCGCCCATTCGAAGCCCTTCTGCGGGCTCTACCCAACCCGGGCGCTCCCTTGGTAAAGCTGGCAGCTAAAAAGGTTCATACCCAGCCCCGGCTAAAACCAGGGCTCCCCCCTCTTCCCCCAGCGTGACAGTTTCCCGCAAGGCGAAACGGCCACGTGCCTCCACCGAGTCGTTCGACTCACAGGAGGCCACCCTCCTGAAGATGTTCGCCAGGCCATCTTCGGGGGTTCCTAAAGCTGTCCCCCGAAAGGAGGACAGCAACAAAGGAGCTTCGGCTCCTTCGCCCACGCCCCGAGGTAGATCAATTGGCTCGGAGACGGTGGTTCATCAAAAAGAGGGCCCCCTGCCTCCCAAGCCGCAGCGCCCGCCTAAGGTTTCGAGGCGGAGGGAGAAAAAGACTCGCATGGCGAGCCCAACCTCCCCCAATAAGTCCTTGGAGGCGACAGCGCCTCCAGCGCTTTGTCCGGCCAACAGCGCCCAGGGTTCTGCCCCCGGAAAGCGTACACCTATTCCCTTGAGGGTCTTCAGTTTGAGGAGGGCCCCTGCGTCTCCTCCGAGCTAGGCCTGGAGGGCATATTCCTTCAATGGAATTGCCGTGGACTCCAGGCCAACTGGGAGGAGCTGCGAAGGCTCGGCTCGTCTCGTCCCGTTCCCCGTTAGCTATGTTTTGCAGGAGACCATGCTAGGCGCGTGCCCGCTGCCTGCCCTCCCGGGGTATAAGGGTCTTGCGACCCCACCACCGCGGGATGGCCGGGCTGGGGGATGCGCGATTTACACCCGGCATGATGTCTCCGTTCTTCCTTTCTCTTTAGATACCTCCTTTCAGGCAGTGGCAGTGCAGCTGCACCGGGATAAGAGGTATACTATCATTTCTGCGTACATTCCACCGTTAGCTGACTTCGACGCGGGGGGCTTCCGCCGCGTCGTGGCACGGTTGCCAAGGCCCTATCTCTTGCTTGGAGATCTGAACGGCAGGCATCCTCTCTGGGGAGATTACTCCATAAATCCCAGGGGACAAGTCCTTGCCGATCTGATTGAAGAGCTTGAGATAGGTGTCCTAAACGTGGATGAGTTTACGCATCACTGTCCGAGAACCGCTTCATTTTCTTGCCTTGACCTATCTTTGTGCTCTTCGGATGCACAGCCTGATTTTGATTGGGGGGTGGTCGATGCCCTCCATGGTAGTGATCACTTTCACATTCAAATATCATTTTTAGGGCAACTGCCGCCTGAGAGACCACCTCGGTGGTGCTTGGCGTGGGCGGGGTGGCCTGCATTTCAGGAAATGACTGAATTCTCTATCTCAGTTGGGGAGTTTAGGTCGGTAGATGAGGCCGTTGAGTTCTTTTCCGGCAACCTCATTGCCGTGGGCCTGACTACTATTCCTAGGACGTCTGGCCTTTTTGCACGCCGACCACTCCCATGGTGGTCGGCCGAGTGTGAGACGGCCCTCAAACAGAAGCGTTATGCCTACATGCGCTATAAGCGCCGCCCGAACGATTTCACTGTCGCTGAATTTCGTCGGGCTAGGGCTAGGTTCCGGTCTATTTCGAAGCACGCCCGCCGCTCTTCTTGGCGGCCATAAGTGTCTTCACTTAACGGGAAGACCCCTTCAGCTGAGGTGTGGAAGAGAGGCAAAAGGATTCGGGACAAGTTCTCGCAGGACCCCCCCTCCCGTTCTCCAGGAGAATGGGACCGCAATCTCGGACCCCACGTCCGTGGCGGAATCCTTCGCGACCGCTTTTTCTGCATTCTCTAGCCGTGATGTCGCGGAAGGCCGCCAGCTTGACTTTACCTCCAGAGGCGGAGAACCCTTCAACGACAAGTTTACTGTAAGCGAGTTGCGTTCCGCTCTCGCTTCGTGCGCGGACACCGACCATGGTCCGGACGATGTCCCATACGCCATGCTTCGACACCTGGGTAAGCAAGGCATGGCCTTTCTGATAGATTTGTTCAACAGGATCTGGGTGAAAGGTCTTCTTCCAGACTCCTGGCGAATTGCTACTGTGCTTGCCTTTCGCAAACCGGGGAGAGATCACTCTACTCCGACCGGTTTCCGCCCAATCTCTCTAACCTCTTGCGTGTGCAAGTTGATGGAGAAATTGGTAAATGTTAGATTAGCCTTTTTCCGGGACAGCGGAGGCCATCTGTCTTCCGCACGGTGCTGCTTCCGCAAGTTCCACTCCACGTCGGATGCTCTGCTTCGACTGGAAAATGCCGTCTGCGAGGCTTTCCTTCGTAGACAGCACTACGCCACGGTGTTTTTCGATCTGGAGAAGGCCTATGATACCGCATGGCGATACGGTATCATGGAGACTCTCCACACGATGGGGGCGAGGGGACGCCTCCTAATTTTGATATCCTAATTTTTGCGAGATCGTCGATTCCGTGTACGGGTGGGGGGGAGCGTTTTCCGGCCCAAAGTAGCAGGAAGAGGGTGTCCCGCAGAGAAGTGTCCTCAGTGTCACACTCTTTCCCCTGAGCATCAACGGCATCACCTCGGTGCTGCCACAAGATGTTCTCGCTACGCTCAACGTGGACGACCTTTCGATCTCTTTTGGCGTGGCCCAGATGCCAACTCTGGAGCGTCGACTCCAACAGGCATTGAACTGCGTCTCTCGCTATGCCGAAGGGCACAGGTTTCGTTGTTTTTGGCCAAGACTAAGGTGGTGCACTTCTGCCACCATCCACGGCTTCACCCCGACCCAGAT
>OZ018326.1:6241687-6259187 GCA_963969495.1 Ceratothoa steindachneri | reverse complement strand
GCCAAGTGTGTCAATTGCGGAGAGCCGCTCTCCGCTTTTCCGAAGCAATGTGGTGCATATTTCATTGAGAAAGAAATCCTGGCCGTTCAGGCCCAAGATCGACTCTTATTCCGCGAGGCTAAGGACTTGGTCCTGGCGCGCCCGGCTCTGCATGGGATGTCATATGCCTCAATAGTTAGAAAGGCAGCCCAGGCTCCTGGCCCATCCAAGCCACCGAACACGGTTGTTTCCGCGCACATTCGCAACCCTACTATCCTTTCTGCGTACATACCATCGTCAGCTGACTTCGACGACGGGGGACTTCCGCCGCGTCGTGGCACGGTTGCCGAAGCCTTTTCTCTTGCTTGCGATCTGAATGGCAGGTATCCTATCTGAAGAGATTACTCTATAAATCCCAGGGCCTAAGTGCTTGCTGATCTTTTTAAAGAGCTTGAGATGGGTGTCCTAACCTTGGATGTGTTTACGCATCACTGTTCGAGAACCACTTCATTTTCTTGTCTTGACCTATCTTTGTGCTCTTTGGATGCACAGAATGATTTGGATTGGAAGGGGGTCGATGACCTCCATGGTAGTGATCACTTGCCCATTCAAATATCATTTTCAGGGGAACTGCCGCCTGAGAGCCCACCTCGGTGGTGCTTGGCGTGGGCGCAGTGGCTTGCATTTCAGGAAATGACTGAATTTTCTATCTCAGTCGAGGAGTTTATATCGGTAAATGAGGCCGTTGGGTTCTTCTCCGGCAACCTCATCTCTGTGGGCCTGACTACTATTCCTAGGACTCCTCGCCGTTTTGCACGCCGACCACTCCCATGGCGGTCGGCCGAGTGTGAGACGGCCCTCAAACAGTAGCGTTATGCCTACATTAGCTATAAGCGCCGCCCGAACGATTTCACTGTGGGTGAATTTCGTCGGGCTAGGGCTAGGTTCCGGTATATTTCCTCGCACGCCCACCGCTCTTCTTAGTGGGCATACATGCCTTCACTTAACGGGAAAGACCCCTTTAACTGAGGTGTGGAAGCGAGTTAAAAGGATTCGGGGCAAGTTCTCGCAGGACCCCCTCCCGTTCTCCAGGAGAATGGGACCGCAATCTCAGAACCCGCGTCCGTGGCGGAATCTTTAGCGACCGCTTTTTCCGCATTCTCTAGCCTGGATGCTGCTTCGCCAGCATTCAATGCACGTCGTAATGTCGCCGAAGGCCGCTGACTCGACTTTACCTCCAGAGGCGGAGAACCCTCCAACGACAAGTTTACTGTGAGTGAGTTGCGCTCCGCTCTCGCCTTGTGCGCAGACACCGCCCATGGTCTGGACGATGTCCCGTACGCTATGCTTCGACACCTGGGTTTGTTTTTTGTTTTGTTTTGTTTTGTTTCTTGCATTTGTTTTTTCCCCCTTCAGATTGCACGCTCCTGCGCTTGGGGGACCTCCCGTCGACGCACCAGCTTGCTTCCTTTCCTCCTTTTTGGGGTGTTTTTTTTTCTCTTTAATTTTATTTTCAATTTCCTAGAACTAGGCCAGTTTTAATGCGGCGACTAATGCCCAAGTAGGCAGTCACCAGATGAGCTCTAAAAAAAATCAAAAATCAAAATGCGTAAGCCACATTGAAATGAAGAGAGACGGTGATTGGTTTCTAAGGACCAGTTTAGGCGCTCCAATATATTTTTTCCAGCAACTTACTCAAACAGCTAGTTAGAGCTATAGGGCAATAGTAATCTGCATCCAACCCGTCCCTGCCCGGTTTGACCCACGGGAAGGATGATCCCAATGCGCCATGATGACAGTTAAAAACCCTTAACCCATATAAGGTTGTACAAATCAAGTAAGAAGAGAGTAGTGTGGAGATCTAGGAGCCGAATCATATCGAAATGGACCTCGTCAAGGCCAGGGTAGGTAGATCTATAAAGGGAAAAAGCGCTATGCAGCTCATGGATGCTGAACAGAGCGTTATATGGAAGGTTAGATTTTGTTGTGAAGTTGAGAAATTGAGATTTTTCTTTTTATTTGTCGGATTGAAAAGCCTTAACGTAACGGCTGACACTGCTGACGGCGCGGAAATGGTCAACAAAAGCATTGCTAACCGCCAGGCCATCATTCTCCAAGGACCCGTCTAAGTTGAGTGTGGGGGTATGATGATTAGCATAACGGCCCCTGTTCTTATTAACCCTCTTCCAGATCTCAGCAGTAGGTGTCATAGACGAAATTGATGAAAAGTAACGGCGCTATGAGTTTTAGTGATCCTGACGAAGGGTTCTTTGGCGAAGCGCACAAACTCGGTTTTGGTTGACCTTGTTGCACAAAGTTGGGTTCTTTCGCAATCAGGCATGGGCTAACTTGTAATTTTTGATAGCTGTCGCACACGTCGAGGTCCACCAGAGCACGGTTGAGCGGCTCGTGGCAGGTAGCCTCCGTGGGATGGTTTGTGTTGCTGCATTGTAGATAGTCGATGTAAAGTATTCTACTGCCGCTTCCACTCCATTGAAGGTCCCTAAGGATTCATTTTTGAAGGACGCCCCTTGAAAACCTTCCCAATCTACATGACCTAAGTCCCACTTAAGGGGAATGGTTTTATGAGGCCTAACTTGAAGGGCCAACAAGACAATAGGAAAGTGGTCACTCCCATGGAGATCGTCAAGAATTGACCATTCTAAATTCCGTGAAGCAATCCGGGGAACAAACAGACAGGTCAACACAGCTAAAAGGGTCCTTCTGGACATGATAAGAGGTAAAATCGCCAGTATTTAAAACACAAAGAAGGTCAGATAATAAAAGAGACTCTAAAACACTGCCTTTGGCATTTCGAGTGATGTCACCCCAGTATGGGTGAGGTGCGTTAAAATCTCCTAGTAATAAGAATGGGGAGGGCAACTGGTCAATAAGTTCTAAAAGGTCGGATCTTGATAATGATGAACAAGGAGGTAGGTAAATAGAGCAAACGGTAAAAAGCTTAGTAAGAAAAACTCACTGCAACAGCTTGGAGGGTAGTATGTAGGAAGAAACATGGTGGACTGAAGATACCATGATTGACACCTCCCCATGAAAGGAGCTTCAATCAGGAGCAATAGTTGAAAGTGAGGAAGCCGGGTACCGGCGAAAAGAGCCGTATACCCAGTTTATTCTCCTGAAGACGAATAACAGTGGGGTGGATAGTCGTCAAAAGAATTTTGAATCTTCCCACTTTGGAAGAATTCCTTGACAATTCCATTGTAAAATGGAAGATATTATGTGTGCCGATTAGATACCACTGTGGATGTCTTTTTTTCTTTTGAGGCCGAAATTGTATTTGAGGTTCGTCCCAAAGAGCTTGGGAGATGGAGAGCTGATTTTGAGGAGCCTGCTTTTGCAGTTGGAGAGATCCTAGATGAAGCAGTAATTGGGTTTATTTTTTTGTGTTTTTTGGAGGACCGACCGAGGCCCTTGATTGTAATTCGTGCTCGCAACCTGGCGGAAAAGGAAGATCAAGAAGGGATTTTTGGCCGGTAGATCTGGGTTCATGGGTCTTAGGTATTTTCGATGTCTGAGGAGTTGGTCCCATTGGTGACGTTGGAGTATCCACTGCTTCCATCGGATCTTAGGTTGAAGGGTGAGCGGAACGAACAGGTGATCTGAGAGAGGTGTATGGAGCTGGTTCTATATCTGCCATCGTTTCGATCAGGATGAGGCCTAAGTCCTGTGAAGGGCGGGATGGACTTAAGGGCATATAATGTTCAGCCATACGGGAGGAGTCCATTGAAGATTTTCGGGGTTCGACCGAGTCAGCTCCAGAGGTTGCCCGCTTATTAGTGGTCGATGACCCAGGTGAGGAATCCTTCCTCTTACCACTAGGTTTGGGTCTCGAAGCCGGGTGGATGGACCTTCACTAGTCGATGTTGAGGATTCTTTTAAATAGCGTCTGATGTCTTTAAGTGTCTCACCCTTAGCGTCTCTCCCAGCTAGAGCTGCTGGAGGGGGGAGGCTATATTGGTTATATCGGTGTGAGAGCGAAACTTCGACTGCATATTCTGAATGTTTCCGATGCTGCGAGTAGATCTAGAGTGAAGTGCTTCAGGCTGGTCGGAACTTGCACGTGATGGTCGGTTTCGTCCAGCGTCACAAAACGTCAGAGAAGAGCTGACCGAGTGGCGAGCATCTCTTATATCTAGACGTAGGGAGTCGTGCAAAGCGAGCACCTCCTTTTCATATAAAAATATAGAGCAGTTTTGACGCAGCACTGTGGGTACCTCCACAGTTGTCATAGCGGGGTGTTTTGGTGCATTCGGAGCCATGGTAGTCAGAGCTACAATTCACGCAAGAGCGAGGGTGCCGACAGGCACGGGCAACATGTCAAAATTGATTGCAATTTAAGCAGCGTCTGGGTAGTTCGATGTTGGAACTTACCGATACACGAAGGTACCCAGCTTTAATATACTGCGGTAGTTGTTATCGTTTAAATGTTAAAATCAGTGTGGCGGTTGGGACTTTAGTGGAGCCTAATGTATTAGTTACCCTGTGTACGTGTGTGACAAGTTGGGTACTGAGCTTACTCTGAAGACGGGTGGGGTCGTAGTCATTTAGTTCGTTTGAGCGGACGACACATTTGACAAAATTCAGACGCGGATTGGGCGAGACAGTTATTAGAATTTCAGCTATCTAAGATAGATTTCGCACAAGGTTGTGTTGAGAATGGGATGACACCTCAACTACGACATGACCACTCCCTCTTGACCACTCCCTCTTGACCACATCCGGCGGGGTTCACCACAGCGGGACTCAAAAGATTCATTGACGTCAAACACATCGACTTTTGCAAGTGGGATGCCAGATGATGAATTCATGACAAGAAAGCGAGGATAATAAAGATCTGGGTCTACTTCGTTTGAATAGGGGTCCAACGAGCGAAGGGAGGCTGAAAGGGGAGTAAAGGAACGTTTGGCACGAGAACCCTTACGAGAAGGGGAGGTTTTTGGTTTATGGCTAGCCATTGTAAAAAGAAATTAACATTGCATTCTCCCTCGGGGCTGCCCACCATGGAGGCCTACAAGGGCCCGGCACTACTGCAACTATACAATCAGTTACGTCCGATATGTCCTCTTGGAGAATAGATACGGATCCACCACAGCATCTTTTGAAACCTAAGAGGCTGCCCGAGTTCTCCTACGCACGGGGAAAAGGGGCAAATGATCGGTTTCTCCTCGGGCATGCGCTAGACAAAGGCAGTGGAGATGCCTAGCCTCTTTCACCTTCATGAAAGAACAATTCGGAATCAATCCATTAAACGAGATGAGGTCGGGTATCGATAAGGACAACTAGATAGGTGAAGGGAAAGGGGGAAATAAATGGCAGTGGAAGAGCGTAATAGAGAAGGAAAGAAAAAGGGGCATGTAAAAGTGTTTTGGGCAGCACCATGGTCCCCTGAGGGGCTCAAGGCTGAGCCCTACGCCACAATAAGGTCAGAGCCTCTCTTGTAACAACCCCTGAAGAAAAGATCGCAGAGAGGGAGGGGGAGCGTTTAATAAGGGGCAGCTTAGAAGAGGAGAACGAATCTGTTTCTCTATGCCACAAACAAAAGATCTACGTCGTGATTAGGGGTAAAAATCTTTGAAGGGTAGAGGAGATGCATCCGGCACCTCTAGGGCGGCGGAGCAAGCAAGCCGATCAGCGGCCTCGTTGTCCGGTGCCCCAACATGAGCCCGAGCCCAACAGAACGCAATCCTGAACGAGAGGCATTTCTGAACAGCCAGGAGCGAATCCTAAAAACTAAAGGCTGTGTAGATGTAAAAGAAAGAACTGCCTTAACGCAGGCTGGGAATCACTAAAAACGATAAAATCTGAAGAATGGACGGAGAAAATCAAATTAAAAGTCAAATGAATGCCCGTTACTTCTGCGGTAGAAAGGGATGCTACATGAGGGAGGGCGGACAGAAGAGACTCCGTAAAGGACACCGCAGCTGCCCCAGCACCGAGGTCTGACTTCGATCCGTCACTATAGATGCGACGCTGGTGAGCATGAAAACATTCATGTTCGCGAAACAGGCCCTTTAATAGACGAGGGTCAGTTGAGCCTTTCTCAAAATGAAAAAAAGTAGTACAGACCTCAGGAGGGTGGACGCCATAAGACGAAGTCAGCGGGAATGGGAGGGCCAACACACCAAAAACACCCAGCTAGAAAAGATGGTCCCCAACCCGGAGCACGAAAGGCGGAGTAGAGATGGCCGCCGATCAAAAGATGCCGAAGAGGATGGGGCTAAAAGGAACTCATTGACTGGCGATAGAGGGTATTGCTAAACACGAAACAGAAAACGTAGGCACACCTGCAGCCGGTGGTATCGCAAGAGAAGCACGACGCCCTCAACAAAGAGGTAGGGATAAGCGATGAGCGAAAGGCTCTACTACTAAGACCGGCCTCCAAGCGAACGAACAGGGACAAGTATCTTCAGGGTTGAAGGAGACGCGGAAGAATACTTCTGGGAACGGTAATCTAGCCGGGATTGGACCAGTGCTGAAGAAAGTGACCAGAAAGTGCGCCTATCACCACCATTAAGTGGTGTGGGATAAAATCCTAAGCAAACCCATAGCCTTCGAACAGGACGCCCTCAAGCGACTCAAACGAGGTACCCAAGTGAGCTTGCTATCAAGCGGTGAAACTAAGACCTTAAAAAGTGGAAAATATTCAATCGCCGTGCAATCCAAGAAGAGGGGAAGGTGACCAAGGACACCACGACCCCGATAAAAATTCCTGGCCTTCGTTTTGGTGAACGAAAAACGGAAAGTCTTGTAGACAGCACGACCCGACACTGCATCAATTGACAGCCTTAATTGACGGGGAGGAAAAGGCAAGCGGTGAGATGAACAAAACAAGGCCAAGTCATGCGCGAGGGGGCTTCGGGGCTGCATGCGCAATATATAGCCTTTAGGGCTACTTAGCCTCTGCACCCCAATTTTAGGCGAATTAACTGCTCGCGGTGCCCCTGCTTATACAGAAATTGTGTCCAACGACCAAGTGCCAGGCGGTATAACCTAGCTGGGAAGGTGCTCATAGTCTTGGTTGACATTCCACCTAGGAGAGGGACAACTCTGACTTCAAACCCGGGCGGATGTCGCTCGTTAGCCATTGTAGGCAATTCATCTAGGTCCCAGACAATAACTGGGAAACGGCTCTGAAAATTCCTACGACCCGATGTCAGACGTGGGGACCCTAACCACTCAGAAGTCTGTCACCAACCTGATATGATACTCTGATCAACATACCATGCTATGTGTGGGTTTGGTCCGGGGTTCCCAAGGGGAACCCCACTGCCCCGCATCTCAAGCCGAGAAAACAGTACCCTCTTGCTCAAGCACACCAACACAAAATAGAAGTACAAAGCCCTCAAAAGACGCTCTCCTTTCCCAAATATCAGCACAGAGATTTCCAACATCTGCACCAAGCCATACATATTCAACTACAGAAGAATTGACAATAAACAAGGAACTCAATATCAATGAAAATACCTCCAGACATACAGCCCAACTATCAATACAGTATTTACAAAGAACACACTCGCCCACTACCCAAAAAGAAATGCTTCTTTTAAGCACCCAGCGCAACATAAAACTAAAGCTTCAACGCCCTCAGGTAAAATTTATGGAAGCTCTCAATAAAAATACTAACAATAAAGACAAAAACATACAAAACCCGATAACACCAGGCACACCAAAACAAACTTCACACAAACTCTATACAAAGTCCGGTAGCTCCACCCTATACGGTGTCTCCAAGCCTCCTAAATAGATCTACGGAGCAAAGAATATGAAAAACAAACTCAAATCCTGCAATGGAATATTCGTGGCCTCCGGGCCAACTTCGAATCTTTACAAAAAATAAGCACAGAAAAACACCCAGTGTGCATTTGTCTGAACGAGACTATGCACTCAAACTCGCAGCAGCATCTGAGTAACAAATATGACTGTAATTTCTTTACGACTGAGTCGACCAAAGGCAACGCGATCTACACGCAACGAAATATCCCACACATGCAATACCAGTTAAGCACGCCCCTAAATGCCATAGCCGTTCGTCTACATTGTCTAGAGCTCATCACGGTATGTTCTCTATATTTGTCCGCTAACCTGCCCCTAAACCGCAAGGACCTCGAAGCCCTCTTCGACCAACTTCAAGAGCCATTTCTCATCCTTGGCGACTTCAACGCCAGAATCCACTACTGGAACGACACGAAAACAAATACTTGAGAACGCATCATAACATACCTAATAGAGCGCCAATACATTAACATTCTAAATACAAATACCCCAACACATTATTACCAACAAACGAACACACTGTAACATAGACTTAAGCCTAATCTCCCTTAATTTCACCACACAGAAACTTATTGGAGGGCTTACCCAGACCTATGTGGTAGCGATCACTACCCAATTCTTATTATGCTTCTTGCTCAAAGAGTAGCACTTTCCAGGAAACTATGGAATTATTATAAAACAAACTGGACCGCCTTCACATTGAAGACAGCCAAACTCCAACCCAATCTAGAGTTTAATATGCGCTACTTCACTCAGAACTACAAAAAGCAGCTCTGGACCACATCCCAAAGACTAACTACAACACCAGCAATCGCACTACTCCATAGTGGAACCAACAGTGCCAAGATGATAAAAGTAAACGTGATAAAGCGCACAGAATTTTCATAAAAACTAAAACGTTACAGAAATACATAAACTATAAAAGAGCATCTGCCATCGCCCTAAGAACCTTCAAAGAAGCTAAACGAGCTTCCTGGAAACAATATGTATCTAAAATTAACAAAGATACTCCTATCGCAAAACTTTGGCGACAAATAAAAAAGATTTCAGGACAGCGCAGCCTTATTCATCTTCCTATCCTTTGTATTAACGGAAATACCATCAGCAATCAAACACAGGTCGCTAATATTTTAGGGCATACCCTCAGTACCATATCCAAAGTATCTCGAAACAAGACCTTTTTAACGCTGAAAATTCTAACACAAACAACAAATTTAGACTTCTCAACCAATAGAATCCTTCCGTACAACAATCCTTTCGCAAGGAAAGAATTACTAGCATCACTAGAAGAAAGCCCTAAAACAGCCCCTGGAGATGATAAAATTTCAAACCTCATCATAAGTAAAATCCACCCAAACGACTTAGAGCCACTGATAGACATTTATAACTGCATCTGGACTAATGGCTCCTTCCCGGATGAATAACGTCAAGCGCTAGTCCTCTCTTTCTGAAAAACCTGAAAAGGATCCATCAAACCCAACGAATTATAGACCGATTTCCTTGACACTATGACTATGCAAAATATTAGGAAGAATGGTAAATGCTAGATTGAAATGCTGTCTAGAAACAAACAACCTTCTTTCCTCAAACTAATATGGTTATAGAAAATACCGCTTAACACTAGATCCTTTAACCCTCCTTGACTACGACGTCGGCCCAGCATTCAGCGAAGGAAAATTTGTCACAGCGGTCTTTTTTTGACATTGCTAAGGCGTATGATACGGTTTGGCGACGCCATATACTCAATAACATACACGAGCTAGGAATCGGAGTTCCACTCGCCCTCTTCATCAAAAACTTCCTTAACAATAAAAAATTCAAAATTGATCTACATTGAGCCCAGTCTACATAATTCAGCCAACACGGAGTACCACAAGGAAGTGTGCTCAGCACAACTTTCTTCATAATAGCAATCAACAATTTGACCCTCCAAGTACAACCTACCATCAAAGGCTCATTATATGTGGACGACTTGGCAATTTGGCTCCCAGGCACCAGCGCAACAGAAGTATCAAATCGCCTACAAGAAGCAATAGACACAATATAGAACTACTTAGTACATTACGGCTTCATAATTTCAAGTAAAAAAGCAACCACCATAACCTTTACAAGGAAAAACAAATTCCGTATATTCCATTGCTACTTGAACGACGCCCAATCACCTTTCAAAATAACATGAAATTTCTAGGACTCGCATTGGATCAGAGGCTTACATGGAAAGCCAACATCCTAAACCTCAAAAGATGGTGCTACAAAGCCGCAAACATTCTCACAAAACTGTCGCATCATCACTGGGGGGCATACAGAAGCACCCTCCTGGACTTTTACGAGACTCTCATCTTGTCCAAAATAAACTACGGATGCCATCTGTACGGAGCAGCATCAAAATCTGTAATCCAGGAATTAGATCCTGTACATAACTAAGCCCTCCGTCTACCAACCGGGGCATTCAAATCAACCCCAACATCCTTACTTTTCGTCGAGACCGGAATACTACCTCTGCTTCACCAAAGACAAGTTGCAGAACTCAAATGCCTTGCACGTATTCACAGTCATCACAGCAAACTAAAACGAATACTAAAAAATACGCTACCAGCATACAACCCAATGACCCACAGCTACATCACCTACACGGTGAGGGTTAAAAAACTCTTACAAAGTTTAAACTTGCCAGAGCCAAACATCCTCATTGACAATTACTATTTCAACCTTCAGTAATATGTCAAATAACTCTCGCATCTTCGAAATCGATAATGACGCCCTTAATGCTATCCAACATTTTTTAGGACCACCAAAAGTCCCATCAACCATGTCAGTCCATATTCACAGATCAATCGAAGTCGGCAGATGGCGTGCATGTTACGCAATTCTCCCGCACCACATACGTGCAGTCTCACTTTCGGATTGCGCTTCCGTCCTTTCGACAGAACTCACCGCTATCTACATAGGTCTCAAGTCAGTCAAAACAGGTACCAAAAAAAAACTACAATATTTTCAGACTCAAACAGTGAACTGACGATGATAAAATCACGCAACCAAACCCATCCCATAGCCATTGAAATTCAAAGAAAAATAGTCGAATTCAGTTAACATGACCCTATGCTGGTGTCCCTCCCATGTAGGATAAAAGGCAATGAAGATGCTGACAGAGCTGCAAAATCAGCAGTCGCAAATAACTCATTGCCCACTGAACCAACCTACCACAAAGATTATTAAAATCTCTTATTCCAGGCAGTTAAAAATCAGTGGAAGTCTGAAAGGTATGCACACGGCCATCACCATCTACGACAAATAAAAGATGACGTCAACAAATAGAAGAGTTCTTCCAGAAATTGTCGAAGAGATGAAGTCGTCTTAGGAAGCTTACGACTAGGACACACAAAGCTTGCCCACAGCTATCGCTTCGTAAATTCTCCCCCACCACAATGCACTACCTGCAACGCCCCGCTATCTATCCCGCATATATTACTAACCTGCGCTAGATTCCACTGACACTGAAAAAAATATTTGGGTAACAGCCCAACACTAAAGAAAGTCCTCGGCGACGAACCCCAAATAAGTACGGCACTGATTGCATACTTAAAGGAAAGTAAATTTAAAACTAAAATTTAGAAAAAGAAAAGAAGCAAAACACGATAAATATGGAAAATTCGTTTTTTGCAATTTTAAAAACCTTTTAATTCATGTACAATTTAATTATCACTCATTCATTTCAATTGACTTCATCCATCAGATTACCACTCACAACTCATTACTATTTTCCACGCTTTTAAATTTTAATCACTATAAAATCGCGTGCCTGTTTATACCCATACAAGGGTGAAAGCGGGCATAAAACGCTTAATAAAAAAATTAAAAATCTTCACAACATAAACATCCATAACGCAGGCTGAATACAATATTTTTATTTCTCACACCGAACCTATACGGCAATTGTCACTTTTCACTAATCAAGTTGAGAACTTTCCTTCTCATTCCATAATATTCACTAAAGATGGCGTCCGCAGACTCTCATGCCGAGGTCCTGGCACTTTCCACAGTAATGGTAGAATCAGCCCAGATAATTTCCAATCATGTATATGCGTGTGGTGGCAATATATTTTATATCTACCAATAAAATGCATCTGATGCTTATACTTATAGCGCCGACTTGTTCAAGTGTGATTATGCTGTCAGATAAGAAACGCCACCCCATTCATTCTCAACCCAAAATACATTACACTTTTAAGCATTTAATTCTATACTGTCTCTCACGCACCCTTGAAAGTAGTAGCACTACTTAATGGTCTACAAACTGGATACAAGTGGGAAAGTAGCATCAGATCAGAACAATATGCACGCTCAAAATGGTCAACTAGGGAAACTATGATGCCTGGATGCCATAATTTAATTCATGAGACAATAGTTAAGAAGGGGAAAATCATTTTGCCACTATTGCATTTAACCTAGGCCTAATGAAGCAATTTACTAACGCATTGCCTCATAACAAGACGTTTCCAGTACCTCAAAGCGATCTTCCCTAAAATTAGTGATGCCAAAATTAGAGAAGGCGTATTCTTCGGCCCTCAGATTCGTCAACTTATAGCTGATGAGGACTTTGAGGCAACAATGGATGAAACCGAGCTAGAGGCCTGGCATGTATGCAAATGGCTTCTGGGAATGCACCAAGGGGTCCAGAAAAAGCGGATAGTGGAGAGACTAATTAAGGGCTACCAAGATCTTGGATGCAATATGTCACTGAAGATACACTTTCTTCATTCTCGTTTGTCCTTCTTCCCAGAGGATGCAAGAGCTGTGAGTGATTAAGATGGAGAGAGGTTCCATCAAATTATTGCTAACAAACATGTTGATTCATTATATATTCATGAATTAATTACAATGAACACATTTAATCTGACTTTGGGAGCGAAATACATTTATGATATCGTGGAAATCAGTATCAATTGCATAATTATTAAATCTGCAATTTACAAGAAAATATTACGTGATGGTAAATATTTGTTATAAAATTCGAATTTAGCAAACGCAACCTCATAATAAAATGCACATGAGGCCTTGGTATTTTTGTGACATTGAAATTTGTTGTACAGTTTTATTCATCCAGCAGTCTACATACATATACTTGTATGACATAAACCCTCACTGACTCTAGCCCCCCTATTTTTTTCATAAAAATTTACCACTTACACTTCTTTTAACTCCAATCAGAATAATTACATATACTTTATCTATAAAACTAAACAGATTAACTCACTCTAGTTCTTGGATCCACGTTTGCCCTTTGAAAACGGCACAGTGCACTATTCCTCTTCTCAGTTAGTCTGCTTTCACCTTCAAATACCTTAAACACGGCCACCAGACTTATTCCATAGCAAAATCACCTCCAATTTAACATTCTCTCCATTATAACATCTACTCTAGATGCCTTCCATACTCGTATACACCACCTTAATTACATGCAGTAATCGATACCCACATTTTTGCAACTCAACAAAGTAATCCTGCTATCTACTTTCACCTCCTCATTTCTTAAATTACTTTGCCATTTTTGTTCATGATGTTCACGCAGCTATTTTTTCCTGGCTCCTGAATCTTCTTTCACACTTCCTTACACAATAGCTTCTTGTTCCCATCGAGATCCTTATTCCTATTTCGTCCAAATGCTTCTTTTGCTGCTTTAATACTGTTTTATCACTTATGTATTTCACTTTACTTTTCATACATTTGTTTGCATTCAACCAGATCTTCCTGACAAAAACAACTTCACTATTCGGCATTTGCAAGATCGCCTCTCCTTGTTGTCAACTACATGCTGCCAATTCTGGCACTCAGAATCCAAGCACTGCCTATTAACACCTGTAAATTTGTTCCAAATTTGCTCTATTTTCATACTTGCACTTATTTCCCCTTCCCTTTTCCCAAAGTTTTCGCATACTCTCATCCTACTCTCTGATTATTTAAAATTCCATGTCTGCTTCTCCTACATTTCACCTTCCTCACATGTTCTCATCCATGCACTAACTAATTTAATCTTGAGAGCACAAACATGTGTTTAGATTCTCACAAGTCGCAGTTTACCCAGATTATTCCCACTCTTAAATTCTATCCCACTCCCATTTTGCCCAGCCGATGTGTATTTATGCACATCCTTGTGTTGAAAGTATGTGTTTGCTGCACATGAGGTTCTTCCAGCAAGGAAACCCACCACAACTTTTCCATTTTCATTCTCTTTGGGTGTACTCAAGATCCAATTATCCCGTCTCTCTTCCTTTCACCGATTCATCCATTCAACCAAGCCCCATTCCCAATTCCTTCCACCACTCGTCCAACTCATTTCGAAACCTAATTTTCTTAGCCTAACTGCCATCATTACAGGGCCCATTTACTACAACCAATTACCTTGTCACCTTTGCAAAAATCTCAAACTTATCCATATAATTTCCTATCTTAAATATTCATCACAACTGATCGTACCAGCATTCATTTAAAAAAATTGCCACTCCTTTATTACTTACCACCTTGATGTTCCCACAATCGTACGCCATTCACTCTCCCAACACAATCTCTTCATTTCCGTTCATATTTAATCATCTCCAATCCCTCTGTCGTAAATACATTGACTACTGCTCCAATCACATCTACTCCTTACATTCCATAAAACTGCTTACTCGTATCCAAATATTGACGCGGATTAACCAGTCGCTTGAACCGCCATTGCGCATTGAGGCACCAAATAATAGATTAGGTAGCGCAGAGAAACCTATGGATATTCTGACCCCCTACTATATGGGCATCATTCCGAGTTTTTCACCTCGTTTTACTTGTTTATCTTGGGAAGAAATTTATAATCGAGGCATTGATATTAGCATAGAATTTCGAGGCAATAAAACGGGCAAGAAAACCTCATCTACGCTATTCGTCTTGCGTGATAATTAGCAACCAATTAGAGAAGAGAATAAGTCCTTGTGATTTGTTTTCTTGCAGGAATGGTATCACCCCTTTCTCTCCTGACTATACTGAGTGTAAAAAAGTATCACAATTATGAAGAAAGTAGAAATCGAGCCAACCCTAGAGCATAGAGTGAACTAAATCTTGATATCGTTAAATTCTGTTTTGTCTTTCGATAATTCCACCAGACAAGTTTGATTTCTCCTTGATTTTTGATAGGAGAAATGAGGAAGCTCCTCTGTTTATATTCAAAGGGGAGAGAATTTTTCGTGCATAGTCGTTAAACAACAATTAAATATGAAAAAAAATACATTCTTTGTATTCTTTGTAAAAAAATGGATCCTAAATTAAATCAAAATATTTTGCACTCTTAATAATAGTATTGTATTTCTTATATATCATTTAATTGGGATTGAATGCAAACAGGATTGGGCAGAAACTCACAACTCTAAAAGCTATAAACGAATTTTGCTAAAATTTAAATCAGGTATTTCTAAGGTATTAGTCAACCTATGAAATTTATGAGGGGACACTTAATTTTCTTATAGTTATATGGGTCCAAATCCGTGGTATCACTTACGTAACGATCGATAATTTTGTAACTTACTATAGATGCTTCGATTTTTACCTTTTTATTAAATATTTGTTGCGATTACTATTAATATTATTGTTCATATGCTACAGTGTTTTTTATTTACAGGAGATAAAACTAAAATGCAAAAATTCCCCAGACAGTTTCTGTTATATACATATGTGAATCAGTTACATTAAGAAAATGCAAGAGAAAGTTCTATACACATGTGAAGAAACTTTGAGCTTTACTCTGGATGTAAAGTGGGTGACCAGGACAAACGCTGGGCAGCTCAGATATGTTATATCAGGTGTACAAGTTGCCTTTCTGACTGGGTAAAAGAAAAATGGTCTGGCTTCATGGGTGTTGTACCAAAGGTGTGGAGGGATACAAAGGACCATTCAACGGATTGCTACTTCTGCTTAACAAATATTAAAGTTAGGTAGTCAATGTGATTTCTTTCCTGGTCTTTAATATGTTTTCAAGAGATGTATCAGTTATAAAGGTGAAATTACAAACTATGTTTTACTTCCACTATTTATGCAAGTGATTACAGCAAGAGACATGATTTTATTTTATTTCCTTGCAGGTCGCAACAGAAGAGGCAAAAAATCTATCATGTATCGAGATCTTCAGTTTGCTATTCGCCCAGTTCGAAATATGTGCTACTCCTGTACCATAGACGCCCTCTGAGCTACCAAGCGATGACACTAGCAACTCAGGCGATTCAGATTCTCATGATACACCATATGTGGCACAGCTTGAATCTGACAAGGTACCACACCTCATCACCCAACCGGAACTCATTGATCTAGTTCGTGATCTACCACTTAATAAGCAACGGAGTGAATTTTTGCTCTCACGTCTACAACAATGGAACCTATTGGATGAATATGCTCGAATTACAATATTTAGGAGGCGTTCTGCAGATCTACAGCAATTCTTTACTTTTGAAAACAACTTGACTTATTTTAATGATATCAAAGGCCTATTTAATTCCCTTGAGCTGACCTTTGAACGAAATAAGTGGCGGTTATTCATAGATCCATCCCTTTACAGCATAAAACCAGTTCTGTTTCACACTTGGAACACCATGATTCAGTTTCAGTTGCTGACTTAGTCATTTTAAGAAACATATGAGAACCTTGCTTATATTCTACACTGCATAAGTTACAAGGGGCATGAGTGGCTAATTTGTGTGCATTTGAAAGTAGTATACCTACTTAATGGGGTACAAACTGGATGCACCAAGTTTATGTGCTTTTTCTGCAAGTGGGACAGTAGGGCCAGATCAGAACATTATGTACGCTCTGAATGGTCACCTTAGGAAACTATGATGCCTGGATGCCATAATGTAATTCATGAGACAATAGTTAAAATGGGGTAAATCATTTTGCCACTATTGCGTATAAAACTAAGCCTAATTAAGCAATTATGCAAAGCACTGAAACATTAGAAGCCATGTTTCCAGTAATTCAAAGCGATTTTCTCTAAAATAAGTGATGCTAAGATTAAATAAGGCATATTTGTAGGACCTCAGATTCGTCAACTTATAGCTGATAAGGACCTCGATTCGACAATGGATGAAGCCTAGCTAGCGGCCTGGCATGCATTCAAAGATGTATGCAAAGGACTTCTGGGAAACACTAAGGCGCCCAGCGAGACCGGATAGTGGAGAGCCTAATCAAGTGTTACCAACATCTCAGATGCAATATGTCACTGGAGATACACTTTCTTCATTCTCATCTGACCTTCTTCCCAGAAAATGCAGGAGAGATGTGAGTGATGAACATGCAGAGAGGTTCCATCAAAATATAGCGTCAATGGAAAACGATTATAAGGGAAAATGAAGCCTTGCTATGCGGGCTGACTTCTGCGGGAACCTGAAGCCCGACACACCTGAGACGTCTTACAAACGAAGTAACTACTAAAATGTAAGTTAATATATTATGTAATCCTAGCAGACATTCTGATTTATTATATATTTATGGATTAATTACGATGGACAAATTTAATCTAACTCTGGGACCAAAATACATTTATGGTTTCGTAGAAATCGATATCAATTGCATAATTATTAAATCGGCAATTTACAAGGAAATGTTACGTGATGAGAAATTTATGTTATCAAATTAGAATTTAGCCACTCAACCGCACAATAAAATGCACCCAAGATCTATTATTTCTTGACACTGAAATTTGTTGTAC